>JAIUCV010000019.1:13397880-13523213 GCA_026724425.1 Erythrophleum ivorense
AAGGCTTTCAATGACAGTTATTTCTGCTGCCAAAAGTGTAATTTGAATCATTGTTGCCAAGTGAGAGATATGGCATTAGATTTCTATGTAATTTATGGCGGTATGACAAAGAGAGTGCTCTTTTCAAGAAATCAAGAGGGGAAATCAAAGAATGTTGAGAGAGCTACAAAAGGAGGTGCTTCACGCTTTGATTCTCAAAGTTTTTGGCCTCATTCATCATACCTAGAGAGAAAGATCTCTCCCTCTATATTCCCTTGCATGCATTTGATATGTTAGAGCATGTAGGAGCATCCAAAGCTTAAAATCGAAGAAAATTGGCCATAAAATTAAATAAAAGACCAAGATGGCCATTCATGGTATAGTCTTGACTACCTCCTCTAAATAGTCCTAGATGAGCTTGTTTTTGTGTTCTAATAAATTTATAGGTCCTCTAAAGAATTATAAAGGCTAGGGGAAGCATCAATTTGAATTATAGAAGCTATATGCAAAAGTCAATTTTCATGCACCTTAAAAACCCTAGCTTGTGTGGATGAGTATCCATATATATGGCAGTGAGTTTGAGGCCTCTAATGAGCCCAAATTAAGTTTACAAGGCTATCTAAGAAGTTAGCATGAGGTTTGGAGGCATGAAAGAGAGTTTAGCAAAAATAGTCTAAAGCTACTAAATATGAAAAGTTGAGAAATGACCAAATGAATAGTAAAATGCCAATTTTGATCCCAAAACAAGAATTTAGGAAGCTTGAGTTGCCTAGAAATAGTTGCCTACATGAAACCCTAATTTAAAGCCTAAAGGAAAGGCAAGTAAGAAAATCTAGCTAGGCAACTAAATTAGAAAAGTTTTAAGTTACATTTTAAGTCAAATGGTGAGTTAGTTAGAGTCCTAGAAATATGATCATTAGGTTAAGGAAAGAAAGTCCTAAAAAAAGAGTCTTAAAGTGCCTCTAAAGGACTAGAATTTGCATAAGTCATAACATAGTCAAACATAAAGCTAGTATTAAGGAGTTTTGATATTGATTTAGATAAAATGTGATATTGTAAGCTATTAGAGTATTATGGAACCTCATTATCAGTGCCTAACAATGAAAGAAAAAGACTAGATGGGAGAAGAAGTCTAGTACATGCATTATCGGGGAATAGACTTACAACAGGTAGCATTTTTCTCCTTTCTTTCATGATTTTAACTGTTTCAGTGCCTAGTTGTTTGTATGTCATGTTTGCTTGATGTTTGAATGTGATATATGAGTTTTATGTGATATCTATGAGTTACTGGCCTAGTAAGCAAAGCTTTACCTGATGTTGGCTAAGAGAAGAGGGTTAGAAAATTAAGCCCAGTAGTTCTTCCCTGTTTTAAGTACCAAAGCCACTCAAGAGAAAGTGTGGTATGCTTGGCTAGATTTCAATTACATGTATACATATTTTCACATTAAAAAGCATAAATGTTAGAAAAGCTACATATATGGATACATGCATACCTATATGCTTAAGGAGTTATTGTGTGTTACAGTAGGATTATACTAATAAGATCCTCCCCAAAATCTTACTCCTTCATCCATTAATCCTATGCTAGGTGAGAGCAGTAGAATAGTAAAGGAAAGTTCATAGCACCTTAAAAGAATGTGGTGCCTAATTTAGTGTTGCTGTAAATGCCATGTAAATGTATTTTGAGAGAATATGTATTTGATGACAATATAACCCTAATTATTATACTTATTTAATGGACCAATGAATGTATGAATATTTTCAATAATGTAGTTACTTATTTATAAGTTTATGAGTATGCTAATATTCTAGTGACTAATGAGATTGGGTTTAAAGGCTAGCTAATAATTGAGCCATATGGCCACTAGAATTAAGTATTATAGACTTGAGTCTTATACAGGCAATTGGTTTCCTTAGAAGAAAGGTTTGTAGTGCCCAAGCAGCATTTGGTTTCTAGATGTTGTTGAAGTTTCACTAAACTAGAATGTCTGACCATATGATTAAGTATATATATGGGCTTGAAATGTTATATTTAAGTATGTAATGATCAACGAAAGAGATATAGTGACCTAGAAGTATTTTTAGACTGTTGAGATTTATCTTGGGTGTTCACTGTCGTTTAGTGTACCATCTGGGCATTGGAGTTACACATATATGATGGGTTAATTAGCAAAAAGTTTACGGGAGGAAAAGTTTTAGAAATTCTACATTTTTATCATGTTATTAATGCTTGAACTAGTAGCTGTGGTTATTTTACTTGCTTAAACCTAATCTGAGAGTTAATAATAAGGACTAAGCTAATAATTAAAGGTAAAAAGACAATAAAAAAGATCTAAGAGGCTTCATGGTATAGGGTTTCTTACCCTTACCTTTATGCTTAGGCTTGGAAGTCCCAATAATTTTGGCCATATATGTATTAACCCAAATTAAAGAAGATAAACTAGTGGTATTGTAAAGTAAAATTTATGTAAAAAAAAAATCTAGTCATATGAGTAATAAAGTAGATAATGAGTTAACTGTAGATCCTACAAAGATAGATGGACAATGACAAAAAATTTTCAATGCAAAAGAATGAAAGAATAAAAAAACTATTTAATTACATCTACCTAAGGTACATACTTGTATCCTAGGTTTCTTTGGATATTAGTGACTGAATATTTAATTTAAGTATTAAAATAATACAAATTAAAATAAAATAAAAGAGTCAAGACTCTAACTCAAAAGAAAAAGTATAGTAACTCAAAAATTAAGTCAAAATTTATTTTTATAATATTTATTAAGACTATGATTATTTTCATTATTTATTTTAGTTTTAAAGTGTGCTTAAAATAAAATAAAATGGGATTCTTGACTTTATAGGCTTTATAGTGTGAATGGATAATATTATGTTATAACATATTCTACATAAAATATACCGATTTTCTACCCAAAAAAAAAAAAGACTAAGCAAATGAAATGAATTCTGTTGACATGGAATAGAAGTATATATAGTAGCGGCCAACTAGATGTATATAGAAGTAATGGAAGTAATTATCTATTATAAAAATAAACCAGCTGTAAGATTCTTTTTTATCTATTCCCTCCTCATTTTCTGCAGTGACCGAATGCTTTCTCCCTGTATTGGCTGCATTTTCTGAATTTGCTTGCAGTCCCTTTGCATTTTTAAAATTTTCTAATCAGACCCTCTGAGACTCACCCTTAGAAAAATCTGGAAGCCAACTCGTCACTCTCTCCTTTCTGTTTGGCGTTAGTTTTTCACCTTCTCTCCACTGCTATTGCTTTATGAGTTGTTGCTCCGTTTTCAGCCTACAAGAACTATGCAAATCTGTAGCAAATAATGTCTGCAACTCTAGATCTTCCTTCTTTTCGGTTAATAGCTTTCTTTTGCATTTTTCTAGCTTCATTTCGCCCCATTCTTCTCCTTTCAATTCTGGAGTTTCAGCCCCCATTTCTCCCTGTTTTTACAGCCACTTTGCACGGCCACTTTTTTCCTTAAGTTCCCTCAAGTGTGGTGTTCGCTTCTTGTCCTTTGTGGTTGCCATGCTAGGTAAGCATAGCTATTTTGCAAGTTTTATTGCCATGGGTTTGTATTCTGATGGGGGCTGAAGATTTGGTTCAAGCATGGAGTCGGTTTGGCCAATTTTCCATTTCCTTCTCTTTTCCCTTGGTTGGTCGTTCAATTGCTATTGTGGGCAGGGGACCTTTTAGCGTCAAGTAAATTATCTCCTTATGCCATTTCCTCTTTTGTTGGATGGGTTAGTAGTGGCTATGACATTCATTTCTTGGTTGAACGCAAACAAGCATGGGTGTATATGGAAAAGTTGTTAGTTAGAATATTAAGAGATAAGTAATCATAATAAAGGGATTGGTCTAGCTTTAATAACTTTCATTTCTATAATATACATATGTATGAAAGTGTTTCGTGTTAACTAATTTTTTTATGATAATAAAATAGTAGGTGATATTGGATCAAATTATACCATATAGCAACTTAACTAGAATAGTAATTTAGCATCAAATAGAATGTTTGTTCACTACTTTACATGGAAATTAATTTAACCACTGTATTAATAGTATTGAGCAAATCAAATGAAACATCAATATATATAATAAATAATGAAAAAAAAATTAAAATGAGAACTAACATGGGTTATGGTTAAAATTAAAAGGAGGGCCAAATTATAAAGTGAGCTTATTACATAACATAATTTCTACTAAAGCCAGTAAGTGAAAAAGTGAAACCATTGAGCAATTGAAGTTAGGAAAAACTTGGAATTGATTACAAGACCGTAGATGTTGGGAAATTATTCTTTATGTTTCTAAATTGTTTGAAACTGGGAGTATGGTCTTTGTTAGGTTCAAAAGGAATTTGGTGTTTTAGAAATTAAATTGGAAATTATTTGAATTAGGATTAATTTAAGAGTAAAGGTTAGACCATATGGTTAATAAGTATCTAAATAAGTCATGGAATTAAATTGCTGAGGTAGTCAACCTTTATTACGTTTTAAGATGGGAGGGTAGGTATCACCCACAAAATTTAAGTGTTGGTGAATTGTGCTAGTCTAGCTCTATGGAGCCAAAATATTGGTTACACTAAGCAAGGTTAATTGTATACACTTGCACTAAGCAAATTGTAATGGTATTTGTATTGTAGATAATTTTAGGAACCTTAGAAGACTTACATTTCGAATGGTTATGAAAAGGTGGTAGGAACTCCTAGTGAGGCGTAGTCAGTCAATGAGTAAGTAACATCCCACTGCATGTATTCTCATTGCATGTTTTCCTATCTTGCATCTTTATATTTTGTGAACTATCATACTTTTTGATCTATTGAAATTATGGCTATTTATGTTTGGCCAAGGAAATATTTTTAGTAAAGTTGCATTATCTTGAAATTAATATGTGTATGGAATCAACATGAATGATTTTAGAAATGTTTGTAAAATTTGATGTTGATAACTTGAGAAAGTCATCATTGATGAGTTGAGCTATTGTGATTCCATATATGACTAAAATGTTTTTATGGTGGGACCACTACAGAACACTAGTTGCTGATAGTAATTTATTATCCTTTAGTGTGCCTTAGTTTAACTCTAGCTAGCAAAGGAAACAGGAGATGCTAACCTAGTGTGTCAACTAACACATGTGGAACTAAGGTATGTATTTTACGTGAGCTTTGGACACATGACGAACTTATTTTATGTGAGTTTTAGATTCACAACAACCTTATTTTATGTGAGCTTTGGACTAACAATGGATTCATTTTATGTGAGCTTTGGACTCATAATGGACTTATGTAGGTTGTGTGCTTATGGATTTTGTTACTTACTTATGTTGGCTGTGTGCCTATGATCGCTACACCATTTTGAGAAAGTCCTTTCAACGAAAAAGTTTTTAAAATAATTGATTTTGGAAACTCTAATTTGCATATTTTGAAAGTTTAAAATGTTTTTGAAAAGGTTTTATTATTTATATTAACTATAAATTAGATAACTTTCACAACTCAATACATTCTATACGTTTAAATTTCCTTTACAAATTAATTTAATAGTCCTTACAAAATGTTATCTAAGCTATCTTATCCATTTGTCTATTTATTTATATGTGTGCATTTATTATTCACTTAATAAAATACAAGATGTTACTTACTCGTTGAATATTTGATTTTTAGATTGTAGAGTTAAGCCTGAGTGTTCTCTAGCAACTTAATGGTGACCAACAATTCCTTTTGGGTGAGCCCTGCATTGTTTCATGTGGGTTATGTTTATTTTGTTGAAATGGTATAACTTAATTTTATAATAAAGTTATAGCTCTATGAAAGTTCGCAAGCAAGATCGCCTACCCTATTGTAGTTTGTATAGATTATTGGCTTTGAGAGCAAAGCTTGCCTAATTGTATTGCTGATGTTTATTATTGTTGTGGAAACTTTGGGATGTCTTATTTTTAGGGGGAATTTTATCAAAATTTATGCATGAAATAAGTTAATTATGTAATTAAAAGTTTTAGATTAATTAGCAGTATGTTAAAGAAGTATAATTCTAGGTCATTCTATTACGCTAATAGATGTGAGATTGATTTGTACTCATGCTGGTCACACCTCTAGTTTTGGGATATGATAATATAAGTCTATTTGGATGTCTTAGCAACCTCACAGAGCTCATCCTTAAACACAAGATAATCGTTAATGTCCTCAAAAGGACTTGATGTTTCATTATGGGTCATTTTAACCATCATGTTCTCCAAAGATGGGATTTGATGATACCTTGCTATTATTATGCATTTGAGAGGTCGTGACCAACTATTTTTATCTTTATCATCATGTTTGACATCTCTTTTAGATATTGTCTTATCATTTTATTAGGGAACAATTTATAGGTGTCAAACTTATTTGTCAACCTCCCAAATTTGTTAGTCAAAGTGCCTCTAAATTTATCTTTTAGTGTGATTCACATAGTTTAAGCCATCCAATATGCCTCAAATTCACATATGAGAATGTTAATCTATTGCTAAGCATTCTTGTGAAAGCTATGTTATTCCCATTTTAGGGCTTGAAAAAGCCTCAAGGTTTCTTTGTGCTATTGCGTGTTTCCATGTTTTAGCTCAACCATGACATTATTTAAAGTTTCTTAGAACATCTTGTTCCTTAAGGAAGTAAGAAATCTTATAGTGCCAAACTTTATAATTTATAATTGTCACCATTCAATTCATTATCCTTGCCTAGGTTAGCATCGATGGTCTAAGAAGGTATTTCTTCTCTAAACTTATCAATACATATTGACATAGCAATACCACATAATATTTAGTTGTTGTATAGCGCAATTAGACTAATAGTGATATACAATTAAGTTTATGATTAAAATTCAATGTTTATCTTACTTTCATCACATATAACTTAAATTTACCATCACTCTTCTAACTTAACAAACATTCACTTTTTTATTTGGGTTCTTAAAATGAGCCATTTGTCTACTAAATCAAGAACTTCCACTTGAATAAGCATTACTAATGGTCCATGTTTCACATGTATCATAATTTTTTAAGAAAAAAAATTGTTTCATCAAAAATTAAAATTAATTTATTAAAGAAAAGATGAACAAAAATATTCCAAAAATTGCCCACATTTTTTCACATACTAATGAACAAATTCACTAAAACTAGTGTGTAGGGAATTTTATATTTTGTCTAACAATTCAATTCTTAAAGATAGTACATTATTTGAAATCTTTCAAATAGTTTAGACTCATAATCTATACAATCTATCATTTCAATTGGTAGCTCTTGGTATAATAACCAAAATAATAATAATAATAATAATTACTTTAAGAACTAAACTAATAATCATTAGACCCCAAGGACTAAATTGAAACATTGTAAAATTATTAAAGGGCAATGTTATGTTTTGGCCAAATAATATAAAAACCTACCATTAGCTTTACTTTTTTAGATTCTTTTACTTCTCTTTCATGAACTCCAGTACTATTTCCTTGTGCACACATTGTGACAACATCTTCTTCATCCAAACCATCGTCCTTCATTGGACGTTCACTTGCAACCATTGTTCAACCACCGTGTAGCTCTATTCACGTCACCACTAGCCACCAGCCATGCTTCACCATTCTCACGTCGTGGTTGTTCACAAAGAGGTTGTATGTGGTTTGTTCACCATGCTCTCCTTTATCCTTCATCTCATTCTTACGTCTTCTCATTTGAGTGACTTCTTTCTCTCATTCTTCTTCCATTATCATTGAGCCTTAACTCCATTGGTGGCTTGAAATTTATAGCTTCCACCATTGTTGCTATGGGTAAGCTTCCAAGTTGGGCTTGAGTTTGATCTTTCAAAGTGCAAATTTACCCTCAAATTTTTATCTAACAAGCTCCATAAGATAATTTTTAAACTTGATTTGAATTTAGGATGTTTTATTTAGAAAAATTCTAGATCTAAAGTTAAAGGTAATGATGGGAAATTTAGAGTAAATTAAGGGCTTTAGTTATTATAATTTGTGTTTAGTCAAATTAATAATATAAGATGGAAATTGGATAATTAGTTGATAAATGTATACTCAATGTGATTTTAGTTATCATTGAAGATGTCCTATCAATTGAGGTTATGCTATGAGCCAATAAAAAGGGACTTCTATCAGTCTTTCTTAGTGAGTGTGTAAATAGTAAGGTAACATTATTTCTTTGCACCTTACATGTTTTTTCCCTCAAATATTGTTTTAAATAATTCTTATTTGGTTGTTAAAGGGAAGAAAATCTTAAACTTTTAAAAAATTTCAATAAATAATGGTGAAATTTATCAATGTATGATATGAGAATGTTTTCATAAATACAATGTGTAGATAATGGTAAAACCCATCATATGTTATTTCCTTCCCTTTTAATAACGTAAACTTATATTTAAATTTTTTCCTTTATTTATTTAATATAATATTTTTTCCTATTCTCATTTTTCTTATATAATTTTTGTTAAAGTTGATTTATTCCTAATTAATTAGTAATTATTATATATATTGAATTATCTTTATTTCCATGAAGAAATTTATTCATATGAATTATATTAAATTTATGTTTTAGTTTAATATGTTTTCTTAATCACTCCTTTAATTGAATTTGAGAATGACCGTTATAGTTGGTTTTTATAATATTCTTTCTAAATTATTTATGTTTGATGTGGCAAAGAATAGTTCTTCCTCCTTGACAGTGTTATAAAAATCTAAGTCTCACATTAAATAGTATGAAATGCGTAATGTGTTATTTATGAATATTGAAAACTTAAGTCTCACATCAAATAGTATGAGATATGTAACACCTTATATTTCTAACTTATTCCATCACATTACCATGCTTTAGACCATACATTCCATGAAGGAGCAAAAAAAAAAAGAGATTAAAATAATACATTTTCTAGCGTTGCGTCGTGTACAAAAATCCTATTCAGTGTCATGTGGACCATATGAATTCATTCATCACATTCACATTTAATTATATGAATACAACTCATTTGCATCATCAAAAGTGGCCTACATCTCATGGGAACTAAAGGGGAGCATAAAATACCTATACATATTTTCGGCCAAATTTTTAGTTTTTCTATCACAATTTCGAAAATTCATTACTAAATCCACAAAAGTCAAAATCCAACAAACTTTACCATTCTAGAAAGCTCGGTATGTCTATCCCATGGTAAAAATAATTTCAACTCATGAATCATTAAGGGGAAACTTTTGACATCCAAAAATCCACTGAGATCGCTGCTATCTGGGCTACTGGTTCATATTACTAATATGAAATTTCGAAATTCATAACTAATTCTATAAAAATTAAAATCACACACATTTGGTCATTATGGAAAGATACAGATGTTAAATTTATGCAAAAAATAATCCCATAATGAAACAAATACTTTTAGCCATTGGATATCTATAGAACAATAACTGGACTCAGGGGGCGCTATTGCTACTGACAACAAACTTCAAAATTGCATAACTCTTTACTCAGACTCCAAATGAGGTGATCTTAGTGGTCACAAAAAATTTATGACCTCTAGTTTATGCTTATAAAATTTCACAAACATTGGATACCATTTGCCCATCGGATGACACAGAATACAAATTTGTCAGTGTGAACAGTACACATACCAAAACCAATTGAAAATCCTAACTTTGAAAATTCATAACTAATTCTTTAGAGCTCCATTTTTACTGCACTTTATCTTTCCAAAAATCTCTCAATGAGCTCTACATGTCTGGAAAATTTCATGAAGAAATTCCTTCATTTGGTTAGAAAGTGTTAAAGGGTGCCATTTGAGTCATTTTAATGCATTTTAATGTTGGAAAAGTGTGCAAAATGGCTCCTAAGATTCTTGTGGCCACTTAGGCACGTGGAAATGGCCTAAAAAGACTCCCTAAACTTGTCTTAAAGGTGTAGAAACTCAACACACAAAATCTCATCCTCCATCCCCAAGCCATATTTAAAGAGATACATGTGGGAAATAGCCATCCAATACCCAAAAATTGCATCACTACTCATTTATCATTAATTGTCATACATATATCAACTATGGGAATATTTACACATGTTCTATTCATTGTACATCCATTCTATCAAAAGATTACATCATATTTCATTCCTTTGGTTACAACATAAACAAAATTAAGAGTTTTATGGTCAAGGCTTCATCTTCCCACCTGGTGGCTTCCATTTCCTTGTTCATTGGCTCCACCTAGTATAATAAGATATTGGAAAGGAGGAAGGGAGATTCAAAGAATTCAAATAGTTTATCTCCCATTAAATCATACATAAAGAAAGTAATACAAGTTTTAAGGATGCATGCATGGCATATTAATATAAAAAATGGTGCAAATATATTTTTGGCATCTACACAAGGCACACATAACATACTTAGGCTTGCCAAATGAATGGATTAGCCTCACCCACTTTTTTCAAGGTTCTTGGACTTGCCTCATCCTTTTTCTCAAAGGCCTTGAACTAAGCCTTACTCTTGGAAGACTTTCTCTTAGTCTCAAACACTTCTAAGGGTTCTTGGCTCATCCTTACCGAAGATAGAAGGTTTTTGGCCTCTCTACAATCAAGCAAACCAATGCAAACATTCTAGGTATCATTTGAATACATAATGTAACATTATAGTTCCATGGAACATAGGCATCATACCAAAACATAATCCATAGCTTAAAATACACATACACATATTCAAAGACAATGTCGACATTCATTCATGCATGGGAGAAAAGAGAGAGAGCTACCTTGGTTATACAAGCACACTTTTTTTGTAAATTTCCCTTCCTTCTTCTTGGCCTAACCAAAATCTTAGGGAGCATTAACTTCTCTTAACCTAAATACACCAAAAAAAACATGAATTACTCATGGGAACAAGCCTTGGTATTAGTCACACTTTACATGATGTTACTTTGGTCTATGGCTCCATTATGCTTCCACAAGGCACTTAATGAAGCAACTACAGGAATTCATGATCTTGGCTCCCTTCTCTCCTTCAATCTATGATTCTTGACTCCATTTAGACTCCTTGGAGTCATCACACAATTATTTTAAGGAGCCTAGTTAGGAGTTGTTTCATTATGCTACATTATGGAACCTACACCTCCATCTCACTATCTATGGCTTCTAAATTTTTTCTAAGGGTTCCTCCCACCTTCTACCATCATAAGAAGTCCCAAACCAAGGCTAAAAAAAATTAAAATAGTCCCTAGCCCAATGGTTCTGTCTTGGCCGAATTAATAGAGGGAGGAAGAGTCCATGGGCTTTTTGATTTTTTTTTTATGGGAGAGACACTTAGGAGGCTTCCTTGATGTCTTAGGAGCTCAAATAAACACTCCCACATGCAAGAAAATTTGAGAATCAAAACAATTTTTACAATGTGTTCAAGACTTCTTCACTTTCCTAACTTAAATTTTACTTGCTTTTCTTCCCATTTCTTTGCAATTCTTAGGTGTCCACATACTAAACCAATGGATTCTTTCTTGTTTTTGGACAAAAACTCCTTCCCCATAATGGTTCTATTTTGGTCTGTGGGATACCATGGAGGAAGAGAAGAAGAAGAAGAAGCAACAAGAGGAAGATGTTACCTTGGATTCAAGCTCCTTCCAAGAGTACTTTCTAGGCTTCTAAGCTTCCCATCAATTTCTCTCTTCTTCTTACTGAATCAGCCCTATTTTAGCCTCACTTAATTTAGCGAAATCATGGGAGAAGAAAGGAGAAAGGAGAGAACAAGGGTAAGAGAGGAAAAAGCATGAGAAATCTTTAAATTTCTTACCCTTTTGCTTAATCCTTTACTTTCTTCTTTCCCTTCATCTTGTGTGTTAGCTAGGCTCTCTCCCAACTCTGTTTTAGACCAGAAAAGCTTTGGTGGAGAGGAGGAGAAGGGCTAGACGTGATTTTAAAAGCAAAGGATAAAGTTACCATACTTTTTAGCTTTTCATTTTAGTCCCTATTCTTTGTTCTTATCATTTTGGCCCAAATCAACTCCTTTTTGAAATGTGTCCTTTCCATCATATTCATTAGGCTCTTAATCATAAGAATTGCCTTTGGAATCACTCAAAAAGAATCTGAAACTATTTCGAACAGTTCGGTCAAAGTTTCAATCAACGAACAACCAAAATCACTCATCGAAGGAGTTTTAACTGTTTTAGGGGATCCCATGATTTGCAGGGCCTTTGAGAACCCCGGAAAGCTCAAATTTTCTATTTAAGAAGCCCTTCTGTGAGTTTTTCAAAAATTACAAAAATACCCTTACTTTCTTTGACAAATTTTCTGAGCTCTTTTGGCTTTAGTTTTTGGGCATCTTAAATATCAAATTCTCATTTTTAATATTTAAAATTGTATTATAATTCTAGTTGGCCACAAATCCTTTTATTTCGGAGACTTTCTTTTATATCTGGCCTATTTATGACGTTTATAGAGAAACTGAACATCACGTTTCTGACGTTTATGGAGGGACTAGATGTTACAAGATACTTGGTGTGGTACTTAAAAAAATTTATTTTCCCTTTAATAATGCTTTTAAAGGTGGATCATTTGTGTTTTTTTAGGTCATATTTTTTAATCTATATTATATATTTAAAAAGTAATTAATGAGATATAATGTAAACCTTGTAACAGTTAACAAAGGTAATGGTCTAGATGTACTCAATTAAATTGAGATGAGATGAGATGAAAAGCTTAAAGACGTTATGAGATGTGATAAATGGTGCAGTGACACTAGAAATTTGTAAAACAAAGCACAATGACACTAATAAAGAATTGAGAAATAAAGTGCAATGGCACTAAGAAGGAATTGAGAAATAAAATACAATAACATTGTGAAAAGTAACATAATATGTCTTCTTACATAATATCCATTGTCACACCCACAAATGTAACTACATGGCACCAGAAAAATTTTAAAAATTTTAATTTTTGAAAACAAAAATTGATTGAAATAGAATTGCCACCAAAATTTTAATTTTAAAAAGGTAAAACTTTAGAAAAACTTTTTTGAAAGAAAATGATTTGCGGATCAGAAATGAATTTAGGAGTTGATTGTGAATGAAAAAGATGTTAAGTACCCTATTATACCCATTCCTAAAAATGGTTACCCTAAGTTAATTGTACAAAATTAATATGGTCTTAATCTTATTTTAATTGCCCTATCAGCTGCATGCAAAAAATATATATATTTATTTACAAGAGGCTGATTTGACCTAAAAAGAGAGTATCAGGCTTACATATCTTATAAAATATATCAAAATCCACGTAATTCACACACATGTGTGTGTATTTTTTTATTTTTGTGAAAAGAGAAATAAAGTAGAAATCATTTCAAGCTTTCACAAACAAAATGGCTTTTGAAGTTGGTTTGTATATTTTAATTTGCAAAAACTAAATTAATTACACTTCTTTACCCTTTTCTTTCTTTCTTTTTTTTTTTTATCTTTTTATAATTTTTTTATGATTTTTTGATAGATTTTATTATTATTTTGATTTCATTTTTAATAATTTTCTTTGTTTGATTTTTTTTAAATATGATTTTTTTTTATTTTTATATGAATTTATTATTATTTTTTATGATATTTTTAAATTTTTTTATGACACTTTTTTGGGGAAATGACACTTTTTTTAGTTATTTATTTATTTATTTTATGATTTTTTATCTAATTTATTTTTTATTATGATTTTTTGGTCTTTTTTTTGTTTTCTTTTTTTGTTTATATTTATATTTTTTGTGCCTTTTCTTTTTTTTCATTTTTTTTGAACTTTTTAATTTTTAAAAAAATAGAATTCTTAAAGATTAAAACAAATTAATATTTTTTAAAGTGAATCTCTAAATTCTAACTTGATTTTTGGTCCTTCTTTTTCTTCTTTTCCTTTTTTTAAAACCTAATTTTAAACTTTTAGAGTATGTTTTTTTTTCTTCCTTTCTTTTCTTTTTTTCGAAGGAAAAATTGATTTTATTTTCTAAAAATTATTTTTTGAACCTTCTTCTCTTTTATTTGGGAAGAGATACTTTTTATTTTTGAAAGCTAATTTTGGAAATTTTTTTGGAATATTTTTTGAAACAAAACTTGACTTATTCTAGGTCATTGAGACGCAAAATTCATTAAAAGTAATTATGTAACTCAATCAGTATTATGGAAACTTATCGTCACACATAACCCTCTTGTTTACCCTATGTGCTTGATAGAATAAAAAATCTCATGCAACAACTCTAAAAATAAAATAAAATGTAATATAATATAAAATTAAAAATATTTATAGGCATACAATAATTTGTAATAGTATCTATTTTGTGTACCGTCAATCAATCATCATATTATTTCAAGCACATATTACATTTCATGATTTTTTTTTTGAAGAAAAACAATGAACCAGTGATGCTCTTCTTTCCTTCTCTTTAGACATCTATCCAAGGATTTCTCATGCATTTTCTCCAACAATTTTTTATGGCCAATTGTTCAAATGCAACAAAGCAAAAGCATAAAGTAGAATTAGCTCAACGTAAAAATCAATCCAAAATTCAAACCAAAAGATAATACAAAATCACCCAAAGCTTGTACAAGACCTGAATCCTTATGTTAGCTTTAATCAATCTAATTTCAAATGCCATATCAACTTAAAGCATATGCAATGATCACACTTAACTCCCATTTGATTATTGGTTTAGATCATGTGAAAAAAAAATTATAAATCCATCAAGCACATGTTCACATAACGAATTGAGAATTAATCCTTTGTGCATTCTAACCCTAGGACATTTGAGGCATATGAGATCAGGATTTCGACGTTCTATCATTACCCACAAGGTCAAAAATCAGGTATTAAATTGCAACATTCCAAATCAGAACTCTAAACCTCAAATCATAACACAATTAGGCCCATTTGATGAAGTTTCAACACTAAAAGTCATTTTAAGTACAAGAATTCATCATTTAAGGGCAGAACCAAATAGATGTAGGACTTTTAGCTACAAGAAAACACACGGTGCCTCATTCCCATCCCTAAAATAAAATTTTAGTTGCATAATCACAGTAAGCATGAGCCGAAATTCACATGTTAAGCTAGAATTTAGACAGATCATCACAATTGAAAAAAAAACAAAAACAAAAATAGCATTTTCCTATCAAGCAGACCCAGAATTAATTAGTGAACTGAGACTCATAGATATTAGAAAAGGATACTAAGTTCCCTTTTGATGATGATTGTTTGAAAAGTTTTAAAGAGTTGAAACAGAAGCTAGTAACTGCATCTGTAATAGTTGCTCCAGATTGGTGATTGCCTTTTGAGATCATGTGTGATGCAAGTGACTATGCAGTAGAAGCTATTTTTGAATAGAGGTGAGATCGAGTTTTTCATCCTATCTACTATACCAGCAGGACATTAGTGGATGCTCAGGTAAATTATTCCATTACTGAGAAAGAAATGTTAGCTATTGTTTTTGCTTTTGAGAAGTTCCAAGTTTATCTGTTGGGAGTTAGAGTTATTGTACACACTGATCATGTTGTTATTAAATATTTGTTGAGAAAAAAATAGTCTAAACCTAGATTGATTAGGTGGGTTTTATTACTTCAGGAGTTTGATTTGCATATAGTGGATAGGAAAGGAAGTGAAAACCTAGTGGTTGATCATCTTTCTAGGTTGGATCATGAGCATGTTAGTGACAATAGGCTTGTGAATGATGGTTTTCCTGATAAATGCATTATGGCTGCTAATTTGATAAATGTACCTTGGTATGCTGATATAGCAAATTATATTGTCTGTGAAGTTTTACCTCCTGAATTAAACTATTATCAAAAGAAGAAATTCTTAAGTGAGGTCAAGCTTTACATTTAGGATGAGCCTTATTTGTTCAAAAGATGTGTAGATCGAGTTCTTAGGAAGTGTGTTCCTAAGATTGAACAACATGATATTTTGCTTGCATGTCATGCATCACCATTTGGGGGACATTTTAGTGGTCAGAAAATTGCTTTTAAAGTATTGTAATCTAGTTTTTATTGGCCTACATTATTTAAGGATTCTTATGTTTTTTGTTTCTCACTGTGATGCTTGTCAAAGATCCAGTAATATTTTTAAAAGACATGAACTTCCTCAAACTGGTATCTTTGAAGTAAAGTTGTTTGATTTATAGGGAATTGATTTTATGGGTCCCTTTGTTTCTTCTAGAGGCCAACAATATATCTTAGTGGTAGTTGAGTATGTGAGTAAGTGGGTTGAGTTGGTAGCTTGCCAACATAATGATGCTTAAATAGTGGTGCAATTTGTAAAGAAAAATATTTTTTTCTCGTTTTGGCACCCCTAGAGCTATTATTAGTGATGGTGGAACTCATTTTAATAACTGCATGTTTAAATCCTTGTTGGAAAAATATGGAGTTCACCATAAAATGGCTTGAGCTTACCATCTTCAAACCAACAGCCTCTGTGAAGTATCTAATAGGGAGATCAAAAGAATTTTGGAAAAAATAGTGAGTGTTAATAGGAAAGATTAGTCTGATAAGCTAGATGAAGCTTTATGGGCATATAGGACAACTTACAAAACATCAATTGGTATGTCTCCTTATCAATTAGTGTTTGGTAAAGCTTGTCATTTACCTTTGGAACTTGAGTATAAAGCCTTTTAGGCCATAAAGAAGTTGAATTTGGATTATAAAGATGCTAATGAGAAGAGGTTGTTGGACCTTAATGAACTTCATGAATTCAGGTTGCAAGCTTATGAGAGTTCTAGGTTATATAAGGAAAAGATAAAGATTTTGCATGATAGGAAGATTTTAAAAAGGGATTTGATACCTGGTGATTTAGTATTATTGTATAACTCTCGTTTGAGGTTGTTCCCAGGAAAGCTTAAATCAAGGTGGTCTGGTCCTTTTAAGGTTGTGTCTACCACTACCTTTGGTGCCATTGAAATTTAAGATGAGAAAAGTGGATAGACTTTTAAGGTAAATGGCCAACGCTTGAAGCATTACCTTGGTGGTCCGATGGACAGGATGAAAGCAAATGTGTAGCTCCAAGATTTTTCATAAAAGTGTCAAGATAGTCCAGCTGAAAGACTTTAAACTTAGTACTTTTAGGAGGCAACCCAAGTGTCTTTTGCTTTGTTCATTTCTTAGTTCATTAGCTAGTTTGCTATAGGTTTAATTGCTTGTTTTTATTTTGTAGATGGAGCAAATCTTCTTCCCAAAGAATCTTTTGGTTGATAAGTATGAGGATGGATTGATTCAATGGGCAACAATCTCATAAAAAGAGGGAGTATTTCTTAACCTATTTAATTTCTTAATGATGATGTGGAAGTTTGAAGTTTGCTGGTGATGAATTGTCTTCTTCATATGTTATGAGGGAAAATGTTAGTTTATTTATGGGGAGTTAAATTGAGTAAGGTTTGGTTATGACTTGTTCAGATTTTGTGAAACTTGAAAGAAAAATTCGAATCAGTTGCTGATATCTGGTTCTGTCATGGTTAGCGATAACATTCTTATTTTTAGAGATCGCTAATCTCTGCAGTCAATTTCCCCTATATTTTCCCAAAGTGCTTAATGCAGTAGCATTGTTTTGGGAACGCGACAGCATATTTTAAGTTTAGTTGGGTTAGCTATCACAATCTCAGTTTTAGCGGTAGCTAAAAATGCTGCAACCTCCTTCCCATATATTTTCCCGAATAGCATGATACGATGGCTTTTTCTTGAGCATGTGGCTGCATCTTTTCTTGTTTGGGCTTTGTGTAAAAAAAATTAAAAAATTAGTAAAAAAATAATTAAAATAATAATAATATAATTTAAAAAAATTTTAGGTTTTCTCTTCTCACTTTTCGTTCTTGCTGTCAATTCATTCCAGCCTCATCTTCCCCGTTGCCATTCCCGTCGCTTCTTCCTTATCGATCCATTCCCGTCAATTCATTCCCATCGCTTCTTCCTCGTCGATCCATTCCCCGTCAAGCCATTCCCATCATTCTTTGTCGCTTCTTTCTCGCCATTCTCCTCACCATTTTGCTAGCCATTCCCGTCACTTCTCCCCGTCACTTCTTTCGGTAAGATTGAGTTCGAGAATCTCTGTGGGGCAAGATTCCATTGTGTTGTGCTTACTCCTTTCTCTTCAACCAGTAAGTTCCCTAATGCCCTGTTCTTAGTTATAGTTTCAGCTTAGTTTTTAGTTTTTTGGAATACTTTGTTGGATGTAGCTGGCTTAGGTGTTCCATTTCGAGACTTTTAAGCTGGCTTGAGGACAATATTGTTTGCTCAGAATAGCGTTGTAACCATGCTGTTTAATTGTGAATTGTTGCTATGTTTTAGCTTAATTGTGTCTGCATGAAGATAAAGAAACATGGTTTTTCTGGTTTGTTCATTGGCTAGCTTGATTTTGGCCTTGATTGATGTCATATCTTTCATTTGGTTGCAAAATTTGCTAGATGCTTACCATGGAAGTTTACTTGTTGGTTGTGAAATTCATTTGGTAAAGCTTGCATCCTCTCTTTTATTCTTTTGTTTAGTTTAGTTGGTCTGAAAATTCTTGTTAGAATTTGGGAAATTCTTAAGTAAAGTGGGATTGGTTTTAAGGATTCTTTCATTTTCTCTTCCCCATTTGTGCCACATGCTTTATTCTCACATTCACAAGTTGTTGCCAGTTTGTTACTTTATATGTGATGCCTCTATTTTGCATTTCAATTTCTGAATTTTTGGGTGTTTCTTCTGCCTCTTATTCTCTGTCCTGTGTATGCAATCATTTTTGTTTTCTCTACTAGTAGCACCTTGCATTCTCTATTTTTCTTATTTCGCAACTATGCCAAGTATAGCTTGTTGCTCTGACCTCTTTTGCTGCTTTAATGTGCTGATAGGTTTCTATGGTTTGTAATTTAAGTGTGTTTTGTTCATGACCTTATATGGAATTAAATGGTGACTTAGCATTCAATTTAACACTGTTCAGCATGCTGAGGGCTGTTATTGTTGAGTGGAAGGCCATTTGTTTATGCCAATTTTGTGTTGATGGCTTCTCTTGTTTCTTTTCCTACTTTGTTTTAAATCAGTAGGCACAAATTTTTCATGCTCTTCACATTTCGCATATTCTTACTGAACATTGCTGCAGCAGTCTAGTCTAGTTTAGTTCAATTTATCATACTTGCTGTAATTGATGTCTGAGTCATTATGCTTGGGTATGATAATTTTGAACTTTCATTTTTACATGCATCTGACTAAGATATTCTCTCACCATTTGTTGGCTATGTGTGCTGCATTTCTGATTTTCATGTATTTTGCAATGTAGTCTTGCATAATAAGTGTTTTTGTGTGGGTTGTTGAAAAGTTTCAAATCTTTTATAAATGTTCTAAAATATGATTTTTCACTTGCAGCCATGCGCCCAAAAAGATCAATCACTAAGAAAGATGGGGAAATGGCTATTTCAGAAACACAACAAATGCTATCTAGAGGTTCAAAATCTCAGAGCAAACCTGCTGCATCCAAGATTTCTTCAAAAGCTAAGTATGTTGATCTCGAGGTTCCAAGGACAAAGCAAGCTAAGAAATCTTCCATTACTTTCAAATGGCAAAGGGTTGTCCATTCTAAGAGTGATGAAGAAGTAGATATTCCTACAGCATCGTATGATCCCAAAGTTTTTTTGAATCAAGATGCTGCATATTGGTTTACTAATCAAATTCCTGGCAAGAAGTTTTTCCAAGATTGGTTCTATGCCTTATCCCCATTGGATAGCCCATATTCAAAGTTTCACAAGCGCCAATGGGATCGGTTCTTGGAGAGGCCTAACAATGCTATATGTCCCATTGTTCTCTAGTTTTATGCAAATGCTAAATGGCATGCGGACAATCTGTATTGGATAAGGAAGAAAAGAGTTCTCATAGATGAAGATGTGATCCGAGAGCATTATGCGCTTCCTTCTGTAGAGAAATGTGCTTATCAAGAAATGATGCAAGATTTAACAAAAGTGGATTACAATCAAGTGGCAAGGAAGTTGACCACAAAAGGCCAAAGGAAATGGGATCGCAGATTGAAGTACAATAAGCTGCATAAGGAAGCAAGATTTTAAGTTACTTTTGTGAATACTGTATTTTGTCCGAGCATACTCCAAAAATAATGATAAAATTAAACTAATAAAAAACAAAATAAACAAAATAAAAACAAAAAAAAATCAATAGGTCCTTTTAGTTTAATAAGTTCCAAAATCAAAGGAGAAAAAACTCAAAAATAAAATTTAAAAAAAAAGTAAAATCCCATTAATCCAAAGTTAAAACAAAAACAAAAATCAAACAGGGAGTAACATAAATCCCAAATGAATGGAATTAAAAAAAAATCAAGAGACTAGAAAAAAAGAAAGGAAAAATGAATTAAAAAGGAAAAAGTAAAATCCCACAAAGAAAAAAGGGCTAAAAGAAAATTAAAAAAATACCAAAAAATAATTAAAAACAAAAAAAAATTTCATAAAAAAAAGACTAAAAAAATACCAAAATAATATATATTAAAAAAGGGGAAATCTAAAAAAATTAAGATTTTGGGGCTAATTCAGAAGAGCCTAAACTAAAGAAAAAATCAAAAAAGGAGGGGAAAAAACAAGAAAAAGTTTTCAGCCCAATCCAAAGCCCCAACCACTAAAAACCAAAAATAAAAAATAAATAAAAACTTTCAGTCCAATTCCAAGCCCAAACCAAAAAAAAAAATATTTGAACCCAAACAAAAATTATCAAAAAAAATGAAGCCCAGCCCAGGATCCCCTTTGATCAAACCCTACCCAGTGGTCCCCTGGTCCCTGACTCCATTGGGTCCTCTGGCAAACACAGACAAAAAATACAGACAGAGGCAGAAAAGAGGAACAAGGCAACAGACACAGGGGCAAAAGGGGGGACAGACGTGTCAGAAAAAAAAGACGGATGGACGCACAGAGAAAGGAGGGAATGCACAAAAAAGAGGACTCTGAGCACAGAGAGAGAAAGGAGAGAGAGGGAGAAAAGGGAGAAAAAATGCAACAAGCAAAGGGGGCGCATCTGGGTAGAAAAGGAGACGGGGGGAGTGAGAAAAAGAAAAAAAAAAGAGAGTATGCTCACACTGGAGGAGGGGGAGGCTGAGAGCACTGGAACGGAGAAAAGGGCGAAGCAATTTGAGGGGCTTAGGTTCCATTTTTCGATATGGGGGTTTTTTCAGAGAAAAATCGGAGAGGCGAAGGCTGCCGAGTGAGAGGTGCTGTAAGGTTTTTCTTTAGGGCTTGGAAATACTAAAAAATTGACGGAGAGAGAAGGGGAGAAGGAAAGCGATAGAGGAAGCGAGGGATCGACAGAGAAGAGGCAGAGAGCGCGAGGGAGAGAGGCAAAAAGGAGAGGAAGTTGAAGCAGAGGGTCTGATAGATAGAAGGGGGACACGAGATTGGGGTCTGATACAGAAGGGGAGAGCAAGAGAGCGCGAGAGAGGCAGAGAAGGTGAGACCCGAGGGAGTTTTCCCGAGTCGAAAAAAGAGAGTAGAAAAGAGAATAAGGGAAAAGGCAATTAAAACAGAAAGACAAAAGGGGCTGAGAACTAGAGAGAGGGGACTTGAGACTAAGAAACAGAAAGGGACAGAGAAAGGTGACTCGAAAGAGAGGGATTGCGAGTTAGAGAAACAAAGAGGAAGGAGGTGAGGTTATGGCTTTCGAGAAAAGGGAGATTGAGAGAAGAGCAAGCGAGAACCGAGGGAGGAGGCGAGGGTTGTGAAATCAGAGAATGCCTCTTTTCTCGGTGATGCACAGATGGATGGTTAATGGCCAGAATGGAGGAAAATGAGAACAGAAAGGAGAAGGCAAGCAACGTGATTCATCGAGCTGGATCATCTGCGAAAGGGAGAAGAATGTGAGATTTTATAGCTCTGCTTAATTTGCTTGGTTAGATATAATGGATTTGGAAATATTAATTCTGTGTTGTCTTTCTGTATGCACATGTTTTGATTTTGGTCTCATTTATACTCTTTGCTGGTTTAAGTTTTAATTTTGGTTATGTGGCCTAGATTGGAAATCAATGTGTTGAACGAGCGTAATTGAAAGAAGCCCTCAGAATTTCCCATATATCGCCTCTATTGTTCATTTTCTTTTCCCTTTTCATGTTTAATAATGTTCTGACATTGTTAACACATGTAATTCATTTGGGAAAGCCATTTCAATATTTATTTGCTAACCTAGAGATTCCTTGCTGATATGAAATAACAAGATTAAAATGAGTATGAGAGGTCATATTGGTAAAAACTCGGGGTACCCCATTCTTTGTATATGCTACTTTGTTAAACTAATGGTCTCAATCTCCTAATTGGATGTAAGGAAAACATTTTCACTTAGATAAAAATGTTTTGGTTCCCTATTTTATGAAAAATCTTAAGGGGTAAATTGAGAAGATTCAATGAAAGAAGGATTTTCTAATCTTGTTAAATCCCCGGATGGTAAATTATATAAATGCTTCGTGTTGCTTCGGGGGAATGAGTACTTCTATGCTAGTTCCTTTGAATGTTGGATTGGTGTCATTGACTGATATATGATAATCATATATATTTAGTGTCATGGGGTCAATACTGTGGTATCTTGAGTTTGTGATTTAATGGAGATTATGTGGGCAACTGTTCATGAAGTATTTGGGAATTTGCCCAATGGCTAGTTTTGCTTGAAATAGTGAGCATTAGTCCCATTAAGATTGAGGCTTTCCTTTGTTTGAGAATTTTTGACAAGGTTGTCAATAATTGTAGTATAGTCTCTTCCATCATAGGTGTTGTCTTGGGTTAGGATTTTTGGGATATTTGTTTAAATAGAAATTGTGTTTTCAGTGAGATTTATTGGTTCAGTTGGGACCTTAACTTTGCTTAGGTTCTGGAAACTTCTTGAATGGAACATGATATCTACTACATGTCCCTGTACTTCCTGGTTTTTATTTTTGGAATTGTTCCTGGTCTCATGTGACATGTGGGCAAATCTATCTATGCTGTGCATACTTGAGGAGAACATGGATTGGTACAGGAATCATGAAGGCAAGCAAGCAAATGTAAATTGGTTCTTCTGAATTTCCTTGGTGGATTAATTGTAAATATCATTCAAAACGATATAAATGTGTTATTTGAACACAATGCACAAACCTCAAAATTGAATAGGACTCCTTTTGATTTGCATCTCACTTGCCTCTATATGAGTTTCGTTTGTGCCTAATGGCTTCGAAGGCTCCCTTGTCAACTTGTTGATTTGGTTCAAGCATGGAAGCACCTGTTGCTCAATCATTTGTTTTATAATTTATCATCACAGCAACCTATGCTTTTTTTGTTTCTGTTATGTGCGAGGCCTACAAATTGGTGAAGAGCCTTCAAATTGGTGAAGCAAGGAGAGGGAAGCTGCACAAGGGGATTACATAATGGCAACACAAGATACTTCCTTTTTTAATTTGGACACCTTGAGTAAGATGTAAAATTTCATTGGAATATTACGATTCTTGGATTCACACAAACACAAAATAAAAAAAAATGCTGCAAGCTTACAGATATTTATGTTCTAGTTTTATTTTATTTTTGTCTTTCTAGAGTTATCATGTGGGATCCTGTATCTCCTCAGGCATATAGAGGTTATCCAAGATTGTGTGTAACAAAAAGTCTTCTCAGTCACCTAGTTAGGTCATCAAATGTTTTTGCATAAATTTTAAGATTCAATAATTAACACATTAAAAAAATATAAAAAAGAGTAAATTTTCAAAGAAAAAAAAAGAGTTTAGCTTTTTAGAAAGGAGAGTGTGCTTCTTTTCAAATAAAAAAAAAGGGTTCGAATATTAATTAAAAATATATAATTTTTAGAAAATCAAATAAACTTTCTCTTTTCAAAAAAAAAAGGAAAAAAACAAATCAAAAGGATTAATTTCCTTCTTAAATTTAAAATTTTTTCTCAAATTTCCTTTTGGACAAAAATTAGAGATTAAAATATGTTTCATGAAAAAGAGAGGAAATAAAAAAAAACATAACATAACATAACATAAAACAAAAATAAAAATATCATTCCCAAAAAAATAAATTAAATAAAGTAGGATAACAAAAGATAAAAAATCCAAAAATAAGCAAATCAATAACTAAAAAATTTTAAAAGACTAAAGATTAAAGATTAACAAAAAAAATTATTAAAGAAAAAGACGAAGAAAAGGAAGAAAAGAGTAAAGAAGTAGGATTAATTTAGTTTTTGCAAATTAAAATTTATAAATCACTTTCAAAGTTATTTGTGAAAACTCAAAATAATTTTTCTTTTTTTTCACTCATCACTTCAAAACAAAACAAAACAAAAATTGATCAAAACAAAAAAAAAAAGAAAAACAAGAACAAGAACAATAAAAAGTAATAGTAAATAAATAAAAGCAAACAACAATAAAAAATGAAAAAATAATGAGAAGAAAAAATTAAAAATGCAAGAAAAATAAAAATTCAATTTACCTTTAACAAATTAAAACACATCAACCAATTTCTAAATTCATTTTATTTGTTAAAAGGGAAAGTAATTTTTATTTTCGTTGTTTTTTCACTTAAAAATAAAAATAAAAATAAAAATATATAAATATAGTAAAAGCATAGTCATTAAAAATATAAAAATAAATAAATAAATAAATAAGAAGAAGAAAAAGAAAAAATAAAGAAAAAAATAAAGAAAAACAAAAACAAAAACACCAACTACCAAATACAGTTTCTTATTCGAATTACGTGGACTTTGATCCCCTCTGAAGGGTACGTAGGCCCTAGGCTCTTATCCTAGGTCAAGTTCGCTTTTGTAAATAAAATATTTTCTTTCAATTTTTATTTTCTCTCTTTTATTTCTTTAATTTTATTTCCTTTTTCTTTACTTTTCTTTTCTTTTAATTTCTTTATTTCTTATTTTACATGTGATTTATTAGGGAGAATTAAAATAGAATTAAGGCCATTTTATTTTTGCACAACTAACTTAGGATAACCGTTCTCAGTAACGAGTGTAGTGGAGTGCCTAACACCTTTCTCACTCACAATCGACTCCCAGATCCATTTTCTGGTTCACAAACCATTTTTTTCAAACTAAAAAAGGTTTTTCCAAAGTTTTGCCTTTAAAAATAAAATAAAATTTTGGTGGCGACTCCTAAACTTATTCTCTTATTTCAATTTTGATTTCGGTTTTTGATTTCAATTGAAAATCAAATTTTTCTTATTTTTCTTTGATCGTGGCGCCACGCAGTCGCATTTTCGGGTGTGACAACTTTCATTTCACGTAATGTCTTACCAAGCTCCCATAACACAATTATCACTCGAAGTCGGGGCGTTGTTAATGTATTGTATTATGGAAGATTTAGAGATTGATTTACCTCCTCTCATTCTCAGGGGCTTAAAGTCTGTTTATTCATCTGTGAAGAGGTCCCTACCCTTCCCTTTCATGATTTCAGGTATTATCACCAACAAGATTGTTGGGATTTTTACTGATCAAGAGGAGCAATTGTATCCTATTGGTGGTGTCACTTATCAATCATTAAAGGCAGAAGAATAAGATTTCTTGGGGGAAGATGAAGAGCATGACAATCATCCAGCTAAACCTTTAGTGCATAAACAAGAACCTATCCTAGAACAACCTGAGATTTCCTTGGAGGCCGCTTCACAGGATAGGATAGTTCAACTCTTGCAAGACAATATTGTGCAGCAAGGCCTCATTCTGAAAAAACAAGAGCAGCTTGAGCAGCAATGTGAGACAATGACACAAAAAATTGATTCGTTGCTTCTATTTCATGATGAGCTGACATCTCAAATGGCACGAGTTATTGACCTTTTGCAATCTCAACAACAGCTTGGGGTGCACTCAAGGCAATTAGAAGGTTTGGAAGTGGATGCACAGTGGACAAACGCTAGTGTGGGCATAACTAATAGTGCACAGGAGTACTCCTCAGCTAAGGAGGAGTGATTATCATAATTTTGACTATTTTGTGCAGGAGGATTTGATTCTGTCTCTTGTCTTGTTTTTGTTCTTTCCTTAGTTAATTAGTAGTTAGATACTTATACTTGAGTTTCCTTCCTTTATTTTCTTCAACTTAATGGATGACTATTTAGGAATTCTTCTTGTCCTGATTAACGCATGATAGATCTATGCTTACTTATCTCTTTTGGCTTCTATGTATACAGATGGTAGGTTCTTATGCATATTTGCTTCTCTCCTTCTCTCTTTTCTTTCTTCTCTGTACTTTTAGGGAAGTCTCAGTATCTCATTTCTTCTACCTCCTTTGCTTGTTGTCATGTTTATTCACATTGAGGGCAATGTGTGATTTAAGCGTGGGGGAAAGGTGTTTACTAAAGTTGATTTTTGTGTCTATATATATTAAAGAATGAAGATTGATAAGAAAACAATAGAATGGCTACAGTGTTTTTGAGGATTTAATTGAGTTTAATTTCCCTCTTATTTGTTTATGGCAATTCTTGTGACAAGTAGTTAAAACTTGCGTGATTTAATTGTAGGAGCATAAAGTAATCAAATTGGTTATGTTCTAATATAATTTGATTGCGGTCTTGCTCATGAATTCTTATAATGGGATTGGGGTAGTTGATTAGAAGAGATATATTCCTTCTTGCTTAAAAAATATATATATATTTATATATAATAATGATAGAGATTCTTCTCCTCTAGTGAAAGCTACCTAGTAACCGGGGGCTTTCATCACCAATGTTAGCTCTCACGTAAAACAGTAGTGGAACTTATGAGTATGCAAAGCACCCTGACTGTGTCATCTTAATCTGAGTAACCGGGTGGATTCATTACAAATGTTGCCATTTGTGTAAAAAGGACTTAGGAGACAAGGAAGGGAAGAAAATCTCTATACAATAAAAATAAAAAATAGAAAAAAAGGGAAAGAAAAAGAATAAAATGATACTTGTGGAAATCAATAAAAGAAGTGGATGATCTCTTCTAGTTTAGAATTTCAATTTTCATTTTATGAGTGCATGGGTTGGCCTTGCAAATTGTATTAGAAATGTGTAAATTGTGAAGTTAAGTCACACTTATTTAGCTTCTTAGTTACACAAGGTTGCTGGATTCAAGCATGAGGAAACTTTAAGCTAGAATTAAATGTTTTGAGATATTGTGTTGTTTTATTGTTTGTTTTCAAAGTATGGATAAGTGAGTTTTACTTGAGGACAAGCAATTGTCTAACTGTGGGGGAGTGATGACTCCCAATATTTTGTATTACTTATACTCAATTTGATTGAATTTGGGAGTCATCCATTAAAGTTTTAGTGGGATTTATTCATTATTTTTAAGTAATTTAGGGAATCGAAAGTGAAAGAGAGAAATGAAGTTAATTGTGATTAATTATAATTGAGTAGATGTTGCATTAATAGAAAATATTTCTTGTTTCAGAATTATCATCTATGAGGATTTAGAAGCTATTATATTGTTCCTAAGCTCCAGGCAAAGATGCGATTGCATTATCTAAAGATGCGGCTGCGAAAATCGGCGTCAAAACTCTGTGTTTTGATTAATGAGGATAGAAAACACGAGATGCAACTAGGTTTTCAGGCAGTCTACGGTAGAGAAGGTTTATAGGCATCCAGGAGGCGATTTTGGGAGGTTTTGGTGGCTCATTAAGCTTGTGAGAGGGAAGGAAGAAGAAGAATCAAGGGAGAAGCTCAATTTTCTGCATATCTCTTATTCTTTTGTTTGCTTTCTTTACTTTTCTTCATCTTCTCTATGTATTTGATTGAAATTCATTGTTAGATTTAGCTATGTATAGCTAACTTCTCTTTACCTAGAGTACTATGAACTTGATGTGAACTAGATCTTTGCTTTTCTTGTTGATTGTAGTGATTGGAGCTTTGTGTATCCTTCTCTTTTCTTAATGCTTACTTAGGGATTTGCCACCTTTTGGATTTGATTTGGGTAATTGAATTTACCTTGAAAAAGGAGTTCTAATTAGACCTAAGAGTTAGATAGATTAAGTTAGATTTATCTAATTTGTAATTGGGATAAAAATATACCTAATTGCCTTAATTGGTTTGTAGAGGGTTATAGTATCTAATGTACTCCAACTTAATTCTAAGGACACTTAGATTTTAGGGAAGAGTAAGGCTATAATTACATCGACGGATGGTTATAGTTTATGAATTTCTTAACCTACAAGGTGATAATTAATTGCAATTGAACAAGTAATTAAGTTCTAGTAAGTATCAAGGGAATAGTGACTCTAAGTAACTTCAAAACCTTGGATTTTTGTCTAAATTTTCTTTGCCAACCAAGTTTTCTTTAAATTGTTTTGTTTTAAAATTAGTTCTAAGTCATGAATTGCTTAATTGATTGCTTAACGTGGATGAAAGTGGGTTGTGCATTGCCTAATTGCATTTAAGTCATTCTTCGTGGGAACGATACTCACACTTATCACTGAACTACTTGATCCGACCCATGCACTTGCAGAAACACATAATTTTTCGTAGCACATCTCATCTAATTTTTTGAAATGGAACTTTTTTTGTTGTTGTTATGTTGAATTACCCTTTCTCACAATCCTATAAGTGAAATATATATAGCTAATACATTTTGCTTCTAAACAACAGACAAATAGACAGGCGTGACAAAACTATTTAATGTGCGATATGTATTTAGTGATCCCATAAGAATTATCTCTTACTTTTTGTCACCTTTAATGTAAAGACATTCAAGTCTTTTGTCATTATTATTATTATTATTTTAATGCCGTGACTTGGTATTGGAATCAATTTGTGAGCACCTTAATATATTTGTTTTCTCAATTCAATTAAAGTTAGTTATCCACACTAACTAGTAATAAGCTTTTTTTGTTACTCTCTCTCTCTCTCTATATACAAATTTTTTAAATTTTAAAATAAAATTATATGTTTTTCTTTCCATTGATAATTTCTCTCTATCAAATTCATTTACATCTTTTCAAATTCAAATAGTTGTAATTTTCTCCAGCAAGTTGGTGAATACACCTTAATTTATTGTCAAGCTCGGGACAAGGATATTGGCTATAGCCTAGTTGATGAAAACAACACTATGACAAATACATCTCATCCAATTTTTCTAGTTATTTAACATTGATGGATGAAATGGTTCACTCCTATTGTAAGATATAACTTGCCATTCTTTCCTTAGTCATAACGATTATTTTTATGTGCCATTCTTGTCTTGTCAAGATGTTAGGTGCCTCGTCGACTGAAAAAAATTGTCATTTTGTTACGAGTTCCGGCATCCAATTACTCCTGTATTGTGATGAAGGTAGAAGCTGATTTGTGTGGCTTTAATTACTTGGTCTAAATAGACTGTCATAATTAAATGTTTAACCTTGTTGGTGTTTTTCTTTTTTTGGGTAAACCTTTTGGTGATTTTTAATTGTGAAAGTTGGGAAGGGAAAGAAAAAATACTATTATATTTGCATGTTTTTGGGAGTGTCATACTCTAATAGCTCATCAAGAGATTGGAGAGCTGAGGTTAATATAAGCCCTCCATTATAACTTTATAGTGTAATTCACATTCCCCTGCCCATGCGTCCCATACTGCATGAGAGAGTGAGGGAGAGTGAAAGAAGGTGGAACAGAGAGAAAGGCTCTAATATATGATTAATATGAACTTTTAAGAGTACTATGCCTTAAAGCTAGCTTATGAGTATGGATAATTCAAAATTCATATAAATCTCACGGTCATTAGAATTTCATATTTCTAATGTGGAACTCAAATCCTTGTATCTTTATTGGGTCATAGACAAATTCATTTGAAGATCTAATGCCTTTTAGATTTTATCCTTTCGATACATTGATATATTTATTTTCTTGTTTCGTTGATTGAGTATTATCAAATTTCGAAGGAAAGATAATATGCCAATCTGTTTTTGTTCTTCAGTTTGATGCGAAATTTTCGGTAGAGTGCACAATTGGTGTGGGAGTACTAATAAAATGAATAGAATAGTTGTATAAATACTAAATTACAATAAATTTTTTATTTGAAATAGCATAAAACTCCAGTGGGGGAATGGAATGAAACTAGTAAAAACCCAGAACATTGACTAGTTGGAAAATAAATTGATTTCATTACTTTATAAATCATAATCTTAATTTCAATTGTTGCTTATATTTACATTTCAAACATAATTTTTGAAGGTTTTGAGTAATATGTACAACGGAAGTGGATATTTAATTTTACTATTTCACACAGTTTGAATTATGATCACGAAAGGAATAATAGTCTTTTTTTCATAAGTGTACCCAAACTCTTAGAGGATAAAGTCACTTTCTTACTCTGTGTTTTTTTGTGTTTTGGTGTCTCTTCAAAATAATCAATTGATAGAATATAATATTTTATGAACCATATAAATAACTTATCTTTAAATTTATAGGTTGTGATAATTTATCTTAAATTTAAAAAATTTAAGATTTAAATTGATTATCAGATAATAACTAATTATGTCACGATAATAATTAATATTTTAATAATTAATTATTTTTAAAAATTCAAATAATAATTATCTCAACAATTTAATTAATGCAATTGGTGTGGGAGTTCTAATAAAAATGAATAGAATAGTAGGTTGTATAAATACTGAAATAGCATAAAACTCCGGTGGGGGAATGGAACGAAATTAGTAAAACAAGAATAATGATTAGATGAAAATAAAATTTTTAATTACTTTCTAAATCACGATCTTAATTTCAATTGATACTTATATTCACATTTCAAACATAATTTTTGAAAGCTTTGAGTACTTAAATGTACAAATGGAAGATGATATTTAATTCCACTCTCCCACACGATTTGGTTTGTGAGAAACCGCGATTTTTTTTCACAGCAAGTACACCAAATTTTCTAAAGATGAAAGTCACTTCCTCTTTCTGTGTGTTTTTTCGTGTTCGGCTTTCTCTTCACGATAATCAACTAATAGGATAAAATATTTTATGATCCTATCTTTAAATTTAGATGTGGTAGCCCATCGCGAATTTAAAAAATTTAATATTTAAATTAATTTTCAGATAATAACTAATAATTTCAATCTTTTAAAATAATAATTAATTATCTCAACAATTTTAAATGATAATTATCTTACCAATTTAATTAATTCAATTAAGTAAATGAACAAGTTTAACCAGATCATATATTGGATTAACCCATCATGAATGTCTCAAAATCCAACAATTTTGAAGTAAAATGAAGTCATTTCACTTGCATAACCAAGCAGTAAAATAAGAGTAATTATTAATTTCAATTTAATATTATTATGTTCTCATTCACATTTAATAAAATTTCATTCCCTAGACCAAACGTAATTCTACAGATATATTTATTTTGAGCATTAATTTCAATTTAATATTATTTTGTTCTCATTCACATTTAATAAAATTTCATTCCCTAGACCAAACGTAATTCTACAGATATATTTATTTTGAACCTATATAATCGAAAGCCCATGAGGTCTGTAAGTGCAGTAAGTTATGAGTGGTTATCATCCTGTCTCTGCACCAATTATGTGTTTAGGGCATCTCTTATTGCTTTCTTCTTTAAATGCACATGATGTAGAAAACAAGGAAACTAGATTCTTGGCTGGAATTTGAATAGTCCACATTCTGTCTTTTGATAATTGCATGGTGTAATTTCTAGAGCAAATGAATAATGCTTTTTTCCTCCATTACAAATATTTTGATTACGTTGTTATCGTCATTTACGAAATTCCAAGAAAAATGATTTGATTGGCAAATGACATATGAATTCCTTGCAGGAATTTAAATAGTCCAAACTTTTTCTCTTATTATAAATAGCCAAAAATCATTTAAATTAACTAAAAACTTCTTGCTTGGACAAGTTAATTAACAAGATAATTTTTTTTTTAAAAATGTGTTTGATAAGATGCTAGAATTTAAAATAAAATTCCAAAAAAATTTTTAATTTGATTTTTTTTTGTTGGCATGTTGAAGTACCCCTTCTCGCAATCCTATAAGTGAAATATAGATAGCTAATACATTTTTCTTTTTAGCAACGGACAAATAGATAGGCCTGAAAGAACTATTTAATTTTGTGATATGTATATAGCAATCCCATAGGAACTATCTATTCCTTTTTGTCTGACTTAAATGTAAAGACCTTCAAGTCCTTTGTTATTATTATTATTATTTTTAATGTCCTGACTTAGTATTGAAATCAATTTGTGAGCACCTTAACATATTTGCTTTCTCAATTCAATAAAAGTCAGTCATCCACACTAGCTGGTTAATTAAAAGCCTTTTTTGTTATTCTATATATTTAAATTTTTTAAAAAAATAATATTACATTTTTTCTTTTCATTGATAGTTTCTCTATCAAATTCATTTACATCTTTTCAAATTCGAATAGTCGTAATTTTCTCCAGCAAGTTGATGAATACACCTTTATTGTCAAGCTCAAGACAAGGATTGCCAAGTTAATGAAAACAACCCTACGATGGATGCATCTCTTTTAATTTTTCTAGTTACCTAACGTTGATGGATAAAATGGTTCACTCCTATTGTAAGATATAACTTGCCATTCTTTCCAAGTTATCAATAATTATCTTTATGAACCGTCCTTGTCTTGTCAAGATGTTAGGTGCCTCCTCGACTAAAAAAAAATTGTCATTTCATTACAAGTTTTGGCATCTAATTACTCCTGTACTGTGATGAATGTAGACGCTGATTTGGGTGGCTTTAATTACTTGGTCTAAATAGAATGTCACAATGAAATGTTTAAACTTTTTGGTGTTTTTTTTTTTTGGGTAAATTTTTTGGTGATTTTTAATTGTGAAAGTTGGAGAGGAAAAAAAAAATACTATTATGTCTGCATTTTTTGGGAGTGTCATTCTCTAAAACCTAGCTCATCAAGAGATTGGATAGCTGAAGTTAATATAAGCACTCCATTATAATTTTATATTGTAATTCACATTCCCCTACCCATGCGTCCCATACTGCATGAGAGAGTGAGGGAGAGTGAAAGAAGGCGGAACAAAGCGGAAGGCTTTAATATATGATTAATATGAATTTTTAGGAGAATTATGCCTTGAAGCTAGCTTATGAGTGCGAATAATTCAAAATTTATATAAATCTCACTTCAATTAGAATTTCATATTTTAAAGTGGAACTCAAATCCTTGTATGTTAATTGGATCATAGACAAATTCATTTGAAGATCTAATGTCTTTTAGATTTTCTCCTTGTGACAAAATGATACATTTATTTTCTTGTTTCGATGATTGCGTTACCAAATTTCGGAGGAAAAATAATACGCCAATCTCTTTTTGTTCTTCACTTTGATGCGAGACTTTTTGATAGATTGCACAGTGGCGTGGGAGTTCTAATAAAAATGAATAGAACAGCAAGTTTATAAATAGTGAATTACAATTATTTTTTTTTTAAATAGCATAAATCTCCAGTGGGGAAATGGAATGAAACTAGTAAAAACCAAGAACAATGGTTGGATGAAAATAGAATTTGTTAATTAGTTCATAAATCACAATCTTAATTTCAACTGATACTTAGGTTCACATTTGAAATAAAATGGAGTCATTTCATTACATAACAAAACACTAAAATGAGAATGATTATTAATTTCAATTAAATGTTTTCCGTTCTCATTCACATATAATAAAATTTCATTTCCTACACCAAACATAATTGTACAGATGTATTTATTTTGAGACCACATACTCGAAAGGCCTCGAGGTTTATAAATGCAATAGGTTATGAGTGGTTGTGGTCCTGTCTCTGCACCAATTATGTGTAGGGCATCTCGATCTTATATTGTTTTGTTCTTCATATGCACACGGCTTAAAAACAGATGACACTAGATTCTTGGTAGGAATTTGAATCGTCCACATTCTTTTGCCTGAAAATTGCATGGCGTAATTTCTATAGCAAATGAATAATGCTTGTTTCCTCCATTACAAGTATTTTGATTAAGTTGTTATCATCATTTAAGGGATGCCAACAAGAATGATTTGATTGGCAGAGAAAATGACAATAATATAATTGTAATGGCTTTTTTGCCCAGGCTTTGCACCAATTTACGGATGGGCATCTCTGTGTTTCCTTTTCAATTGCACTATGCGTAAAAAAGACGGCACTGAATTCCTGGTAGGAATTTGAATAGTCCACATACTTTTTCTCCCCATTACAAATATTTTGATTTAGTTAACAACTATGCTGTTATCACAACTCTTATTGTGTTTATCAATTTCGAAGGATATATATAGTATATATAGCCTTCTCCTCCTTCCTCTTCAGTCTAAGAAGCCTTAAACCTATCCAACATGGCAAACCTTTGTTTTCATTTCTCCTTCTCCATGTTCTCACTGCTTTGTCTCATGGTTTGCCCCACTTTATGTCAAACCAATTTTACCACGGATGAATTTGCGCTTCTTGCTTTCAAATTTTCTGTTAGGGACCCTTATAATCACTTGGGCAATTGGTCCAACTCTTTTTCCATTTGCAATTGGGTTGGGGTTACATGTGATGCCCACTATGAGAGAGTAAGGATCTTGAATCTTGGCGAGATGGGTCTTGAGGGCACCTTACACTCACAAATTGGAAATCTATCCTTCCTAGTCAAACTTGACCTTCATAGTAACAACTTTTTTTGTCAAGTGCCAAAAGAGTTATTTCAATTACACAAATTGAAAATTCTCAACTTGAGCTATAATGAATTCAGTGGAGAAATTCCAACATGGATAGGAAGCTTATTTACACTTCAACACTTGGATTTCCGCAATAATAGTTTTGGAGGTGTTGTTCCATCAAGTATATCCAATTTGTCGAAATTAGAGACCTTGGATTGGAGATGTAATTTTATTGAAGGATCCATTTCTCTTGAGATTGGAAGACTTCAACAATTGAAGATTTTTCACATTTCAAGTAACAAGCTTTCAGGAAGAATACCTCCAACTATTTCTAACTTATCCTCACTTGAGCAGATATTTTTGTCTCACAACTCCTTAGTAGGTATGTCATGCATACTATGTGATATAAGTATTTCTTCCATTCAACAATAATAAATTTATCAAATATTCTATGAAGTCCTTTCAAACAATTTTATGGATGTTAGTGTTACAGAATTCCTTTCAAGATTGTGTTCCTTTTTGTGTGTCTTATAAGGTAAGTTATTTACTATTTCTCCTTCAACATTCATTTATCCCAATTTTGTTTATTATCAAGCACGGTTATATTCTTATCCTTTAAATTATAAACGAGAATGAAAGAGAAAAATACAACTATAATATGGCTTTGGGTATATTTTTGACTTCCGTTGGTAGATCCAAATTCATCTGTGAAGGTCGTTGGTTCGTTATCATTTTGATCCTTGCTAAAATTTTGGATGTGAGGCAACATTCAAAATATGTGCATATAATAATAATATCCAAGATGTTAAGAGTCAATAATCATTGCCATAATTGTTGTTCCTAGTTCAAAGTCACTAGTTTGCACTCCAACACTTATTCTCCACGATAATAAGTCTAGGAGAGTATTTCTCTACTTTCAATTTATCAAACTTAGAGACCTTGAACTGAAATTTTCAACACTAAAAGATTTTACGCATTGCATCGAACAACTTTTTGGAAGTATACCTTTATTTTCAAGTTATCTTGAACTAATCACTTTGTCTGTTAACTCTTTAATAAGTATGCCTTGAAAGATGTATTTCTTATAATTAAATATTTTTATTTAAGAAAGACAATTTAATCAAATGTTCTTTAAAATTCATTTTTTGGCAATCTTTTGGGGGCTATACTTTAGGGAATTCCTTTAGTAGTTATGTCACATGTTGGTGTATATATATATATATATGAGTATATATTTTTAATAGGACATTAAAAGCCTATAATATAAATTTGTGTGTGCGCGTGAGCTTTTGTTTTTATATAATCATTTATGCATAAAAATAATTCTTTAGTTATCGTTCATTTAACTAAGGCTAGTTAGACATGTCTAAAGCAACTTTTGTTTGGGAAGTTAATTTAAACCAAAAAAAACCTAAGAAGGGCCAATTGTAATGATGTTGAATACATAAAATTTAATAACAAGTTCAGCACAAGTGAAAATTTTCATGTACTTTCTATAATTTTTTTGCCCTAAATATTATTATAATTTTAATTGAGAGGCATGAGAACTAATACTGTCAAAACAAGGCTAGGTCTACTAGTTAAACCCTTAATGTGTCTATTGAAAGAGTTTGGAAGTAAAAATGTAATTATGCCAGTTTGACTCTCTACTTATTGGAAATTCCCCTTTCAGCAAATCATAAGTGCTACTCATTTTTCTTTTAATATGGTTTTTTTATGTATAAGCACTCAGGGCAATGTGTTTTTTTTTTTTTTGGCTCATGTTGTAGGAGATATTCCCAAAGAAATTAGTGATCTTACAAATATGAATATTATATCCTTAAGTGTTAATAAGCTTTCTGGCGGTATACCAAGACGCATTGGAAACTTGACTACGCTTCAAGAGTTATATCTTGATCACAATAATTTGGAAGGTATACCTTCGACAAATTATAAATGCTATAATCATTTTTCTTTCTTTTCACATGGTTTATGTACATCACCATTGAACAACATTGGTTTTTCTTTTGGGTCTTGTATTGTTTTTTATTGTTTTTTTGGGTTACTACATTGTAGGAGATATTCCCATTGAGATTGGTGATCTTCGAGATCTGAAAATTATATATTTACATGATAATAAATTTTCTGGCCACATACCATCAAATATCTTCAATATATCAAAGTTGCAACATATTGCTTTATGTTACAATATCTTCACAGGTATGTACTATCAACTCTATCAAATCTCCAACTTTAATTTCTTAGCAATGCTTTGGGATCGGTCAAAATCATAAACAAATAGGAATTCTTTATCCTTTATTTTTACTTAAATGAAATTCTTCTCTAACAAATTAAATTATATTTATAAAAATAAATAAAAACTCAATAGGCCAAATTAAATTTCTTTTCATAAAATAAAAGTAAAATAAAAAATTGGATATCATATTTATATATAACTTATTATAAATAAAAGTAATTTGTAATTTTCTAAAATTTGATTGATCATTCATGTGTATCGCAAAGTTTGTATACAAATGATATTAACTTCTATGCTTTTGTATACAAGTGATATGTACCAAGAAACATTGAAATCTTCATTATGGTTCAAGAGCTATATCTTTTTTTTTCTGGTAAATATATGCAACTTCAAGAGTTATATATTGATTATAATAACTTAGTAAGTATGCATTCAGCAAATTATAAGTGCCACTCAGTTTTCTTTTCATATAACCTTTTATGCATAAGCACTCATCACAGTGTGGCTTTTTTTTTTTTAATTGCCAATAGAAGATATTTCCAAAGGCTTGGGAAACTTCACTTTGCTTCAAAATTATATCTTTATAAGAATAACTTGGAAGGAATACTTTTAGCAAATTATAACTGCTACAATCATTTTTTCTTCTTTTCACATGATTTTTGGTGCATTACCATTAAACAACATTGTCTTTTATTTTTGTCTTTTTTCTTTCTTTTATTTATTTATTTTGGTTACCACATTGCAGGAGAGATTCCCAAAGAGATTGGCAATCTTCAAAATCTAAAAACTATATACTTAGATGTTAATAAGCTTTCTAGCCAAATACCATCAATTATCTTCAATATATCAAAGTTGCAAGTAATTGATTTGAGTTTCAATAATTTGTCGGGAAGCATCCCCTCAAATATATGTCATAGACTTCCAAAATTACAAAATTTGTCTCTTGGATTCAATGAATTATCTGGTCCCATGCCATCTGGTTGGCTACATTGCAAGGAGCTCAAAATGTTGTCATTGGCCTCAAATAGATTTAGTGGATATATACCAAGAGACATTGGAAACTTGACTTTTCTTCAAGAGTTATATTTAGATAACAACTTCTTCACAGGTATATACTATCAACTCTATTAAATCTCCAACTTTATTTTCTTAGCAATGCTTTGGGATTGGTCAAAATCATAAACAAATAGAAATTTTTTATCTATTATTTTATTTAAATGAAATTCTTCTTTAACAAATTAAATTATATTTATAAAAATAAATAAAAACTCAATAGGCTAGATTAAATTTTTTTTCATAAAATAAAAGTAAAATAAAAATTGGATATCATATTTATATATAACTTATTATAAAGAAAAGTAATTTGTAATTTTCAAAAATTTGATTGATTATTCATGTGTACCACAAAGTTTGTATACAAGTGATATATACCAAGAAACATTGAAAGCTTCATTGTGGTTCAAGAGCTATGTCTTTTTTTATTTTGGGTAAACATATGCAACTTCAAGATTTTCATATAGATCATAATAACTTAATAAGTATGCATTCAACAAATTATAAGTGCTACTCAGTTTTCTTTTAATATGATTTTTTATGCATAAGCACTCACAGTAGTGTGGTTTTTTTTTTCCTTGGGTTGCCATGAGAAGATATTCCCAAAGGCTTGGGAAACTTCACTTTGCTTCAAAATTATATCTTTTTAAGAATAACTTGGAAGGTATAATTTTAGCAAATTATAAGTGATACAATCATTTTTTCTTCTTTTCACATGATTTTTTATGCATTACCATTAAACAACATTGTCTTTTATTTTTGTCTTTTTTCTTTCTTTTATTTATTTATTTTGGTTACCATATTGCAGGAGAGATTCCCAAAGAGATTGGCAATCTTCAAAATCTAAAAACTATATACTTAGATGTTAATAAGCTTTCTAGCCAAATACCATCAATTATCTTCAATATATCAAAGTTGCAAGTAATTGATTTGAGTTTCAATAATTTGTCGGGAAGCATCCCCTCAAATATATGTCATAGACTTCCAAAATTACAAAATTTGTCTCTTGGATTCAATGAATTATCTAGTCCCATGCCATCTGGTTGGCTACATTGCAAGGAGCTCAAAATGTTGTCATTAGCCTCAAATAGATTTAGTGGATATATACCAAGAGACATTGGAAACTTGACTTTTCTTCAAACATTGTATCTTGAAGAGAACAACTTGGAAGGTATGCTTTCAACAAATTATAAGTGCTATTATCAATTTTGTTTTTCTTTTCACATGGTCTTCCATGCACCACCACAAAACAATATTGCATTTTTTTTTCATTGTTGTCTTTTTCTTTTTGGTCATTTCTATTATCACATTGCAACAGATATTTTCAATAAGATTGGTGATCTTCAAATTTTGAAAATTATATACTTAGATGCTAATAAGCTTTTTGGCCAAATACCATCAATTATCTTCAATATATTGGAGTTGCAACAAATTTATCTAAATGACAATAATTTGTTGGGAAGCATCCCCTCAGATATATGTCATGGACTTCAAAAATTACAAAATTTGTCTCTCCAAGTCAATGAATTATCTGGTCCCATGCCATCTAGTTGGTTGCAATGTGAGGAGGTCAAAATGTTGTCATTAGCCTTAAATAGATTTAGTGGATACATACCAAGAAACATTAGAAACTCAACTATGCTTCAATTCTTATATTTAGATTTCATGTAAAGCCTTTCTTTAGTAGAGCTAGATTAGGTATTTAAAGTTCAGCTTTAGTGAAAAACAATGGAAATATGAAATTAATCTTAAATTCTAAGTAAAATATGAGCTAATTTAAGCCTTTCAATAGATATTCTAAGAATTCAAAAGTAGTTAACTGCAAGTTAAGCTCTTACTAACAACCTATTGGGTTAACTTTTAATTAACTAATAGTACCACGTTAACTTAAAACTAAAGTCTCCTTACTAATTCCTCATGAAACTCAACTAGTGTTAATCCTCACTTAGGACAAACATAATCAATAGCTATCTAAAAGAGTTCCTAGGTACTCTATCATATTAAACACATCATTCTTAATCCTTTAGGTCTCTGACAATAAGAGTAATATTGTGCTTTCCTTGCCAAGTCTCACACTCTTAATTCTATACCATAATAAACCCATAAAACTACTTATAATGTTAAATGGGAAAGCTTATATACTAGTTTTTTACTAGTCTTCAAGCACTTTACATCAAATTCCCATAGTTCCCAATAGCAAGTTTCTCAAGCAATAGTTTTATTCCATTTCTTTCCACAGCTTGCCAACAACATTGAGCATAATTCCATGAACAATTCATACAACACATTTCAAGAATATATTTAGGATACTCACGTCCTAATCAAACTTTCCCCTCTATGATCATCCAATTAAAATCAAGCTCTCAATAAAGTAATTGCTTCAAAATTCCTTCCATCCATTCAATTAACAGCAAAATAGTCATATTCTATCACACGGCTCTACAATAGCAGATTTTAAAGAAACCTAGATTGAATAATTTACCTTGAAATCAAGCTTTTCCTTCATTTAAGGCTTGAAGCTCCACAATTGAATTCACTCACCCCTATTTTCACTCTTATAGTTGGCCAAAATGTAAACAAGATCATGAAGGGAGATTTCAATCCTAAATCAACATGCAATGGGTTTCAAAAATGTGGAAGCAACATTGCTTCAAGCTGCTTTAATCTTCTTCGCCAATAATCATGCCTAAGCTCTAATTTCACTAACCTTCAATCCAAGAAACCAACATCACTTGAGAAACCCTTGGCAGCAAAAGAAAGAGCAAGATGAATGGAGTGATTTCTGTGAAGAGCACCATGATTGAAAACCTCAATTTCCTTGCCATGCAAACCTTTGAAAATGGTGCACCATGGAAAGAAGTTTCAAGCTCTCTCTCTTTCTCGTTTTGTGCATGTTATAGCTCAAAGAAAATGGATGTTTTATTTAAGTTATAGATTGCAAACCTCTTAGGCTGAGAAGTTAAATGGGCCAGGGTACATTAGTGGGCCAAGGCTCCTAAATGAGTTTAAGACACTTCCTTCATCCTTAGGACATTCTGGGTTATTCTTTAAGGTAGTTTATTTTGAAATAAATTTTTCAAAGTCCATTCATCACTTAGAAGTTATTTAGCAAATTATAATTTATAAATAATCCACAAATTTTTTCCATTTATTAAATACTTCTATTTAACTTATCCACCTAATAATTCTCATTAAAATTTTTCTCCCCTATAACTTTCCCAAATTAATTTATGGGATGTCACATTTCAACTCTTTCACAAATATGTACTACCAATTTTATCAAATCTCCAGCTTTAATTTCTTAGTAAATATATTTTAATTGCACTTTTTATGATTAGTTATTGGTCAAAACCATAAAACAAATAAGAATTCTTTATCTTTTATTTTTATTTACACAAAAGTCTTCTTTAAAAAATTAATTTATATTTATAAAAATAAATAAAAACTCAATAGGCAAGATTAAATTTGTTTTTAGAAAATAAAAGTTAAATAACATTTTGGATATTATTTTTTATATAATTTATTATATATAAAATTAATTTTGAATCTTTTAAATTTTGATTGATCATTCATGTGTATCAAAAAAATTGTACACATGCCAAAATCTCTACCTAATTATATAACCTAATGAACCTTAATAACATATTTAGACTAAAATATTTTTATTTTTATCTTATTTTTCATAACTTTTTCTTAGTTTTATTTAACTTTACAGCCTAATGGCAATAAAACTCATGATTTAAACAAATTATTCGCTTTATTGTTTTTTAAATTACTATGAGAATATTGTGATATGTCAAGTCTAGATCCTCTAAAGCTTTTTATATAAATTTCTATGTAAAATTAAAGAGAGATAAAGACAAAAAAAAAGAAGTGGGTGGAAAGAGTATAAATGAGCCACACACATACTTCTTTTTTTTTATGTCACTTCCTTTTCAAAATTTAGAAAAATTTAAAAGAAAGAAATTTAGAGAATCTATACAAGTGATATGTCCAACCTATTATTAGCATATATGAACAAAAAATAAAATCCAAGTGGATAACATTCCTGACCTAATGTTGAAGAATCTAATTAGTCAGATATGACTTTTTTCCTTATTTTTGAGTATTAATTTCAAATAACTTCAATAAAAGTTAAGATATATTTTAACTTGAATCTTACATTAATATTCTGCTTTCAGGTTTATTACCTATAGAGATAGGCAATCTTCATAAGCTTGAGATATTACAATTGCGACAAAACAAATTCAGCGGATCTATTCCATCAAAAATTTTTAACATGTCAACTTTAAGACAATTGTCTCTCTCAAACAATTCTCTATCAGGTAGTCTTCCATCAAATTTTGGTTATGGCCTTTCTAATCTACATGAGATGTTGTTATGGGGCAACAAACTTTCTGGAAGAATCCCAACAAGTATATCCAATGCTTCTAAGCTAACCGTTATAGAATTGCAGCAAAACAAATTTGGAGGGGCTTTACCACCCACACTTAGGGATTTAACATACTTGGAAGTGCTTCGCATATACGATAACAATGTAACCATTATAGACACTCCCAATTCTAAAACCAACTTTCTTAGCTCATTGACAAATTGTATACATTTGAAAATTTTGGATCTTTCAAAAAATCCATTGCATATAAAACTTCCTAAGTCCATTGGAAACTTCTCTGATTCTCTACAGGAATTGACCATATACTCTTCTGGTATTATTGGCAACATACCACTAGAAATTGGGAATCTCACAAATTTGATTCAACTATCTTTGGATGAAAATGTTTTGAATGGATCAATTCCAATAACAATTAGCAACTTACAGGCTCTTCAGTATTTAAGTCTTCAAGGCAATAAGCTACATGGCTTAATCATTAATAAGCTTTGTAAACTTAGAAGACTTGCCTATTTATATCTAAATGGAAACAAGTTTTCTGGAGCAATGCCACCTTGTTTAGGAAATCTTACCTCTTTACAAGAAATTTACTTGGGCTCTAATAAGTTGACTTTGGAGATACCCTCTTCTTTTTGGAATTTGAAATATATATTGAAAGTAAACTTATCTTCAAATATTTTAGTTGGAAATCTTTCATTTAGGATTGAGAACTTAAAAGCTCTTACCTTATTGGATTTGTCAAGAAATCAAATTTCAGGCAACATTCCAACAACCATCAGTGGCTTGCAGAATTTGCAAATTCTCTCCTTAGCACTTAACAAACTGCAAGGGCGTATTCCTGAATTATTTGGAAATATGCTAAGCTTAGAAAATTTAGACCTTTCCCAAAACAATTTGTCTGGTGAGATCCCTAAATCCTTTGAGTCATTTGCCTATCTTAAGTATCTTAATCTCTCTTATAATAAACTAGAAGGAGAGATTCCAAGTGGTAGGGCTTTTAAAAATTTGACTGCTAAATCTTTCATGATGAATAAAGCTCTTTGTGGCAAGCCAGAACTACAAGTGCCACCGTGCAAAAAAGGAAAAAGGCAAAGATCAATGGCAAAACTACTTTTATTGAAATGCATATTACCTATGGTTGCGTCAATAATCTTTTTTATTTCATGCATTATCCTTCTACGACATATACGATCAAATTCAAGTGATCCAATTGAAAGGGGTTTATCAACTTTAGGAATGCCAAGAAGGATTTCTTATTTTGAAATTCTAGAAGCAACCAATAGATTTGATGAGAGTAACTTACTTGGAAGGGGTAGTTATGGTTCTGTGTTCAAAGGACAGCTTTTGAATGGGATGATAGTTGCAATTAAAATATTTAATTTTGATTCAGAAGTAATGTCAAAGAGCTTTGAAGTAGAATGTAACATAATGTGTAATGTGCGCCATTGCAATTTGGTCAAGATTATAAGTTGTTGTTCCAATGTTGATTTCAAGTCTTTGGTAATGGAGTTCATGCCCAATGGGAGCCTTGAAAAATGGTTATATTCTCATAACTATTGTTTAGATTTCCTACAAAGGTTGAATATAATGATAAATGTAGCATCTGCTTTAGAGTATCTCCATCATGGCTTGTCAACACCAGTGGTTCACTGCGATTTAAAGCCAAGTAACATTTTGTTAGATGATGATATGGTTGCTCATGTGAGTGACTTTGGAATTTCAAAACTTTTAGATGAAGGACAATCTAAAACATATACGGAGACAATGCCTACATTTGGCTATATTGCACCTGGTAATTATTCTAAAGCTTGCTACTAATATTCTTCTTTTGTATTTGTATTCTAAGAATATGTATATACACAACTTGCACACAAGTTTATGTTAAAGAAGACTAGCATGTGTTTTTTTTCTTAAATTTTACTTTTAGAAATCCTCATTTACATTAGAGTAGACCTTAACAAATGACACTTATCAAATCTCACATAGATTGTCACTCATTATTCAAATTAGCAATATCATATAAAATCAATGTATAATAGATTAATTAATATTTATGAGAAATACCACATGTGATTACAAAGCTTTAGATATTCTTGATTTAATTTTTATTAACAAGAAGTTCAATTAATGAACTATAAGTTGCTAAGTCATCTATGCAAAACAACCACACCTAAAACTAGCCCTCTTTGTCTTATGGAGGAAAATACTCTTAGGTATTTCTTTCTATTTCTACCATAAAGGAGGTTCTTGTGTTAAAATAGATAGCTAAAGGGATTTTCTTTTTCATGTATTTTTCAATAATTGGGCCATATTAGTTTAATTTATTTTTTAATATTTATGTCAAATACTTGAACTAATTTATTTTAGAAAATCAAGGTGAATGTGTGTTTTGATTCATATAGGTTGCAAATCACTATAGTAATTTGTTTTAATCTAGCATATATACTACTTTGGGTTATATATTTCTTCCATAAAAATATCCTATTGTATTTAAGAAATTTTTCCTTTAAATTTTGTGAGATCTCAACATATACATCTAAAGGATTTTCTAATTGTAAATTTAAACATATGATATATAAACAAGAAAGCTTAAACACTACCAAAAGGAGGAATGCTTAAATAATTGGATGGATATAAAGAGCATACATATTTGTCTTTTATCCTTTTTACTTTATCTAATAGTATAGTGTTTTAACTAGCTCTTAATTTGTAAATTTTATTATGAGTGAGAATTTGATTTTTTGCTACTTAAATTTATATGCAGAATATGGATCTACGGGAGTTGTTTCAACAAAAGTAGATGTGTATAGCTATGGTATTATACTAATAGAAGTGTTCACAAGAAAAAAGCCAACAGACAATATGTTTGTCTCAAGATTGAGCTTGAATAGTTGGGTAAGTGAATCAATGCCACATGCAATAATTCAAGTTATAGATTCCAATTTATTAAAAGGAGATGAACAATATATTGGTAATATATTGACATCTACATCCTTTATTTTTGAATTGGCCTTGAATTGTTGCACCAATTTTCCTGAAACAAGGAGTAATATGACAGATGTTGTAGCGTCATTAAGCAAAATCAAGGTCATATTTATGCAAAGGCAGCAATGCCATATTTGAAGAAGCATTACCTCTATTTGCAATTTGTGTCACTACTTATTCTCCATTTCTTTTGAATATCCCTTTCAAAAAATGTTGGACACATTACCTAGTGATAAATGGATATTTATTTTTTTTCCAAAGATGGAAGGCAAATTATTAGTTGTAATAATTATTGTATTACATGGTATATGAGTCTTTTGATCAGTCACAAGATAAGAATTCATACATAAATTTTTGAAGTAGATATCCAATAACCAAACCAATTATACTCACTCTACAAAAATTCAATCCAAATCTTATCAAAAGGTTAATTTAGTCGAATTTTGATTGACTTGTTCACTCAAAATTTGATGGAATTGATTATTAAATCCTAAAACAAATGAAGTGTGTTACAATTTCATTGGGCAATAACCACTTCCCAAGCATCCCATATACCCTTGGCATGTATCTTGAAACAAAGATTTTGTCTAATGTTAATGCACAATTTTTATTGCCACAAACTACAAGATTAATAAAACAACAGCCATTATATCAAACGTATACCACTTTATTAGCTATGTCATGTAATAAAATTTTTATCTTCAAGTAAGTCTCTATTAATAAGGAACATAGTAGGAAAATAGGAAATAATGTGAAATAATGTGAAATAAACTGTTGGGGCTAGAAAATATTGTTTCACTAATTTTTTGAAAAAATTATTGAATTTAAAAATCATCCTCAGGAGCCACTTTGATATTTATATTTTTCTCCGTGAGAGTTTTTGTCTCTCAAAGCCTCAAAGTAAATATTCTTAATTGACATAATGTAATTACCTAGAAATTTAATTTTAGGAATTAAAGTATATTTAGTTAGGAATTTTAGAGAAAATATAGACTACTAATTAAAAATTCATTTGGTATGTAAAAAGTAAAAAGCATGCTACCACAAGGAAATGAAAAAAGTAATTTTGAATATGGAAATGATCCTCATGACCTTACTTTAAAAAAGTAATAAAAAGATATTGAGTAATGATAACAATAATATAATAAACATTGCACATGAGTTATATAAAAAGGATTACCTTTACGTAGATGATACCGAATGTGCTGTAAGTGAGGCAAATTTAAATTAAGAATTTTGGGCCAAATTAGACTGGATTAGGCGAATTAAAAAAAAAGGCAGGGATTTAGTTTGGCTTGGCCTAGCTCAAACCAATAGTATATAAGGAAGAAAAGGGATCTACTCCAGCTCTATTCCAAGCCTTCAATCACATAAATATTTTCTTGTTTTCACCCCTCCCCCACCATTCTTCTACTCCTCCTCCTGTGCTGCTTTCCATCAACCCCAAACTCACCACCTATCTCTACCACACCGACATTGGCATCGTTTCCCTCACATGATCACACTTTATTTTAGGTCGTTCCCTCCATCTTCACCTCCATCACCCCATTATGATTTCCTTCTTCTTCCTTACACTTCTCTTACTTCTTTTCACCTCCTCATCAAGCCCTTCATTTTTTAAAGTATTCATTCAAATTTGGGTGGGGTACCTGTTCAGATCTTGTGGGACATCTATAATGGGCTATTTCTGTTTATGTTCAAAAATCATATGAAGCTTCACTATGTTGATCGCTCAGATGCCTCTTCCTTCAATTAATGGCTCAACACCTTCCTCTTCAATGAGGTAAGGTTTACAATCTCGTTGCTCAGTTTAGGGAAATTATTTTTTTAAATAAGAAAAGTCATGAAGGCTAAGTGTCCCAACTTGAATCCACATTAGTATAATCGAGCCATACCAAGCTAAACTCTGAGCTTGAAAATTCAAGTTTGGTTTTATACTAGGTCAAGCACTGAGCTAACCAAAAACCTAGCCTGACCCAGTATATGTTCACCTCCCACTCTATGTTACAATTAAGTTCCAGAGATTGGAAAAGAAAGGGATTGGATCATGCAAACCATTAAAGGCTTCAGAAGTTCAATATTTAACTACATCGTTTATGAGTTGTGTTACTATGTAGACATGTACTATATGTAGAATTTGGTTTATTTTCTTTTTATTGTAATATGTATTTGTTTAAGTGATTTTATATTAACTAATCTACTTCATTTAGGTGGATGGTGACCATGAGACCATGAATGTGGAAGGGGAATTTAATGACTTCACTTTTTTTAAAATATATGAATAATACTAAAGATGATTAGGAATAGACCTTTGATGAGTGTGCTAATTTTTTTGGACTATATGAATCATTATTGTGACCCAAAATATACTACAAGAAAAAAAGGAATTAGAGATAGAAAATTTCATTTTTGATTCGACATAATTTAGTTCCTAAATGATTAGAGATGGAATTTTTTTTGTTTCTAAAAATGGTGTCCCTAAATTTTGAGATAGAAAAAAGAAAGCCTATCTTTAACAAAAAATTTCATCTCTAATCAGAAATAGAAATTCTTGATTTGAAATGAAAATTTCTACCCATGATAAAATACTTTTTGTATCTAATCCAACTCTAAATTTTTTTTCCAAATAAAAAATATATATATGCAGCAACAATTTTGACCACTGCCAAATGTGAATAAAATTTATATAAAATAAAATACCCTCCATTTACAAATGGAGCATATGTTTTTTGTAAAAACAAAAATATATATACAATACCTAAAAAAAAAATATAAATTAATACTGCATATTCAAGTTATGTTGGGGGGAAAAAAGGAGAGAGGACAAGAAAGAGGATTAAGATTATGCACAACTTAGACATTTAGAAATCCTTATGATTCAAAAGGTAAAAATAATTTAAGTGCCATGCACGTTCCTGTAAGACAATGATTGCTTTAATTTCAAAGCAAAAAAAAAAGGAGAAGTAAAGAATGGGAAATGTAATAAAGACTTAAAGATGTGATTATAAGCAACTCATCATGGAAAGCCACAACTATGAAGAGGAAAAAATGGAGTTTGAACTTTTGAGCATTGATCAGATATTCATTCAATCACTAGATCAAAAAAACAAAAAAAAACTCCAAGATATCATAACTTTTTCATCAAAGAAAGCACCTGATTTTCTTTGTATTTGACCTATTCAAGTTGCCTTTCAAGAAGAGCTTTCACTTCAAAAATTAGGTTAATGTCATTCTACAAATGCCAAGAAATAGATTAGATACAAATACCACATTAGCTAATTAGATCAGTGCTTGCTGATGCTTTAAATAATTCACCTTTTTAATTTGGTCAAAAACAAATCATCATACTTAGACTAAAATAATCACAAAAATATTTCTTACAATCTCCCCAACCTCAAATAATTGAAATAGTTAGGGCTAACATGTAACCATATGTCAAATTATACATTACATTTTATTTCCATCACTTTGTAGTTTAAGTAGATATTAAGATAGTTAAAATAAAGAGCTTGTCTTGCACAGGAACATTATAAATTGTATCTAGATTGCACCTTTAAACAACACCAAATATTTTCATTTGAAAAACCAATTAACTGAGCCATGTGCATATTTCAAATATAATAGCGAATGCCAATACCCAAGACAATCAGTAATTCAATCAAAGACTCAAACTTGATTGTTTGGTTCATTCCACTTTTAGCATATATATCTTGACAAACCAAATTATATTTGCTAAACAACTATCTCCCAATTTATAGCTATTCTTTTAAAGTTGAGATATAACAAGACTGCAATTCTTAAAAGGTGACAACTAATAATTTTTAAGTTACAATCAGAAAAGGAAACAACAGTCAACAGGTTTAACCTACCTTAGACCATGTTTTATATCCACATTCTAAAACAAAACATTGTATATTGGGAATTTGTGGGTAACAACATACTGCATAGCTTTTTTAGATATTCATACTACTTGATTTTTTTTGCATTTTAAGTTAATAGAACAAATGAGAAGAGGAGAACTACTTATAAACAACAAAAATGATGACTACTTACCTAAGAGGTAGATGGAAATTTATGGGATAAAAATTCTAGCTCTTTATCTCCCATTCTTGGGATTCAATAGGCACTGTCGAAACCAGTTCTGTGAAGGGGGAAAAAAAGAGTACTGAATTAAACAAGTGAAGAGGGTGGATAGAGTAGAGGAAGATGATGAGAAGAATAATTGGAAACATAACAGTGCAGTTTTGGGAATTTGGCTTTGTACACTGTAAATTAATGGGCACTTGAGATAATAGCGATTTCACTTATAGTTTTCATTATTTCCTATTGAAATAGCTTCCTTTATCTTAGAAGTTTCCTGTACAGCATTCATCTTGTATCAACAAAATGGTTACATAATTTTTGGCACAAAATTGAGTTAAAAAATATGGCTAGAACATGCTAAAATCCTTATGACAGCAAGCAGCACTATAGCTCATCATTTTGGCCAAAATTGAGTTAAAAAGTATGACTAGATTATGATAAAATCCCAAGGACAGCAAGCATCACAACAGATCTCATTATGAGTCTTTTGGCAACAAATGCAAACTCAAAAATTTTAAAAAAAATGCAAGTAAAAAAAAAATGCATTCCTTCATAGTTTGTCCTCTTAGCAACATTAACATACCAATTAGATTATCAACACCAACTTAAAAATTAAAACAAAAATGCAAGAAAAATTGTTCAAAGCTTAGGGTTTAATTATAAAGTTGTGCTAAGTTCTAACCACCCTTAATCAATTATGATCAGATGCAAAAACAAGCAAAGTTAAACACTGCTATCTAATCAATTATATATTATGATCAATTTTAGCAGTATTAACTTCTAATTTTTCTTCATGTTCAAAAAAGTGTAGGCTGCTTTCAGGAGAATCATCACGAGAAGAAGTTTCTCCAATTCTAAAACAATAAAATTTAACTTTGCATTGGCATCCTTGGTGACTCTTGCTCTGCACATTCCTGGTTGTGAGAACAACTTGGTTAACTACAATAGTCCCAAATAACTCATTTGGCTGTTAAAGGGTAAAAAAAAATAATGCGAAATGGAAATAGATTACAACATGTTAATTCCACATAGCTAGAGCCAATAATGACTTCATGCTTCCTAGGTTTCAAAAAATACTACTAAATTAAAGTAAAAGAAATTCACTAACATTTAAGGAACAACCATTAAAAGTTAGGATTGAATTTGTATAAGTGGGGTCTATGTGCAATATAGGTTGAGTGTACGTGTAGAGTAAACCTTAACCGTTAAGTACACAGATGACGTGACGTATTTGGTGTATGTAAGAATTACTTAACATTTTTATCCTAGCAATCTCACTCTCTCTTTCACGATTGCTTTCTCTTGTATGACAAACATGATAGGAAACTGTGACTGGCTAATATATGTAAAAATAATAATTAGTTAGATTTGAAAAAACAAAAAAAAAGGAAAAAAAAAGAGACGGGAAACAAATCTAAAAAGTAAAAGCTCCTGCTCAATCATTCATTCCCTTCCACGTGAGTCTCCAACTTCCTCACCCGTCATTGCATTTCTGCCTAATCGAGAAAGACTCACAGCAACCCACCATCTCCGGCAGCCACACTCACTGAAATTGTTGCTCTTCCTCCTTGGTTTCTACTTGTTAGTTTTGCTACCCTTTTCATGGCCTAGAATGTCCAGATTTGAGCTGGTTTCCATGACCAAAAACATTTAAGTTCTCTTTCTATCCGAAATTGTCGCACCTTGGTTCACTCTTGTGGTGAGTTCTTTCTTTGTGATTTCCATCCTTGTTTGCACCCTATTCTTCCTCTTCAAAGTTTTAAAAATTTTGGCATCAATCTTCCTTCGATTTTTGTAGCCATTTCCTCAATTTCAACCTAGTAGTTGTTGCAATTTCTTGGGTCTTTCATGGTTGATTTGGATGAGTCCAAATTTTACCTTTACTTGTACTGTAATCTTGCATCCTTAGTAATGGTGGGAGCTAGTAGGTCTATGGGTTAAGGGTTTAACAGTGGGTTGAAGGGATATTGTGGTTATTAGTTTGTTTAAATTCTTATCTTTCTGACTCTTAATTGCTCAATGATTGTTATACTTTCTTGTACACCCTTTTTGCTCTGTATTATTACAAACAATTACATACTTGTTCTTTGTACTCTTTGCACTCATGATAAGAGGTATTGTAAATAACTATATCATTTTTTAAAATGATTCTTAAACAGTTATTGAATTTTCTTTCATGATTGTCATATTTGCTAAGGAAGATGGTTGAACTTGGATTTTATAACAACTTTTTCTAATCAAGTAATTTATATGTGAACTGTTGTAGTGGTTTTCAAGTTTTCTAAGAGAAAACCTGATGACAACCTAAAGAAAGCAAAGGTGAAACACCATCATAGTTTCCTGGATTGTTTAGGTTACTTATAGTTAAAAGTTCTTTTTTTTCATCTTGTTGTTTTTGTCACTTAATGGTGTGTGAACCCTCTAACCAGATGCACCATACTTCATGTGCACCTAACAAAATTTCCAAAAACGCTTGGCATGTGAGAGACTTGCATCCTTGGCTAAGGTCTCTCCCTTAAACGAGGGAGTATAAAAGAAAGCGCACTACCACATGGGAGAGGGATCCTTTCAAGTAATTTTGCGTGAGGTTCTCTTCCCCACACCATTGAAGACAGTCGTTGGCCACCACTCAAGAGGTTGGTACTGCCACTGTTTGCTGTCGCTACATTTTTGTCTGGCCATCATCCATCAAATCTCATGAGATAGAGGTGACCGAGCTCTCGCCCGCTAAAGGAGATTAAGGTCATCATTCACTGTACAAACAACAAACAGCTAGTGGAGTTTGGGTAAGGTATAAAATTGGTCCTTCCCTCATTTTTTGGGTTTTAATTTTGACTTTAGGTGGAGTTTGGGTAGTTTTGAGTATGTATGAACAGTTAGTAGGATTTTAATTTCAACTTTGATTTCGATTTTGTCTATAGTTTTTCATATATTCCTTTTTTTTTTTTTTTTTTTTTTGCCTGATTCCACATATTCCTTATTAGTTTAAAACATATTATTTTAGCATTACCAACTACTAACTGCTATTTGGTTATTTTTGTAAATAGTTTATACATGTTATCGTAATGACAAGTTATGAAAAGAAATTATGGATTAGATCAATCATATATTTTAAGGAAATTAATTATAATGAGACTCTTCCAAACTAAATATGACTTATACAACTACAGCACTAGAGTATTATGAGGCAAAATCAAAATCAAAGTCTTGTAAGAAGTCTCATTCCTTCTTTGCTTATAACTACATCTTTGTTTGCTTGTTGTGGCACTGGAAAATTTGAAGGAAGGTACTAAGAGATAATTTACTCCAATCTTTTTTATGTTTTGCTTTTATTGGAGTCTATAGTCATGGTGTCTTGTTCTGGGGTGGGAGGTTTACTAGAGAGAGTTAAAAGGGTGAACAATTGAAAGTGAAAGGAAAAGCTTGGGCTTGCATGGGGGAACATGAGGGATGGGCACATTTGAAACAATCTAATCAATTGTCAATTTCTTTGCTTAGTCTTCATTAATTACCTAATTTATTGATGTTGCTTAATTTTAGAATCTTCTTACTCTAAGTGAACTTTAGAAGTCCTGTGCTCCTCTACATCAATATAATCTAGACATTAAATCATATAATGTGAGTTTGTTAATTTGAAAACATAACTGGTGGGTGAAATTGTTGCTTAAAAAGTCATATATGTTAGTTTGTTGGTTCAGACCTCTGCACATAAACCACCAATAAAATAAGTTGGAAGCAGTCAATATATCATTATAAAGCTATGTATGTGGATATGGTCTATTTTTTTATTTGGACTGAGTTGGTTTTTGGTTTGGAAGAATAAATTAGATTAAAGATACATGGGAGCTATTGGTTTATATACTATAGAATGTGTTTTTTTTTCAGTTATAGTATTTAAACTTTGTTATTTGTTATAGATTGTAGTATTTGGTTTATAGATTGCAATTTTTGCAAGATCCTATTTTAAAATGAACAACTTGTTTTATATGATTTTTTTCAATTTAAAAAAATTAAAAGAATATTTTGTTTGGATCACTTATTCCTTTATCCATTGTCTAATTGTATCAAGGGACAATCAAATCATCCCAAACAAAATACGTATTTTTATCTTTACTTGTTCCTTATGCAAAATATTAAAAATTTCATTTCCAATTTCTTTGCTTAAGAAATAAATAAAGAGGGACAACTATAAACACCATATTTTATCCAAACAAGTTTTAAAAATAATAATAAAATCAAATTAACAAAAGATATCAAAAAATTAAAAAAAAGAGAAAAAAATTTAAAGAGCTAAAAGCAAGAACAAAAAAACATAAGCAAAAAAAAAAAAGAGAGAAAGAAAAAAGAAACCCAATAAAAAGGAAAGAAAACCCAAAAGAAAAAGAAATAACAAAACAATGAAAAAAATAAATTAGAAAACAAAATTGATCCACGTAAGTCCTAAGTTCTCATCATAGGTCAAATTTGTCCTTGTAAATAAACATTTTTTTCTTTTATTTCTTTTTCTTAATTTCATTTCTTTACTTTTGCATATGATTATTAGGAGATCAAAATAAGATTAAAGCTATATTAATTTTGCACAACTAACTTAGGATAAATTGTTTTAAAAATAAGTATTATGAGGTGTCTAACACCTTCTCCATTTACAATTACCTCTCGAACCCATATATAGTTCATAGACCATTCCCTTATATAAATTTTTTTTTCAAAGTTTTACCTTTTAAAAAATAAAATTTTGGTGGCAACTCTATTACTATTATTCGATTTGATTTTTGTTTTAGAAAATCAAATTTTAATTTTTAAAATTCTTTTCTAGCATCACGTGGTCGCATTTCGAGTGTAGCATTTACCTTTGTAGATTGTGTGCCCATGTTAGTATATATATTAGAATTTAGAGTTTTACACAGACTTTCCTAATAAAGTGCATTTATTAAATTATTTTTATTGTAACAATTATTTTCTATTTAGCATTGAAATTTTAAATATTTAAATTTAATTTTTAATTTTTTTATTAAAATTGTTTATAATAATACGCCTATACGTCTCTTGATTTTATTTCATTAATAATGTAATAAACTAATTTTTCATTTACTCAAAACCTTTAATTTTTTAATAAAAATTATTTCATACTTCTCCATATGTAAAGTTTCTAATAATTAGTATCATGTTAAAACTTATGTTCATTTAAAAAAATTTTGAACCCACTCGTCCTTTTAGTTATCATGTTTTATTCTCTACTCACTGAATACTCCGATTCATTCATTATTTACTTTTGTAAATAGTAAAATTTTGTCCAATTCTCCTTTGGTATAGTGCAGAAGAATTGAGTGAAGAGTCAGCAGTCAATTTGCTCATTTTTAATGAATTGTTGTCTTTGTATTTGTAAGTTTTTACTTTAAAGTATGTTCCACAAACTGCAAGCAGGATTCTTGCCTTATTATTTTATGTTGATGTTGTTTAATGGTTGAGAGCATAACTTTCTTATTGCATCACTTATTGTAGGGAAAACTTTGCTAGATTTTTTACAACATGCCAAGAATAATCTTAATTTGAACTATGACAAAAAGATGAAACTTGAACCTAATATTAATAAAGAGAATAAATAGAATTACATTTCTAATTAAAGTTTTAATTTCCATTTAATCATGTATTTGTAATTTAATAAGTATATGTGTTGCCAAGCTTATGGATATAAGGTTTCTTCATATTTCGTGCCAGTCATGTCTCCATTTTCGAGGTGTGACAATTTGTATACATTGTACCACAGCATTCTTATATTTCTCAAATATAAAAATGAGAAATCAAAGCAACTCATCAATATTTGTGACTATACGATATTTCATAGTAAGCATTGCCTTTGACACACACCAATTAAAGGACAAAAATCCTTGTTTTAATTTACCCAATTTCTTTTTAAGGCCTTCATTGATTCATATTCACTAAAACATTATTTGAGAGTATATTGATCAAGTATAAAACCTATGGGAAGTCACTACATCCTTAGGTCAATAGTACCTAAATATATCCAAACATACCTAAATCATATACCACTATATACAACATGATTTTAGGAATTTTTAAGATAAAAATTTACCAAAAAATGATACCACACATACCCCAATGAGCCTTTGGAAGTGGTTACTCTAAAAAAATGGCTAGAAATAAATAAAAATAAAAACCCATTTGCCTAAGGTGGCGCATGTAACACCATAATGACTTAACTCTAACTAATTTCCCTCTAGGCTTGATTCTATATGATTTTCAAGAAAAATGACCAAAACCGTAGTATTTTACTACTTTAAGTCGGGGTTTAACCAATCATATTTTGCCCTGTGGGTCCCGTGAATCCATCATTCACATTCTCTAGTCAAACACCATTTATACAACTTGTACATAGCCTCAAACAACTCATAAACCAAGAAAATGCAATTTCTCACATGAGCCCAAAAGTCATATTTTTGGCTTTAACTTTGGAAAATCATAACTAATTCTAGAAGAATGGGAATCCAGTAAATCATAGCTCTCTGGAAAGCTTTGGATGTTAAATTTACAATAAAAATAACTCTGAACCATAATCTTAGCGTTGGGACTATGTTTGACATCAAAAAAGAGACAGAGGTCCAACTATCCCTGGTACTGGTGCAGCTTGCTATCATGAACTTCTAAAATTCGTAACTAATTCCACAAAAATTGAATCTGGGCAAAATATACCAATTTGGAAAGATACATATGTTAAATAGAGGGGAAAAATAAGTTCAGATCATTTCAGTAGCCGTTGGACCTCAAAAACTGATAGAACAGTAACAAAGGTCAGATGGCTTTCCTGATACTAACATAGAACTTCAGAAAGTTCATTCTCCCTCTACAGACCTCCGATTGAGGTACTTCTAGTTAGTATATGTCACTGTGGATATCTAGTTTATACCCGTAAAATTTCATGACAATCGGACACCGTTTGGTCTATGAATGACACAGATTCATTTTCGGACCTAGTTGCACAGTACAATAACTAAAACCAGAAAATTCTCCACTTTCAACAATTCACCAAATATTCCCTAGACCTCCAAATATTACCCACTTTAGCTTCTCAAGAAGCTCTCAATAGACTCTAGAGGCATGCCAAATTCCATACCAAGAAGAGCTCATTTGCCCATACTTTGACGGAGCTCACAAATATGACGGTTTTGGCACCCAAAATGGTTCAAAGTGGATCCAAATGGCCTCCCGCATGTTCTAGCATCTCTTAGGCAAGTTTGAAAGTATAAACATAGCATATATGAAATACTCAAGTGGTCCAAATCAATACACATCTTAAACTCACTATGCTACGAGCCAAAATACACTTTTACATGTGAGCCACAAAAGGGCCAAATTTCACATTTTCATTGCTTTGGCTCTCTACATAGTTCATACATCATTCATATATACTTTTACACTTGCTCAAATATTTACATCTCAGAATAATAGGTGCATATTCATTTTGGCAACTCTTTACAACAAAAGAACCAAAATAATTACACAACTCCCTAAGCATGCTCAACTAAGCTCCTTGGTGTGCACTTGGTTCTCCTTGAGCTCCTCCTAGCATGTTAAGATGGGAGAGGGAAGGGGGTGAGATTCATAGAATCTCAATAGCTCATACTCATTCAAAGAAGCAATCAAGGTATATAAACAAGTCAAAGCATGCAAACCATTCACAATTACACAACACATACTTTCCATGCCATGAATATCATATCATTGCCAAGAATAAGCTCTAGGAACTTTTAGTCTAGCCTCACCCGAGTTTTTGGGACTTTTCGATTTGCCTCACCCTTGGTTTAGGGACTTTTGGCTCCACCTCACCCATCTCAAAAGCCTTTTGGCACCACCTCACCCGAGCAATTTTCACAATTCATATCATAAGCATATTGGTACCAACGCATCAAGGCAACATCAAATGGCATGTCTCGTCATACAAGCACATACAAAAGCATACAATGACTATTACACATCCAAGAATGCAACAAGAAAGAGTGGAGAGCTACCTTATCAGCCAATACAAGCCTTCCCTTTCAATTTCTCTTCTTCCTTCTTGGTTTCACAATCACAACTAGATGGAGTTGTTTCCTTTGAGCCTAGACACAATAAAGAGCATGGAATTACTCTATTATAACTCAAATAAACACTCACAAAGCTAAGGGGCTCTTCATCAAAGCAAACCCCCACTACATATGTAAGAAACTAGGGATTCTCTCTCTAGAATTTCACTCACTCTCCTTCCTCTCTCAAGCTCTCAACAAGGAAAGCAAAGAAGAAGAAGTGAAGATACATGAGTTCTAGCCTTCTTCAAGAGTGGTTTTCCACTTTCCCTCTCCTGAACCAAACCCAAATCAACTACCAAAACCATAGAAAGAAAGAGCAAAGAGAGAAGAACAACATGCTAAGAAGAAAAGCTATGGAAATCTCAAGCTTGCTTACCTTTTTGCTTATTCTCCTTCCTTCTCTAGGTCTCTCTCTCTCTCTACAGCTCTTTTCTCTCTTTTGGTAGAAGCTTAGGTCAGTTAAAGGAGAAAGAATGGATCTGGACGTTTTAAGAAGTCAAATTCTCTTTTTCACGCTTTTCTGGACTAACCCTCGCTATAGTGAAGAATAACCCTCGCTACGGCGAGCACGTATCAGTCCCAGACCCCTGCTTTTGCTATGGCGCGCGCTATGGCGAGACTCTTTCTCGCTATAGCAAATAGGTACATTCGCTATAGCTAGCCCATTTCTCACTATAGCTAGCAGACTTAGAAAATTTTCAGGACTTCAAAAATTTTTAACTTTTTTTTCTAGTTATTATAGCGCATGAGCCTGACATGCTACCTTAGAAGGTATTTCCAGCCATAAGGCTGCCACCACTCGATTCCTCTTCTTTTTCTCTTTCTATTGGTGCTAAGTTTATGCCATAACACCAAGGGGGTGTGCTTAATGTGCCCTAAGAGAGAGTGAGACTCCACTCTATCTTCAACTTTAGAATTTTAAGTTTTGGAATTTTTAGAAATTCTAATTTCAAGGAGGCTACTTTGAAGAGTCATATCTCTTTTAATTCTCACATAATTTATACAAATTAGGTGTGTCATACCATACTTTATTAGACTCCATATTCCCATATTCAAGGTGACTTTCATGTGCAACCAAAGAAAACTAAGAAAAAGGAATAAAATATTATCATTTCCTTGCGTTACATCGGGGTTAAAAATTCAAAATTCGATCAATGGACCCTAAGAACTCCCCAATAACATTCTCTATTTATTTTCCATCTAAACAAGTTATAAACATCCCAAAACAATCCATAAACCACATATTAGTAGCCAAAAACCAAGAATTTCACGTTTTAGCATTGGATCATAATTTCAGTTTTCTATTAGTAACTTTGGAAAATCATAACAAAATTTAGAAAAATTGAACTCAAGCAACCCATAGCTTTGTAAAAAGCTCTAGATGTTAAGTTTATAATAAAAATAATTCCAAGCCACGAAAACCTCATATGGATCACATATGATAATAGAAAAGTAGCAAAGGTCAGACTGTCGAGAGTTTCTAATACAAGTTGTTGATATAAATTTTAAAAATTTATAACTAATTCCACAAAAATCCAATCTAGGAAACTATACCAATTTAGAAAGGTATAGATATTAACTAGAGGAAAAAATAGTTCCAAATCAATTTAAAAGCATTCAAACCCAGAAAATTGATGGAATAGTACTAGGAGTTTAACTATACGCCTAGAATAAACCTAAAACTTTAAAAAAATGTATCTCCCTCTCTAGCCACTAATTAAGGTGATTCTAGTTGGTATAGATCACTGTGATTGTCTAATTTCTTCATGTAAAATTTCATGACCATTGGGCACCATTTGCCCCACGCATGATGGAGATGCAAATTCTAACCAATTACAGAGTGACGGTACCAAACCATGGAAAATTTCCAACTTTAGAAATTCACCAAATATTTTCTAGAACTCTAAATAATATGTACTTGCTTTTTGAAAATTGTTAGAAAAGATCTATATGCATGCCAAATTTTATGAGAAAATTCATCCATTTGGTCAAATTTTTTCATAGGGTTGCAAATGGTCACTTTTATACTTCTAAAGGGGTATCAATGGGTCTAATTTTGCTTCTTCTACTCCTAGGGCCACATGAGCATGTGGAAAAGCATCAAAATACTATATCAAATATGTCTCAAAGGTCTAATAACCTAGATCTCACAAATTCACTCTCCCACTCCAAGCTATACCCAAGGTTACATATATGCTACTCTTACCATTAATTGCCAAAATCATGAAATATCATTTATATGGTTCTAGTTCTCATACATATACAATATATCCATACATTTACAAGTATTTATAAGCTCATAGGTCATATACATCATTGGATTACATCTCATTCCATTCAAATGGATATAAAATGGACAATTTATACACTTCTATGTCAATCTCCTTCCTTTATACTTAGTGGCTCCCATTCCTTTGCTCACTTGGTCCATCTAGACATGTTAGGGTAATGGAGAAGGAAGAGTGAGATTATAGGAATCTTAATAGCTCTTCTCCCTTTCAACCACACAATATGGATGCAAACTCAAGTCTAAAAATGCATGCAAGGCTTTCTTGAAATCATGAACATACACAAAACATTTCTTTCATTCAAGAACACATAATCATCATACATAAGTTTGCTAAGACAATGGTTTGACCTCACCCATTCTTTTTGGGACTTTTAGACTTACCTCACCCATTTTTAAGGAACTTTTAATTAAGCCTCACTCTTTTTAGAGACTTTTGGCTTGTCTCACCCAACATTTAAAGACTTTTAGCTCATTCTCACCCTAACTAAGAGACTTCTAGCCTCACCACACTCAAGCAAGCCAAAGACATAAACATAGCAACATGGTACCATAACATTTAAATACTTGCTAGAAACATAATTCATAGCTTAAACATATGCACATGCATTCAAAAACAAGAGAACATCCAAGTATGTATGATAAAAATGAGAGAGAGCTACTTTGCATGCATAACACTTTAACCTCTTGAATTCTCTTCCTCTCCCTTTTCCCCTCGGCTTTAGCTCCTGGTCATTTTCCCCTAGGCTTTAGCTCTTGCTCAACCTAGGCTAACCATCTTCTCAGACATGTAGCTTACTACCTATGTTTGTTCCTTTTTGAGCCTCTATTACTAAGCTACTCATACTTACCTGTAGGTGTTACCCATGAGGTACACCCTTCTAGGACACCCACTATGTGCCTCACTGCTCATAGTTTTATCTTACATTATTTTGAGGCTACATTACCATTTTATCATTCAATGTCTCACTGGGTAGCACTCTAGGTTGGAGTCAACCCCTTAAAGGCAGGTCTCAACAACCTTATCATCCCTGTGTCTAACTTTCTCTATACTGAGCTCTTTTCTCAAGCTCATTTGCTAGGCTCACGCATTTCTTCTTAATCTTTCATTCCTCTATTGAATACCCTTTTTCTATACTTATGCTAAGGGTTCCTGTTCTCTATGGATTATCTGACCCTTTATCAACTCCTTTCTTAAGTTGGCCTGAATATGACCAATAAAGCATTCATACTGTCACTCACCATGGCTAACTAGCCTCGGTTCACCCTAGTTTTCTTATCTGAGTATTGGCCGTGGCTAACGGCCTCTAATTGGCTTGCTTTTTCAAGGATTGGATTCTTATCTTTAGCTACCGACCCGAGCCTCATTACCTCTATACACAGCCCGTCATCAAGCTAGAGGGTTCTACCTCTTGCTTCATTTATGCATAATTAGCTCTCACCTCTGAGCTGTTAGGCTCGAGGGTGTAGCTATAACTCAACCTCTAGCCTGGGGAGATTAACCTTTTGGGTTCTAATACTTATCTAGAAATTTGGGTGTTGTGGCTAGTGGATGACTCTTTTTCTCACTTCCCCTCTAAACTAGTCTAGTGCAGCTGCAGTCTCATCTCATATCACACTGCATCCTACTTGTTTCTGCATTACGCGAGACATCTCGGAATGGTCTGAGTATGACTACCAAGGAGAATTAGGCCTCAAGTACTCTCTCTAGCAAGACTTTCCTATCAACGAGATCATTTCTCATTGTTTATATCTAGAGCTTGCCACTGACTCGAGCGAGCTATCACATTTCATCAAGCTCTAGCCGTCGGATCACTCAACTCTGTTCAAAGTGGACTCTGCTCAAACTACTCTATAGGCCACTCTTTCCCGGTGTCCACTAACTACTTTAAGACCATCCTACAACTTACTTATCATGAATAAAGCCACAAACTGTACTCATTGTCACATCTGAAAATGAGACCACGTGGCACCATTATCAAATAAAAAAAAGGAAAGAAAATTCAATTTTCTCAATGAAGTTGAAAACCAAAATCGAAATTGAAACAAGATTAGGTAGGGATCAGGAATCGCCACCAAAATTTTAAATTTTAAAAAGCAAAACTTTGGAAAAGCCTTTTTATTTGGAAGATGGTTTACAAGCCAGAAAATGAATTCGGGAGTCAATTGTGAGTGGGGAAGTTGTTAGGCACCCCACTACACCCGTTACTAAGAACGGTTTCCCTAAGTCAATTGTGCAAAAATAATATGGCCTTAATTTTATTTTAACTCTCCCTAACAAATCACATGCAAAATAAGAAATAACCAAAATTAAAGAAAATAAAATTAAGAAAGAAAGGAAATTAAAAATAAGAGTAAAAGAAAAATAAAAGAAACGAAATTAAAAAAAATATTTATTTACAAAGGCAGACTTGACCTAGAATGAAAGCCTAGGGCCTACATACTCTTCAGGAGGGATCAAAGTCCACGTAGTTTGATTGGAGACTGTATTTGGTTAATGTTTTGTTTTGTTTTGTTTTTGTTTTTGTTTTTGTTTGGCTTTTGTTTGACTTTTGATTTTTGATTGATTTTGTTTTGTTTTTGTTTTTTTTCTTTTTAATTTTTACTTTTGGTTTTTATTCTTTGTTTTTTTTTCCTTTTTTTGAAAAGACAAAGAAAATAAAATTTCTTTTTTCTTTTAACAAATAAAACCATTTTGAAATTGATTAATGTGTTTTAATTTGTTAAAAGTAAATGTAATTTTATTCTTTTTAATATTTTCAATCTTTTTTTCTTTTTATCATCTTTTGTTCTTTACTTTCTTTGCTAGGTCTTTTTGTTTTGTTTCATTTTTCCTTTATTTTGTTTATTTTTTTTATCTTAGTTTCATTATTATTTTTTTCTATCTTTAAATTTTTACGTTTTTTATTTTTTTATTTTTTTATTTTTTTAATTCTTGTTTATTTTTGTTGTTTTCATTTTATCATTTCATTTTATATATATATTTTTTATTTTATATAATTCAGTTTTCACATTTTTTTTTGTAAGAAGGCAACGAAAATAAAAATTACTTTCTCCTTTAGTAAACAAATTTAGAAATGAATTGATGTGTTTGATCCACTAAAGATTAATGTAATTTTTCTTTTCTACCATTTTTAGTTAGTTTTTCTTTTTTTTTTAAATCATTTTTGTGGTATCATTTTTTTTCTATGCTTTTTGTTAATATGTTATTTTCTTTAATTTGTTTTTTTTTTTGTGTTTCTGTTTTGGTCTTCTTTATGTTTTTTTTTTCTCTGTCTTTTTTTTTGTTTTTACTTTTGTTTTTTCCCTTTCTCTTGATTGATTGTTATTTCGTGTTTTGTTTTATTTTTATTTTTCATTTTTTCTTTCTCTTTATCTTTATTTTTTTTTCTTTGTTACTTTTATCTTTTTTTTTTGTCTTCTTATTACTTTTGTTTTTCTTGTTTGTGTTTTTCCTTTTTCTTTTTCTCTGTTTCTTTTTTTTTTGGTTATTTTTTATTTTTCTTTTCTATTCTCTTTCTCTCTTGTTTGTTTCTCTTTTTTGGTTTTGTGTTGCTCCCTCCTTTAATTTCTTTAATTTCTTGCTTTCGCCTCTTTTTTCTTTGTTTGTTTATTGTTTATTTGCTTGTTTGTTTTTTTTTGGTTGTTTTTTTTTGTTTTATTTTTTTGTTCCCTATATATTTTTTATCATTGTTGAAGGTTTTGTTTTCCTATTTGCTTTTTGATTGACTTTATTTTGGGATTAAAACCTATTTGTATTCTACTTTATTTCTTCCTTTTGTTGTTCTTCCTCTTCTTTTTTATTAAGTGTTTGTTTTTTACTCTTTTTTTCTCTTTTTTTTTGTTGCTCTATTTTGCTCTTCTTCATGCATTTTTTAGTTTTATTTTATTCCTTTTTTCTTTCTTCTATTTTTCTGGTTTTCTGTTTTATTTTATATTCTTTTTTCAAATTTGTTTTATATGCTTTTGTTGATTTTTGTTATTATTTTTAGTTGATTTTCTCATTTTGTTATTTCCCCCTTTTCTTTTTATGTTTATTTTTATATTTTGTTTGTGTTTTTATTCATATTCCTTTTAACTTCTTACACATTATATATTATTCTTTTTTAACCAAAAAAAAATAGACCTTTGGATAAGGCCATTGAAGCCCAAAAATACTAAACACGTTCAAAATCCAAAAGGCTCCAAGGAAGCTTATTGCCACACATGGCCTTTTGGTCCATCCCTAGGTGCCTAAGGGGATATAAAATCCCACATAGCATTGTCTAAGGTAAAAGTTGATGAAAAATGCATAAAAAAAGGTACAAACCAAAATAATAGCTTGTATGTGTGTGCTAGGTGTCCAACCAGAGTCACTATATCATTCTTGAGTATATTTACAGTATGAAAGGAAAAGAAAGTAAAAAGTAAAAAGAAAAGAAAAGAAATATATACATATATATACAAGTCACAAATCCATTGTAGCACGTCCTCAAATCAAATCGCGGAGCCACCTCGTGCTTCAAAAATTTAGGCCTTGCACATAGTCCTCCATTGGCACCTTGGAGCATCAGGCACAGATGAACTAGAGAAAAAAATAAAAGCAAGGATAACATGTATAATAATGCTTATCGTTAGGAAGAAGCATGTACTATGAATCCAAATTCCCCTGAACAAAATCCCCCGTTAATGCACATTATACAGTTAATAGGATAAGGATCTGAGGTCCATTTCCCATTCCCTATTCACTGTCAAAAATAAATAAACAGGGTAGCGAAAGGGACAAACCAAATAAAGTTTGCCTAATAGTGAATCTAATTAGATTTAGCTACCCCCTAATCACCATGAAACAAAACAACCATATGATGAAATCGCCAGTCAAGCAAATTGAGTTAGACACAAACAACCAAATCCGGCAATTCATTGCAAAACTCAACTCGTACATACCAAAAGTTCCTATTCATAATAATAGGCTAAACCAGTCGCGCATAAGACATTTCAGATCAAGGGCTGTTTATCCAATATGGAAATGGGAAGAGAGAGGGACTTCTTATCAATACATCAGTTTACAGTCCCACTTTGACCAAATGGCCCGAATGCGATCCTACTTCAGCATATTATACTAGACGACATTCCACATTGTACAAATTCAAGAAGCAACCCAGACTGGTAATATATGACAATTCGAACAATATGAGTCTTAACCCTTTGAAGTAGGCATTCAAATCATCAGCACTCAATATCAATTGAACAAGGTTATATTTAGGACACAGAAGTCTTTGATTTCAGCACACACGAATCAGAATTCACACATGAGTTCATTGTTTTAGGAAAGCACAGAAAACATACCTCGGATTCCTTTCATGTTCGCAAAAGATTAGGCGGGTATGCTCCTTTGATTGAATCCTTCTACACCGAAGCCCAACCCCTACAAGGATACGGTTTGACTCCCTGGTTCAAAACTTTGATCCTTCCTTTCTCAAATCTCTCCTCAACAGAAACCCCTCGCTTCCCTTGTTTTCAGACCCCTCTACAACCTCCAGAAGAGAAACGAAACGTTCCTCCAGAAGCCATTGCTACACTCACCCGATCTCCTTTCCCCTTCGATTTCTCCTTCCTCGACTCCTCACAACCTTCACTCACTCTCTTCAATCCTGAATCTCTCAGCCCCAAACCAAAAAATCCCACAGCAATTTTCACTCGGCCCCTTCCTCTCTCCATTTCTCTCTCGCCTAAAAATCCCCCAGAAACTCCTCCTCCCTTCGCTTTTATAAGCGATCCCACATGGTCCCCCCATCTCCGTACCCCTCTGCTCCACTAATTCCAACGTTTATGCTTGCCCTTCCCTCTTGTACGATCGCGTCGTCTTGCCTCTGCAAACGTCGCGCGAGAGGATGCCAGAGCAGAGAGGGGGACCAGTCTAGGGTTTCTTTTGGGTTTCTCTTCGGTTTCACAGAGTCCAGCCTATCATTCGGGTTAACAGGGTAGAGGATCCAGAATTGTGGGCTGAGCAAGATGGGCCTCCAGTTTCTCAAATGTCTCTTCCAGTGGGCTTCCATTTCGTTCAGCCCCTTCCTTCTTTTTTTTTTTTTTTTGCCTTCTTTTAGGCTTTTTCCTTTTGGTCCGATTTCTGAACTGATTCTGGTTGGATTCCTTCCCTTTTTTTTTTTAATTTGGACTTTGCTAATCTTTTTCTTTTCTATCATATATTTTTCTTCCTTTTATTTCCTTTTCCTTTTTCTTTTTTTTTTCTTTTGTTTTCTTGATTGATTTTTCTTTTCTTTTCTGGTCTCTTTTGATTTTCTATGTATATATATATTTTTTTTAATTTCTAAAAAAAATTCATTTTTTTTTACTTCTATCTATTTCTTTCTCCTTTAATTTTAAGCTTATGAAGCTAAAGAACCTATTTTTTTCTTTTTTCTTTTTTTTATTACTTTAATTTTATCATTATTTTTGAAATATGCCCGAACAAAATACGGTGTTCACACTCATACACCCAACATGTCTCATATAAGACTTTACTTATCCATTTAAGCCTTTACATAGCCCTATTGCTACATCCTTAAGCCAAATCCAATCCAACAGAGCCTGTAATTTTGCTCTGATACCAATAAATGTAACACTATAAATTCTAACTCATCTCATGCATTTAAATGACTTAATATCATGAAAAATGTAAGTTCCTCATAAGAAAGGCAAGGAAATAATGAATAATTTCGTGTCACGTCATATCTAAAAATTTCATTTAGTGTCACGTGGACCATATGAGCTCATACTATGCATTCTCATATTTAATTACATCAATACAACTCATTTGCATCTCAAAATCATGCCTACAACTCATGGAAACCGAAATGAAACATAAAATGAGCTTATTTAATTTCGGCCAGATTTGCCCTCTTTTTTGGCCAAAATTTGAAAAATCATAACTAATTCTAGAAAAATCAAAATCATACAATCTTGGTCATTCTAGAAATATTTGGATGTCTAATTCACATTGAAAATATGCCCAAATCATAAAATTCACCATAGATGACGCTTGACATCCAAAATAGTCCAAAATTCTGACTGAATTCTGGAACTATCACAGAATTATGTAGAAAACTTTCAAAATGTCTAATTAATTCCAAAAAAATACAATCCATGCAAATGATATCAATCTGGAAAGCTATGGATGTTAACTAGAGAGAAAAAATATCTCCAGATTAGTCCATTAAGCCCAAACCTCAAAATTCAATGGAACAATACTTCTGGTCGGGTAATTTTACTGATACTAGACAGAAACTTTTAAAACTTCATATCTCCCTCTCTAGACCTCCAAATGAGGTGATTCTAGTTGGCACAAGTCACTGTGATTATCTAGGTATTTTGTATAAAATTTCATGGCAATTGGATATCATTTGAGTTTTATGTGATAGAAAACAATTTTCAGATCAAATGAATAGTGCATCAAACCAAAACCATAAATTTTTTCAACTTTGAAAAATCATGAAATATTTTGTAAACCTCCAAAAATTATGATCTTTAACTTCCCAAAAAGCTCTCAATGACACCTAATTGTATGCCAAATTTTAGATCAAGACTAACTCATTTGGCTAAAAAGTGATATAGGGTTCCATTATGGTCAAATTTGGCTCCATATGGGGGTACCAAACTTACCAAATGTCTTTCCTTTGGTGTTGGCACCTTTTGGGCAAGTCTAAAAGCATATTTAAGACTTTTGTGAGCTGCCCAAATAATCCCAAACCTTATGCATCTCATTTTGGCCATTGAATCCACACTTATGCACATTTCCATTAAACTTCCACATTGCACACTTTGGCATTACATACTCAAAGCAAAATGCTAGAAGTCATACATCATATTCATACATCTAAACACCACATAATAGCATATTTACACATGTCTCAAGGGTCATAAACCATTTACAACATCATATACATCATATGGTACAATCATGGTCTTAAAGTGGCAAAAGCTAAACATATGATTGTCAATCTCCTTCCTTTAGTGTTGTTGGCTCCCATTAGCATATCCACTTAGTTCACCTAGCATGTTAGATCATTGGAAAGGAGGGTATGAGATTCAAAGAATCCCAATAGCTCATTTCCCATTCAATCATACATAATGTGTAAAGTAAGTCTTAAAAATGCATGCATGGACATAATACAATTCATGAGCATTCAAGAAGCAAGCTTAGCATGTGAACAAGTTATACAAGACATTCAAAAGCTCACCAAGTATTTGGATTGGCCTCACACTTCTCTTCATAGATTTTGGACTTGCGTCACCCATTCTTTGAGCACTCTGGACTCAATCATACTCTTGGGAGCCCACTTTATTTTTGAGAGATTCTTTATTTTATCTCAACCAAACTCAAGGGTTCTTGGCTCATCCTTACCATAGTGAAGAGTTCTTGGCCTCTCCACACTCAAGCAAACTCAAGAAATATCATACATTCACTTGAAAATATAACATCACATCATGAAATCATGGCAAACAAGATCATACTAGCATACTTTTCATGGCTTGAAAATACACATACACACATTTTAAGACAAGATAAATACACATTCATGCATGAGAGAAGGTGGAGAGAGTTCTCTCTACCTTGTGTATTATCACACATTTTTTCTTGAAATTCAAGCCTCCTTCTTTGGCCACACACCCGCAAATTAGTGGAAATGGTTTCTCTTGGCCTAGATACAATTTATAGGAGCCAATTAGATTCATGAAACACATTCTAAGGTTACATAACTTAGTGAAACACTAGATTGCTCTATAGGTTCCATTATGATCCATAATTGCACCTAATGAAGCAACACCCCTCAAATGATTTCTAGGCCTCATTCTTTCCTTTCAAATATGATTCTTGACTCCTTTTAAGCCTCTTGGAGTGATCACATCATTAAAACAAAAGGCCTAGCATCGTGTTACTTCTTTAAGTCATAATATGGAACCTAAGACACCAAATCACTTTCCATGAGTTCTAAAATTTTTCCAAGACCTCCCTTCATTTTCATTCATCAAATATAACTCAAGAATGGTCTTAGAAAAATTTAAAACTCTCCTTAGCTATATGGAACATGCTTGGCCGAGACTATGGCATCATTTAGGTTTCTTGGAGTTCTCTTGGTTTTCTTGAAGGAAGACGCTTATGGGGAGTATCTTAGGTGTCTCAAGAACTAATTTATAGTCTTAAATAAACCTAGGAAGCATCACATAAGTTCAAAATTTGAAAGGTGCACTAGAAACCTTAGATTTTGTATCTTGATTTCTAATGGCTATTTCATGATTTTCTTTGCATATTCTTATTCTCCTCCATCAAGTACCTAAGATTCACCCTTGGTTTGGTTGAAAATTTAACTCCCTAGGGCAGACCATATGTAGGTCAAAGTGGAGAAAAAAGGGAGTTCAACATAGCTACCATAGAATGCATTTTTACCTTGTTTCCTTGCTTAGTTTGCCTTGAATCTTGCTTTCTCCAAGCTCCTCTCTTCAAATCCGAAATTTCCCTTGAATATCTCCCTTGAATCAGATTTATAAACCTCATTTAATCCAAGGGAACAAAGGAGAAGTGGTGGAGATGGAGAAAAGCATGGAAAACAACCATAAAAATATACCTTTAGCTTGGAATTTCTTCTTCTTCTTCTCTTGGTGCACCCAAAACCCTAGCTCTCCCTTTTGAAATTATGCAAAATTTTTTGATTCCAAATGGGGAGGAAAGTGGGGCGCCATCTATATATAGGGAGGGAAAGTGACTTTTTCAAAAATTTTAATTTTACCCTTCATACTTTGCATTTTGTTTCTCCTTCGTTTTAGCTTCTTTTTTAGAACCGTCTTTTCCATTATAAAATTTAGGTTCTCAATTAAGGGAAATGCTTTTGGAATCACTCAAATCGGAGCTGAAACTTTTCCAAATAGACTTGTCAAAGTTCAAGCACATCGACGTTGGAAAACTTCCACCGAAGGGGATTTAACTGTCCCGGGGCTTCCCATGATTTTCAAGGCCTCTGAGAACCCCAAAGAACTTAAAAATATGATTTAAAAAGCCCTCCTATGTGAATTCTAAAATTTGCTCAAAATTACGAAAATGCCATTACGTTTCGTAAGTTTTTCGTAAGAAATTGTTTCTTCATTCTAGCTCTATTTTTCTTTCCGTCTGAGCTTGGGATTCTCATATTTAGGAGTCTAGAATGCTTCTCAAATTTTTTGGGACCTTAACTGCTTCATTTCGGGGGACTTCCTTTTGTATCCAATGAGGTTTGTTCATTTACAAAGAAACTATACGTTACGTTTCTTACGTTTTTTCTGGTTTTCAGAGAACTGGATATTACACCCTTGGCCAAACACCCACAAAGAGATGGAGCTTGACTCCGTTAGCCTAATCATATGAAATAGGATCCAATTATACTCTTAGAAGTTGGAACAATTACTAAAGCCATACACACACTAGAATAACTTGGTTGATCAAATGGTTTAATTATGATTCTATAAGGCACCTAATGGAGCAACATTGGGGAAAACATGATCTTGACTCTATTCTTTTCCTTAATCCATAAATTTTGACTCTATTTAGACTCCTTGGGGCCATTACACAATTAATTTAAGGAGTATAACTAGGTATGGCTTCATTATGCTATACTATGGAACCTATAGCTCCATCTCATTATCTATGACTTCTAAAATTTTTTCAAGACTTCATCTCATACTTCCCCATCATATATGATACAAAATCAAGCTTGGAAACAATTAAAACACTCCCTAAATATTACTTCTGTCCTAAGTCGAGACAAGGGTTTCTTGAGGAGTCCATGGAGTTTTTTGCTTTCTTGGATGGGAGGTGCATGTGAAAGGCTCTCTAGGGACCTTAAGAGCTCATACAAACACTTACATAAGCTAAAAAATTCTTGAATTAAATCAAATTTTGCCATATGTCCAAAAATTCCTAATTTTGCTATCTTGAATTCTAATGGTTCATTTTGATCCCTAATTGCTTTATTGGATTCCCTATGCCTCAAAACCTTACTTACTATCATGTTTAGACCAGAATTGGAACCCTGTTATATAGCCCCTATTCTGAGCAAAACCATAAAGGAAAAGAAATTCAAGAAAAAGAAATAAAGTCCCACTTTGCTTATCTCATTTACAAGCTTTCCAAGGGAGCTTCCTTATGCTACCAAGAACCCTCTTAAATCCTCTCTCCCCTCTCCTGAACCAACCACATATTAACACCAAATTAAATGTCAAAACCATGAGAAGGAAGAGAAAGAAGAGGAGAAGAAGTTTAACAAGGAAAAAAGTAAGAAAAGTGGCTAAAACTTACACTTTTCAAAGCTTCTTCTTCCTTCCTTGGCCTCCCTCTTATGTGCCACTCTCAGCCCTTCTTAATTCTATTTTAATGTTTGGGAAAGTTGGTGAGGAGATCTGACCAAAGGTAAGATGTTTTTATAAGCATAGGGGTTCATTTAAGCAACTTTTAAAATTTACAATTTAGTTCCTCTTCTTAGTTTTGTCCATTTGGGCTCATTTCAACTCCTTTTCGAGAACTTTCTTTTTCATCATAAAATTTGGGTCCTCTAATTCATAAAATAGCTTTAGTTTCACCCAAATTAGATTTAAAACTATTCTGAATTATTCAGTCAAAGTTTCAATCAACTAATGACCAAAATTACTCACCGGAGGGGTTTAAATTGTTTTAGGGGCTCCCATTGTTTTTAGGGCCTCTAAGAACCTTAAAAAGCTCAAATTTTTTATTTAAAAAGCCTTTCTATGAGTTTTTTAAAATTTTTCAAAAATTATAAAAATGCCCTTATTTTTTTTGGTAAATTTTTTGAGCTCCTCTAGTTCTGGTTTTCAAGCATCTTAAGCCTCAAATCCTCATTTTTCATTATTTAAAATTTTATCCTAATTTTAGTTGGCCATAAATCCTTCTATTTAGGAGACTTCCTTTTGTATCTGGCCCATTTATGACGTTTACGAAAACTAGACATTACAAGGTGTTATTAGAAAATTTGCAAAAAAACTCTTTCTAATGATGATATATGGTTTGCTCAAATTGGTGGCCTAGGTAAGAAGTTACGAGCCTCAAAACTTGGTTAGCTAGTCACATTGCTAGAAAATGGATTCACGAATAGTTATCTTTAAGGCTTTGAAATGCATCCATTTCTTGTCCAAATTGGACAAAATATATATCATTAGAAAGATAGCAAAAAGCCCTTTCCAATGTTATAAAGTTTGCACAGAGTGGAGGTCTAATGAGAAAGATATAGCCCATCAAAAGTAGGCTATTTGACCATAATTTTAGAATTTCAAATTTTAGACACTCAATTTCAAATGCTTATAACTCATTTAATTATTATCCAAACAAGACAAAATTAGTATTATTGGAAAGCTTATTCAACAAGCTTTGCAATCCCATTTGATTTTCATCAAATGATAGCCTGTGGTAAGAACACCAACCTCCCAAAATTGGTGGTTCTACCATGATTTTCCAACAACTTTTAATATTAAAACCCCCTAATGGCTAATCCAATTTTTACCATATTTCTACACCATAATCATCATTATATAGGCTATCTAATGTACAAGTTTGGTAAGCTCTATTACATCCTGCCATTAATGAGTTCTAGGTTCAATTATGAACTTTATCATGCAATTCTTATTCTCTTCCCTCTAAATGCATAATAAGAAGCATGAAAATATGATTTCAATTAAGGAAACAATATATCTGAGCCAACTAGGCTCTAATACCAATGAAGGAAATTTAGGGTACTTACCTCATGTAGCGGATATGGATATTCATCAAATCTATCTGTCTCACACAATTTTGGAGCAAATCATCATATGGAATTCATCCTATCTTTATAGCAAATGCACTATAGCCTTCAAAGGAAGAATCAAATTTTAGGGCTTGTTTGATTCTGTTTTTGTTTTATTGTTTTCAAAACAGATATTTTTTAGAACAAATTTTGATTACAAAAAAAATTAAAAAATTCGTTTGAATTATTATTCTGAAAAGTAGCTGTTTTCTATTTTTTTCTGATTCTACAGAACAAAAGTTATAAAACACCTAAAATATGTTTTGATTTTTCTATTTTCAAAAACAAAATTTTATTTTTTTTGTTTTACAAAACACTCCATTAAAAACATATTATCAAACAAGTTTTTTTATTCTTAAAACAAAAAACTATTCTAAAACAAGATACCAAACAAGGCCTTATTGTTATGTGTTTTTCTCAAGGGTTTCTATCTCTTCAGTTTTTAGAAAAGGGAAGGAGGAAGTTTTTGTCATGCATGAATCTTAATTTGCATGATTCCCTCTCTCTATCTTTTTGGATTGTTAGTTTTGTCAAAATAAATTAACTGACTATTAATTTGAATTTCAAAATTGTAATTCTCAAAAAATAGTTAATTCATTAAATTACTTAAGTGCTAAATAATTAATTTAATTTTAAATAATTCAACTTTTTTAGGTTTGTGGATTTCAATTAACTTATCATAAGCACCCCAATAATTTAACTTTTTTTTTTCATATTGGTTGTCAATTGAAACCTGCTATGTTGTTCTCTTTTTCTATAGCTTCACTGCGTACAATCTTGGGGAGTAGGTGTTTCTTTATTGGCCTTACTATTCAAATGTCCTTGATGAAAAAAATTTGAACTATTTCATTACTTATTTTATTTTTTCTTTCTGATAAAATTTGAGTTGGTTAAGTAATTATTTTTTGTTTGTTCAAACTTGAGTTGTTTCAATGTCTATAATTTGGATTTAATTATTTGAGATAGTTATTTAAATTTTGGAGAATACTTATTATTGCAACGAATGTTATTTATTTATTTATATTAAATTTCCAATGTTAGTGTCAGTTTTTAAGTTTCACAAATTTTTTTAACTTTTTAGATATATAATTTTAAATTTTTTTAATATTTTATAGATTCCAATGATTATGCAATCGGAATCTTTATTTTTAGTAATTTTTAAGATATATTATTTTTAAGTTTTTAAATTTGTTTCTATTAAAATTTTAATATTAATGTCCAACTACAAATATTTTTTTTTTTTAGTTTTTAAGTAGTTAGAGACTTTTAAAAAAAACTTCTAGATATATAATTTTTTAAAAATATTTGTTTAATTTATTTGTATCAAATTTCTGATATGCAATTGGACATTTTTATAGATTCCAAATGTTATGCAGTCAAATATTTAGTTTAGCAGCTGGAAACTTTTCTTAGATATATAATTATTTTTAAAATTATTTTTATTAAATTTCCGATTGTGAAGTTGGACACTTTTACAAATGATTTCTAAAAATTTTATTTCTTTAAAATATAAAAAATTTTAATTGTCATTAAAAAATAAATTTATATTTTTAGTATAATTGTCCGATTGCAACACAGTTGAACAAGTAAAAATTATAAAAATGATATTCTTAAAGTTAAATTACATTTTATTTTTCAGAAAAATTATTATATTTGAAGATTAAATTTATTATATGATTACATAATAATTAATTATTTCAATTTATATTATCATAAATATAACATCTTAAAAAATGAAATACATTCCAATGAATAAATTATTTTAATATTAATATATATTTAAACTTGAATAGTATACTTCAATATTTCTATTCCAGTTTGACTCGTACTTTTAATCTTATTAACTTGAGAATATTCATAAAGTTAAAAAAAATATTTAAATTACTTCTAAAAGTATGATATTTTGCTTAGTCAGATTAACGTACTTGAAAAATGCAATATTCTTCCAAGTAAAAATTTCATAGATATGTGTATAGAAGTGCTAATTTCCCCGCTAGGCAAGTCTTTGAAATTGAACCCAAAAATGAAAGTATCTATGTTACCAAGGAGGGGGAAGAAAGAAAATGTTGTCTACAACTAGTCATCATAGGTATTTTAAAAAAAGGAATTTATATGAATGCAAATAATATTGTATGAATGCGTTTATTGCTATTCATTATTATTTTCTTCCATCCTATTTTTGTTCCCCAAACATACTTTTTTGGTTGGACTTGCTTTTAGTACGTCTATAGAAGTGGAGGGAGCATAATCAAATATTTAAAAAAAATTATAATCAAGGACTCACTTAGATGTTATAAAATTTAAAATAAAAGATCTTAAAAATTAAAATTATCATTGAGGACCATAATTATTATCAAATTTTATGAGATTTAATTACCAATTTTAAGAATTTATTATTGAGTGTAAGAAAGTTCAACACTTTTCTATACCCTATGATAAATCTTTTAAAATTGATAGTAAAAACTTCTAAAACTGAATGATAATAAAAGTCCTTAAAAATAATTTTAATTTTTTAAAATCCTTTATTATAAATTTTATACTATTTAAGTATTTCATTGTAATTTTCCCAAATATTTATACTGCTCCATTTTGACTCCTACGTACTCTTAATCTTATTAACTTGAGAATACTCATATAAAGTCATGAACATTTGTAAATTACTTCTAAAAGTATGGTATTTTGCTTAGACAAACCAAAATAATAGGAAATGCAATATTCTTCCAACTAAACATTTCATATATATGAATATGGAAATGCTAATTCCTCAACTAAGCATAATTTTCATCAATGTCAAAGGTCAAATGTTTTGTTTTTCATCACTTTAATTGAAAGGCAAAACTATGCCGTAAAAGCGTAGTCCTTTCTATCATAAATTATAACATAATTATCATGCCTGACAACTTGTTAAGAGTCAAATGTGATGTTGGCGCAAAGAGAAAAAGAAGGAAAATTGATTTGTAAAAACATTTTGGAAAACTAATTTAATAGAATTGTTACAAAATTTTGATTGTTAAAAAGTAAAATTTTGAAAAATTATTTTTGAAAGAAAATAAAAAGATGGCTTGCAAAAACATAGGTAAGTGTTAAATATCTTACAATACTTAATTTTAAGAATGGTTACCTTAAATTAATTATATAAAATCAATATGATTTTAATTTTATTTTAAATACTTTAGTCAAAACACATGCAAAGAGGGGAAAAAAAAGAAATTTATTTAAAAAATAAAAATAAAACGTTGACAAAGGCACACTTAGTTTATGGAAAGAGCGTAAGACTTACATACTCTATAAATGACATGAAAGTTCACATGATTTGAATAGTGGAAAACTTGTGTTACTTTGTTGGTAATTTATATTTTTGGGAAAAGAGTAAGAAAATAAAAATTAATCTTATTTCACAAACAAAATGATTGATAGATTGGCTGTATATTTTAATTTACAAGAAAACAAGATAATTTCACTTTCTTACTCTTTTCTCTCTTTTCTTTTCTTTTTTTAATTTATTTTTTTGAATATATTTTTTTTAATTTGCTTTTTGAAAAAAGAAAAAAGTAATTTATCAGACACAAAAAACTCTAAAAAAAAAAGAAAATTAAAAATCGAAACATTAATTGAAGGAAATAAGACAAGACAAGCAACATCCAGTGGTGAATGTGTGAACGTGTACATTCTAACAGCATTTATTCAAGTTCAATTAACAAAATGAGAAAAATGCCAAACCAGTAGCGCTAGCTTCCTCTGGGCTTCCCTTGGTACTTCACATGAACTTACATTTGCTTCTCCCATTGGTTAGCGACTTATTAACCAGCAAAACAAAATAGAGAAGAATTTATCCAAAATGGTTTGAGGAAGCTAATCCAGAACAAAGCTACAAAATCGCATTTAAAAATTAATAGGATAGCAAGCTTTGAACAGGTTTTCACTCACTCATGCGCTAAAACCAAGTTAAACTCATGCTCAAAAGTCACTTAGATAGCAAACAGGCTCTGAACAGACTTTGTACTCAATTCCAAGCTCATGCTCAAAAGTCACTTGAGCAGCAAGAGTGCTTTTAGCTCAGGATTTTAGCACCCATTTAAGCTAAGAAGCAACACCAAACCATGCCCAAATCCCTTTAGACAGCAAGCATCACATCAATCCAGAATTTTAGCACAGAATTGCGTCTAAAATCAGGGTTCAAGTTACATTAAAAATAACAAGACATCAAGCCTCATATTAATCCATTGATTTAGCACAAAATTGGGCTAGAAAGCAATACCAAACCATGCCCAAACCCCTTAGGGCAGAAAGCATAATCTTGTACAGATTTTAACTTACAATTTCCAACAAGAGTCATACTAAGGATGGTAAGAACAGGTATTGAGGTTTTCACAATTTTGACTCAAGCTTGTAACAGGGCAGGCATCAATAAGATTCGCATATATTTCACCTCACAAAGGGAAAAGTAATCAGTAAGGAATATCAGCAGAAAACTGAATCCTAAATCCCATATTAAACCAAAACATAGCAAGTAATATATTACTCAAAGTTCTTAAACCTAGATTTTTGCATCAAATTGGGCCAAAAGCATGCTTCAAAGCAAGGGAAACAATCTAAGCAGCTTGCATACTGTTTGAACAGAATTTGAGCAGTAAAAATGATTGAAACTAGCTTAAAAGCGTATGGAAACTAAGCATTGACAGCAGCCCACTTTGGACAAAACTATGTACTCAAATAAAGCATGAAAGCAAACCTAAAATATGTCAAAACCCCAAAGGACTGCAACATACACTTTTAGACAGATATAAGGAACCAAAATCATCTTGAAGTATGATTAAAAGCAGGGCAAAACCCCCTGGGCAGCAAACATCAATTCAACACATCATTTAGAGTCAAGCTACATAACAAAATTCATTCTTGCTTAACCACACCACCTTAGGGCAGCAAGCATGGATTTCATCCAGTACTTTGGTACTCAAGACAAGCTAGAAATTGGGTAAGTTTATGTTAAAATTATTAGGAAAGAAAGAAGTATTTTAGACAGATTTAGAACTCATTTTTTTTATGTTTAAAATTAGTCCAAATCCATACTAAAAACCAATGAGACAACCAGCAAGTATTTGGACAGATTTTAAACTTAGCTCATGCTAGAAAACACATTCGAATTCATGCTAGAAATAATTGGGACTACAAGTACATGCTTGAACAAAATTCAAATCCAAGTCTCAAGCTAGAAATCGGGGTAAATCATAACAAATTCATCAATAAGACAGCAAACCAACTTTGAGACAGGATTTGCATACAAAGGCTTCAATCATGCTTGAGAATCATTAATACAAGTCAACTTTGAGAACAATTCAAACTCAGTTATAGGGTAAAAATCAAGTAAAGATCATGCTTAACACTCACAAAGGCAGCAAGCATCAGTTCAGGTCATTCAGCACAAAATTGAATTCAAAAAAAAAATTACTCATACCAGGACTAATAGGACAGCAAGTACGATTTTAACTCAGCGTTTTGGCACAAAACCACATTAGAGCTCAAGATTAAAACATGCTAAAAGAACTAAAACAGTAAGCATCACATTACCTCTGATTTTGCACAAATCCACACTGAAGATTAAAGTTAAAACATATTTAAAGCAGAAGGACAATAGGCATACTATTACTCCAAATTTTTTGCAGACAACATCACTCAGATCAAGATTGAAATGAGTTTGAAGCAAAGGGATACCAATCTTCACCGTCCAATATCAGGACACAAGGTCTAGTAAGATCAAATCATATTAAGAACCTTGAGACAAGGACCGTGAAGAGGTAATGGCGTAGACTTTGATATGGAAACCAAAATTAATTGAAATATCATGAAGCTATCTTTGAATTCAAAATCCTAACCTCAAACATGCATTTGGTGAATGAGTTTGACTCCACTAGTCAGTGATTCATCACAGCCAAGTTGGAAAACATCAGTGGAATGTTGGCCCAACTTCCTAACGAGGGAAATAACTTTATTAATGTACTTATATGCAAAATGACTGAAAATGCCTTATCATGACAAAAGAAAAAATAAAATTTAAAAAACAATTGAAGGTCATTATATATATTGAAGGTGACATTAAGAGAGAGGCAGATTAAAATCATTTTTCAAATGGAATACCACATTTAAAGTTGGATGATTCTTAATTATAGGGCTGCTAAATATATAATACAACTTCAATCCTCTCCCTTGCCTTATTCATCTATTGTTCAATTGTCAAAATTTGAACCCTTCGCATCAACGGATTAGGTTTCACAATTTTTTATTTATTTTAATAATTATTTTTCTTCTAATTACGAATTTAAAATAATAATGATTGAGCTTAAAAAAATAAAAACAAAAAAACTTCAAATTTATACCATTCAAATCAAATATAAACTTTTGGCAATTAATCACTTGACCAATCCATTTTATACAAAACGCATCAATTATTGCTCTTCCACTCATGTATATATTTTTCTGCGGATTGGAAACAGAATGTTTGAATTGTATATTTCCCTTGAAGAAATGTGAGAAGGGGCAGTTAACTAAGCACGGATCCTCTTTCATATTGGAGTGGATCTGTGCGAAAAAGAAACAAAAATGAGATAAGGTCCATAGGGGGTACAACCTCTGCATGATACATCCTCTTCTATCTACATGGTCCTCCACCACACCCCACGGTTGCATCCTCCACCGTTAAGTACCAGATCCGCCACTGCGAGCGTGAGAGGGGTGAAGGAGCTCGAAATTGTCGCCATTTCCTCTCATCTTCTTCCCCCTCACTCCGGCCTCCACCTTCTCCTCCTGCGTCCTCTTCAAACCAGAAGCAACAAAATCATCTGGTGGATGTGAATACTGGGGCTTCAGCTCTTTCAATAGCTTGCCCTAGAGAATTGACGGAGGAGAAGTCAAGGGCCATGATAGCAAGCTGGATTGGGTTTCGGCAGCGGCGGCGTCGTTCGGCTTCATCATTACTGATTGTTCTGTTTTGAAGTGGTGAGAATCGAAATAGGTACACCTCATCCACTTTCTTCGTATTGCTTGCAAAATTTGACTCCAACTGGTTCTCAGTTTTGTCAATTTCAAGTCCTCCCCATCCTTGTCGCGATGGTTCTGTTGTGTGAATGAGAAATTTGCGTGTCCTTCCTTCCGTTACAACTAGATTAGGTGCAGAACCTTGAATGTTGTGTGTTGAGATGAAATCTGGTCTGTTCCCCTCGTACCTTTAGTCCATTATGGTAATGAGTTTGAACATTGATTCGTATCACATCTTCCATATGTTTAATCTTTGTTTGTATGGAAATATTAGCTGAGTAATGCCATATCTCTTTGTGAGAATGTTTTAAATATTGATTTACTCAGTGCTCTGAGTTGGTAGTAACTTGGATCGTGTCTTATGCTACTTCAGTCTGTGAAATTTAAGAATTTAGTTATGCCACACTTTTTTGTAGTGTTTTGATTAGATTACAGCTTAGACAAATCATGGTTTCTTTGCACTGTCTGACCTTGGAAGTTTCAAAATGCATTCACATTGTTGTATGGTTTGCGTCAAAATTCTGAGCTGCCTTCTTTACTGGTAATGCATCATTCCTGCATAGAGGCTTTTCTTGCTTGTGCTCTCTTTAACTAGGACCTATTATTACCCTTGGCATGGAATTGAACAGGAAATGCTTTGCGGGTCTCTGGGTGTGATGTGCTCTTTGACCATTTTTCGATTTTCATTTATTTATTTATTTCTAGAAGAAAGCATCTTTGTAAGAATATGTTCTCTATCATTTTAGTGTCTTATGTAGTAAATATCATTTTCCGCTTGAAAACTAAATATTAACACGTCGTTTGGCATCCATACAAAGGTAGATTGTTATCAAAGCCTAAATTATTCTTATCTAATGATTAGTGGCGGTGCATCAACCAACATATTGTTCTTTACTTCCTCGTAATATATGAGCTTGACCTACTTTATGGATAAAGTAAAACTGCCTCTTTTTAGATCTCATATCAGATATGGGTTTAATAGGCTTATAGGCATGGTTTATATATGTAAGCATAATTGCGTTGTAGCATGCATCCTTAGACATTAATAAGTGTGAACAAATATAATGTTTTCATTATTAAATGGGGAGAAAAAAATTAAAATATTATTATGAATTGGCTAATTTAGCTTTCATATATTACTATACAATTTAAAATCTTAAATGTTATGAATGTTGTAAAATTGTATTCGACTTTGGTTTGGATGACTTGTTATTGGTGGCTTTTCTGGGTAACTGATGTTCTTTCTACTAAACATATGACTTGTTAGCGTTGTGTGATAAACGGGTGTCTTAGAATGTGCTTGCCTGAGTTGCATATTTCTTGTGTGGTATTATATACTGCATTGCAGGAAATACTACATCTCATATAGATTTTAGTAAGTTACTTTTTAACATGTTTGTATCAATGTCTCCAATCAATTTAGTGAAATATGCTTTTAAGGTCAATTTTGATTCTTCAAAGTCGTTTTATTTTAGGTTTCATCTTAGGTTATGATATTGTTTTCCTCTACTGAAGAGCTTGATATGTGCATCTGCAGGCTTGGAAGTTTCACAATGATTTTTCCACTGTGTAAAGCCAATTGTATTGATCCACCGAGGGTGATATTGTGATAATGTATGTTATTATCAACAAATCAAGTATATATAGATGATAAACGCAGAGTCAGGGGAATAGTTGCATTAAATTGTTTTAGTATTGATAGAATAACTTGCCAATGAAATCGTGTCAGTTATGGGGAAATTTTGGTTGAAAAAGTGTGTTAGATATGTTTGAATTGCCCCAAATATGTAGTTGAATCATCTGTAGACATGTTTTGGAGGAGTTTTGATACTAATGAAATTGTTGTTAGTAGGATATAATCTTGCGTTTGAAATTATTAATCCCTTGCTGCTGATGATGATGATTGATTTTTAGATGAAGGTAACTTTCATAATTCCGAAATCTTAAAATCAACTTAATCAATATACTAATTAATGAAATTAATTGATTGCAAAAATCACTGCTTGCTTAATATTCTATTTCCTATTATTGTTTATAAAATGAACATTTTATATTTTTTTTCTATTATTGGTAATCCAAAATACTTTTTTAATAAAAAATTAAAAAATGAATATTTTAATTTTTGTATTAAAAGTAGTAAAAAAATTTAATAAATTAAAAAAATAAGTTAATATTTTAATATTTTTTTACACTATTAGTATTATGGTCATTTATTCAATTTTTTTTATTGTATTGTTTTCTTACAACCAAACCTAGAAAAAGAATATAATCTTCTTTTATTTTTATATTATGCTAAACATAATTTTATATTATAGAATTTTGTTCCATTTTCATACTTTTTCTCATCTCATTTCTATTAAAATTATTTCTATATATGCCAAACGAGTCTTTAGGGTCAGGGGAGTTACTGAAACTTTAGAATCAATAAAAGAGGAGAATTAAGTAAATTTTAAGATGCTGAAACGACGTGGAAAGAGCCCACAAATTTAGAGAAGTGAACTATTGAAATTACAACTCTTCAGGCGCACAGTTGAAGGCTGAAATAGAAGCAAAATACCATAGCAAAAGCGAGAGAAATGGGAAAGATTAGAGCTGAAAAATTGAGCCAAGTTTCCCCCTAGTCTGAACAAACCCCAGCTGAAATTGAAGACACAATGCTCACCTAAACAAAGGGGGAAAGGAGAACGCAGAAGCAAGCAAGGACACCTGTTCAGCTTCTCAAAATAGCAAAATGGTAGGGGGATCAAGCAGCAATTCGGAAATAAAACATGGGCTAGAAAACAAATTCAAGAGATGACCATATGATCCACCTTCATAAGCATCAGGGTAACAGATTGGAAGGGCATGAAGAAAAGAAAAATAACAAACGTGGCCTTGGGAAGGTTTAAACTTGGTCATGATATTGAAAAGTGCGAGTTTCCTATCACTTGAGCTATTACTGGTTTGTTTTCGGTTCTATTGTTTACTTTTTCTTTTTAATTTTTAATAACGCCTATTGAGATTTTTAATTATTTTAGATTTTAGATTTTTTTATTATTTTTAAATTTTCTTTTTAATTACATGGTTATTACTTTAAATCTTAATTATTGAAATTATTAATTTTAGTAGCCAGTGTAGGACATATGTTAATTCTATTGTCATATATGATTTCAATTGTGATGTTTGCTCGGGAATGAAAATACCTCATACAACCATCAAGCTCAATTATAAAATGGTGACCTATAAGAATAAGGTTGATATCATTTTTTTTTTACAATGATACTGAGGAGGATATTTATACATCAGACTTGTGGGTCTTTGAGACAGTGCCAAGCTGGTATCATGGAATATGGTGCTTCAGATTGAGACAATGCCATACATATTGTTGATGAAATTGTAATACTTTCTATAAACAATGATGAGGTTGATTTTGATGACAATGTAAGAAAATATTTACTCTCTAAATGCAACTAATAAAATGATTAAGGACATAAATCAACACGCTCCTTATGCTTTTTGCTAGTATAAAAGCATATTTGGATTTGTGGAGAGATTTGTCATAGTATACAATTTAATATAGATACACTATGTTGATTACCTATTATGTGTTTAGTGTTGTTATATCAACTGTGTAGGAATATCTTATCATTTTGTTAGTTATGAAATTGTCATAGACAATGTTTGATATGTAGTTTATGATGATGGTATACACTATTACTACATACAAGTTTTATATGATTGTTTCACATCTTACGACTCTCCAATAACTCTCTAATATTAAAAGATATGTAATCATTATGTAAATGTAAATATTTTCATGCCATTTTTATTTACTATTGATATAAAGCTGATTATTCAATTATCTACATCATGTGCATTGGATAGGTTTGCTTCTAATTTTCTTCTATTTTCTTTGTGAAAATCTTGCATGATAAGGATTGTACAAAATGTTGGTTGTCAATAATAGTTCTGTTAACTCTCAGTGTACTTATGGATATTACCACGTGGATAATGATTGAGCATCAAGAAGGTACTAAGCTAAAGGCTTTCTAATTGTTTATGGGATGTATGCCCATGTTTGATTACATGGTTACTTATCCTATGGACTGTGCCCATGTTTGAATTTAAAAGTTCTACATGGATCTTTCATATTATAATAACAATATTAAATTGTTTTCTGCAATGAAATTTGTTACTTTCAACATTAAATTTCAAATATATAAATGTAACTTTACTTATTTCTCATCATTACATTCATTAATTTTACAGCTTGATTAAATTATATGTGCCAGCATGTTCTCTGGATTTTATCAAGTTGATAATGTAATAAATAAGTTTTCCATCAATTCTTACTCCATAAATTATTTAACTTAATCGTATATACATTTTTGTTTTTAATGTTTACTTCTTACTACCATTGTGTTAATTGTTTTTCTTTTTATTTAAATTCTTTATTGACTTACCTTATTTAATTATTAAAGTATTACATTCGCATAACATGCATTTCTTGCTTGTCTATTCTTTTGTTACTTTATACTTGGTTTGAAATTTATTTTCATTAGAAAAATTTCGTGCCCCTCATTCAATTATTGTACTTTATCTTTTACTTACTGAATATCGTAACTCACCTTATTATTTACCATTGCTGATAATAAAAGCCATGTATGATCCATTTCTTCTCGTGTAGTTCAAGAGTGTTATGTACGGTAAGCCCAGCATTGTTTTGCTTGGGTGTGAATATTTTGTAAATATGTATTTATTTTGTATTTTGCACTTTAGAGTTGGCTCCACAAATTTACAAGAAAGATTCCTAGACCCTATGTTATGTTTTGATTATTGTTATGAGAGCAAAGCTCTCTTGGTTGTACACGACTTATTAGACTAATTGTCACTACAACAATGCTAGTGATTATTGATTAAAATTACCTACTGATTTTCGATTACTTGATTTTTTTTTTCAATTTTTAACTTAATTTTTCAGTTGACTTTCAAAAAGAAAAATATAATCCATAAAAAAGCTTCCCTTCACAGTATTAAAGTTGTGCTTTATAATATTTTTCACAAAAATTCAGTCATCAACAGAAAAATTTTAGTCAGAAAGCAAGATTCACTCTGTTGGCTGGCTGCTTGGCTGATTAAGTATCAAATTTTATCGAATATTAATATATTAATATATAGAATCTAAAAAAAATACACTTCCGTTTTATCTTTCTATTTCTTTTATATGCAATCAGCCATGTTAAGTTAAATTGTATATTATATTATTATAATATTGAAAGAATATTCAATATATTTAAATATATTCAAATTTTGAATTATATTCATTTTATAATTTTAGATTCTATATATTATACTATTTATATAATTAAAATTACAATTAAATGCAATGTAATGCATTAGCAATCAGCCAACTTGGCCGATGCTTGATCAAAATGCAGTTAGCAAAGTTAGTCAACTAAAGTTTGGTTGATCTTGTCAGACCAAATTTTAGTTGGAGTGAAATTTAAATTTTTTTTAAAGTGAAATTTTAATTTCATGGAAATTTTAAACCCGCCTAATTTTTTATTTTTCTTCTCTATGTATAAATTTTCATTCTTTTTCACTTTATCATTTTAATTTTGGCTTAGAAGCTATTTTATGCTCTTGTCAAAAGTTCTCTTCTTCTTCTCTAGAACTCTTTTTGTTCATGCTTTTTTGCGCTCTTCAAAAGCTCTCGTCTTCTTTTAGATTTCAATCTACAAGATCTTCACCTTTTCTTTCTTTCTTTCTTTTTTCCTTCAATTTGTTTATCAACTTCTTTTATTTCATTTTTGTAAATTTTCTTCTTCTATTATTTAGTTGTCTTTATTTTCTCCGTTTATGCTGCCTTTTAATAAGTTGTCTTTTCTTTACAAGTTGCTACAACTAGAATTTTAATTTACTCCAAGTTAAGATCTGCAAGGATTTATTTGATTTTTTTACTTTGTAATATTTGTTGTAAATTTTTTATAAATTAATTATTTTCAATGTATGTTACAAATTCACAAAAGAAAAGAGAATTGCATGATAAAGAGACAAAAGCTGAAGAGAAGAAAGTTGAAGAACAAAAATAAAAAGAATGACAAATTAAAATAAATAAATGAAAAAAAATGAAATGATATATATATATATATATATGAAATTAAAAAAATATATATACATACACACACCCTAACTAACTTGGTTGGACAATCCAACCAAAAGTGAATCCTCCTTTAAAAAAAAAAATTGCTCAAGTCAAAATTGTTATTCATGCATCAAAAGTTACTATTTTCTAATTGAAAAAACCAATCAAACCATTTATCAACTAGCAAAAAATCAACAGATAGGATGATTGATTTTTTAGTTGGAAATAATTTATTTTTGACTGAATTAGCATCTTTTCCAATTGACAGTTCAATTGATATTTTACATTTTTGTTATAGTGTGTAGAAAATCCAAGATGCCCCCATTTCAAAAAAAAAAAAAAAACTCTATTACATTTTTTCAGAAAGGTTGAATATGATTTCAATATAAATCATGATAAATTGTGAAACTTTGACCTAATATGAATGAATTAAATTAATGGGATTATGCTCAAGTTTGGAATAGTTACTTGCATTTGATCATATAGTATAATTAAATAAGTATTCATGTGTTTGTCAAGTCTATAAATTCAAAGTTTCCTCATATTCCATGCCTATTATGTCTCTATTTTAGGGTGTAACGTTTTAAATAAAATATTAATACATGTTATTAATTTTTTTTGTAAGATCATTTATTCATTCAAAATATTTTGTAAATACAAGATGACACTATTTTGCTTAATATTTTATATCATTATATGTATCTATGGAACTTTAATTTATTAACTTAAAAAGTATTAATATAGTATTTCTATACCAACGTTTGATTATAATGAAAAATCCAAATATCATATATATATATATATATATATGTAACATTTAGTTCTTCTGTAAATGTAAGAAACGTAATATCCAATTTCTCCGTAAACGTACGAAATGCACTAGATATAAAAAGAAGTCCCCCATATAGAAGGATTTGAGGTCCAATAAAATTAGAGTAATAATTTAGACCTCAAATAATGAAGATCCAAGGCTATAGGTGCCCTGAAAACAAAATCAGAATAGCTAGACGAAATTCAATAAAGATGCAGTAGTATTTTTATAATTTCAGGTACTTTTTAGAAAACTCAAAGGAAAAATTTTTAAATGGAAAAAGTGAGTTTCCTAGGATTCTCAGAGGCCCTAAAAACTATAGGGGCCTTTAGAATGGTTTAAACCCTTCCAGTTTACAATTTAGAACATTGGTTGACTTAAACGTTGACCCTTTCGTTCGATAAGATTTTAATCCAAATTGAGTAATTCTAAAAGCATTTTATAAGTTAGAGAACCTATATTTTATGATGAAAATGGAGGTTCTCTAAAAGAAACTCACATGAGCCTAAAATGAAAAGCCAAGAAAGCAGGACATAAATGGAATTTTAAAGCAACAAATTTAAGAAAGCATGTGATATATGTCGTGCTCCTTCTCCTCCCTCACTTAGACCAACTTATTTCCTGGCCAAAATAAAGAGAGGACCAATAAAGAAGGGCACACCAAGAAGGAGGAAGAAGAGGACAAAAAATTCAAGAAAAAGATAAGAAAAGTGTAGAAATTCATGCTCCTTCCTTTAGTAAACTCGTTCTTCTCATTCTCTTCTTTATTCCTATAGTTTTAATGGCTCATATGGGACTAATTTGTGGCTGGTCTAGAGGAGAGAACTTATAATTTTAAGGAGAAATTTGAAGCAATGGAAAGAGCTCCTGAACAAGTCTTGAAATAAGGTAAGTTTCTTAGCTTTTCATACTTCTTTTCTTGCTCTCTCTCCTTGTGTATTTCATCCCACCTAGAGTCCATTCAAAAGAGTATGAATTCTGGTCCTAGCAAGAGAGAATAATAGGTTTTGGAGTGTGAGGAACAAGCATATGTAAAGAAATCCAATTAAGATGCATTAGAAATGAAGTTACAAAGATTAGGGATTCACTTGTACCTAGGCTAAGATGAAACTTCCTAATAGTAATTAAAGATGTTTAAGAGTATATGTGAGTTCCTAAGACACCTAAGAAGTCTCCCAAGTAGCCAACTCCTTAAAGAAAGCAAGCAAAATCCTTTAGTGCATAATCAAGAAGCATGTCTTGGCCTAAGTAGGTCTAGACACCTAAGAAGAATTTTAATTTATTTTAAACCTAGAATGGGACTAGATGTGATGGAAAAACATTAAAGGAAGCCTTGAGAAAAATTTAGAAAATATGGAATGTAAAATGGAGGTGTAGATTCCATAATGTGACATAAAGAACCAACATATAGCTAGGCTCCTTAAAATGAATGTGTGATGACTCCAAGGAGTCCAAGTGGAGTCAAGAGCCTTAGATTAAAAGAGAAAATAGAGATAAGATCATAGATTCCCATAGTTGCTTCACTAAGTCTCTTATAGAGCCATAAGCGTGTCTTAGAATCGAGCAAGCCTCCATAAAGTTTGTGAAAAGCTTAAGCTTGTTCTTATGAGTAATTTATGCCTCCTTTGGTGTGTCTAGGCCAAGGAAACCAAGGGTCACCGAATAGCAAGTCTTGGCCGAGAAGGAGGAGGAAGATTTCAGTGGAAAAATGTCTGGCATTGGTTCTAAGGTAGCTTTCTAATCTTTCTCTCATGTATTTTTAGATGTTTTCTTATCTTTGAATGTATGTAGTATGATTATACCATGAAAAATGTTTCTAGCAAATGTTTACGTGTCATGGTACCATGATGCCTTTGTTATGATCTTGAATGATGTTTTATGAACGTGTTTTGGCTTGCATGAGCTTGGTGAAGCCAAAAGTTTCTTAGTAAGGGTGAGGATAAGCTAAAAGTCCTTAAAAATGGGTGAGACAAAGTCAAAAGTCTTTAGAAGAGTGAGGCTTAGTCAAAAGCCCCTTGGTGAGGCAAGTCCAAAAGTCTCAAAGAGAATGGGTGAGACTAAACTATTGCCTTGGCAAGTCTATGTATGATGTGTATGAGTTTTTGAACATGAGAAATGCTTTATGTATGTTCATAAGTTGTAAGATTACCATGCATTCATTCTTAGACCTATAAATGCATTCATTATGTATGTTTGAAAGAGTGAAGAACTATTGGGATTTTTGAAATCTCACTCTTCCCTCTCCAATATCTACATATGTTTATGTGGACCAAATAAACCAAGAAATAGAAGCCACCAATTTTGAAGGCAAAGAGATTGACAAAGGAAATGTCAAATGATTATTTTGTAAACATATTGTTGTCAAATGATATGATCTTATGTTGTATATGATGTATAGCCTCTTGAACATATGTAATTACATGGATACATGATGTACATATGGAATTTAGAAGCATAGGAATGAGAATGTGAGTTCTTGACATTGAGATGCCTTGATAAAATCATGAAACCTTGTATATATGAACAAATGGGGTAGTGATTTTGTGATGCATGAACAATTGGACCTCTTGGACAAGTGTAATAGACTATTTTTAAGCTTTTTCACGTGTTCAAGCGGCCATGGACAAGGTAGAAGTACAATTGGTTCATATTTGACCCTTTAGAATGCATGAAATGGCCATTTTGGAATTCTATGTCATAAATTGACCAAATGGATGAATTTTTCCATGAAATTTGGCCTACATATAGGTCTCATCTAGATCTGTTTGGAAAGTGAAAAACTAGGTTATTTAGAGTTTCAGAGAATTAATTATGAATTTTCAAAATTAGGAAAAAGTTGTTAAAATGGCAATTATACTGTTCATATAGTCAATTTCTTCTCCTTTGTCATCCTATGGTCAAATGCTATCCAGTGCTTATAAAAATTTACAAGCATAAACTAGACATTATAAGCTTTCTATGGCCACTGAGTTCACCCCATTTGGAGGTTTGTAGAGGGAGATATGAAGTTTTAAAATTTAGAAACAACACTAGTAATGTAGCATGACTTCTGGTATTGTTTCATCTAATTCTGTGGGGTAAATTCTTCTGTTTTGGTTTGGAAATATTTTTATCCTCTAATTAACATCCACATCTTTCTAGAATGGTATGGTTTACTAGGTTTTGATTTTTCTAAAATTAGTTATAAATTTTAAAATTTATATCAGTAACGTGGACAGTTGGACTTTTAGTGCTTTTCTATTGTCAATTGGGGTCCAAATGATGTTTTCATGACCTGGAATGATTTTTAACCTATATTTGAAATTCAAAGCTTTCTAGAACGCTATTATTTACTTGATTTTGATTTTTTTCAGAATTAATTATGATTTTCGAAAGTTGATGGCAGAAAGTTGGAATATGGAACCTGAGGCAAAATCTTGATTTTGTGTGACATGGTTCTAAACCCGAAATTTATGAGACCAAATATGATATTTATGACTTGTATAAATTTGATATGAATGGAAAATGATATTGATGAGTGCATATAGTCCCTAGAGCTATGAATTAGTATGTGGCCTCCCAATTACGAAACTTTTCATGTGTGAAAGTGTATGTTTTCTTACATATTTCTTCCAATATACATGGGATATGTTGAGATAGCTCATGGGACAATGGTTTAAAAGCTAAGAAGTTAAGGTATTACAATATATATGTATCCAAAGTATCCATTTACTTCATGGATTTTGTTATGGAGATTCTTGACTTGCATTGAATCTCCTATGTTTTCATAGATAAATACAATTTTAAAAAAAATCAATGATTAAGTAAGTAAAATTTTTAAAAATTCAAGCTAGCATTTACTTTATTTCATTGTCCACGTCAACATAATTTATGTAACGTGTTTGAAAATAAGGGTTAGACCTTCATTAGTCTAGAAATTGACATAGGACATATGAACTTAACTTATTTAGGGTATTGATTATTGTAACATTTGGCTCCTCCATAAATGTAAGGAACTTAATGTCTGGTTTCTTCGTAAATGTGCGAAATGCACTGGAAATAAAAACAAGTCCCCTAAAATAAATGATTTAAAGCCAAATAAAATTAGGATAAAACTTTAAATAATAGAAAATGAGGATCCAAGGCCCAAGATACCCAAAAACCAGAGCGAAAATGGTTTAATAAAATTACCGAAAGTATAATGGTATTTTAGTAATTTCAAGCACTTTTTAGAAAATTCAAAGAATAGATTTTTAAATAGGAAAAATAAATTTCTTGGGATTCTCAGAGACCCTAAAAACTATAAGAACTCTCAAAAAAGTTAAAACCTCTTCGGTTGATGTTTTACAATGTCAGTTGACCTGAACTTTAACCGATTCGTTTGGAAAAGTTTTAGATCCAAATTGAGTGATTCCAAAAGTATTTTATAAGTTAGAGAACCTAAATTTTATGTTGGAAAAGATAATTCTAAAAAAGGAGCTAAATTGGGCCTAAAACGAAAAGCCAAGAAAGCAAGACATAAATGGAACTTTTGAAGAATAAAGTTAAGAATAAGTGTCTTATAAGTGGCGTCCCATCCTCCTCCTCCTTAGACCAACATATGCTCTGCCCCATAATAGAAGAGAGACCATCTCTAAGTGGCATCCAAGGGAGGAGCAAGAGATGAGGGGAAAAGCTTGCAAAAAGTAAGAAAAAGTATAGGATTTCATGGCTTCTCCTTTACAAAAGATGTTCCCCTCCTTTTCCTCTTCCTTTATATGGTTTTGGTGTGTGATTTGGATCTATTTTAGGTTTGGTTCAGAAGGGAGAAGTTAGAATTTCAAGGAGAGGCTAGAAACATGACAAAGCATCTTTAAAAAGTTTTAAAATAAGGTATGAATCATGGCCCATCTTGTACTTTCTTATTGCTCCTCCTCCATATGAATTGAGTGCAACCTAGAGCCCATCCAAATAGAGTTGAATTCTAACCATATCAAGGGAAGAAAAAGTGATTTAGAAGGTGAGAATTAAGACTAGGCAATTGGAAACAAAAAGGAAGCCTTAAAATTCAAGTTAGCACAACTTGGGGTTTTGAAACAAATGATGAAATCTGATTTTTTTTCTAGAGGTATTCTAGCTTATGTAATACATGGTATGAGTCCCTTAGATCTCTAGGAAGTTACATAAGTGCCATCCCCTTCAAGAAAGTGAAGCAAACTCCATGAGTGCCAAACCATGGTCATGTCTTGGCCAAAAAGAGTGCGGCCACCTAGGGAGTGTTTTAATTTGTTCCAAGCTCTAAATGGGACTAGATATGATGGAAGAACATCAAAGGAAGCCTTGGAAAAAATTTAGAAGTCTTAGAATGTGAGATAGAGGTATAGGCTCCATAATGTGTCATTAAGAAATAACTTATAGTTAGGCTCCTTAAAATGAATATATGATAACTCCAAGGAGTCTAAAGGGAGTCAAGGGTCCTAAAATGAATGAAAAATGGGAGCCAATATTATGAATTTCAAGAGTTGCTTCATTGTGTCTTATATGAAAGCATTATGGAGACAAATGAGAAAGTAAGCATACATAGAAGTTGTATAAGGCTAGAGCTAATTCTAATGATCTAAATATGTCTCATTTGATGTGTTTAGGCCAAGAGAACCTAGTGCCTCCAAGTTTCTAGTGTGTGGATGAGAAGGAGGAGAAATCTAAGAGAAAAGTATGTGCATTGGTCTCTAACATTTCTCTCATGCATTGTTGGTTTTTATTCTTCTCTTTGGATGTATGTGTGTATGTTTATACCATAAGAAATGTTTCTAGCTATTTCCTACATGCCATGGTACCATAATGTTCTTGGAATATGTTTTATGAATATGTTTTAACTTGAATGGGTTTGGTGAAGCCAAAAGTCCCTTAGCAGGGGTGAGGATGAGCCAAAAGTCCCTAAGATTTGGTGAGACAAAGCTAAAAGTCTCAAAAAGAGTGAGGCTAAGTCAAAAGTCCCTTGAAAATAGGTAAGGAGAGTCTAAAAATCACAAAGAAAATAGGTGACGCTAAACCAATGCCCTTGAGAGCCTATGTATGATGTGTATGAGTTTTTTGAACATGAAAAATGATTTATGTATGTTCGTGACTAGCCTAAGAGACATGCATGCATTCTTTGACTTGGATTGCATCCATTATATATGTTTGAAAGGGTAAAGAGAAATTGAGATTTTTTGAATCTCACTCTTCCCCCTCTATATGCTTATTCATGTCTAGGTGATCCAAGAGAATAAAGAAAAGGAAGCCAACAACCTTGGGAAGCAAGACCTTGACAATGGAGTAGCTATATAAGTATTTTAAAGACATATTAATGTCAAATGATGTAACCATGTGTTGTATATGTATTGTAAACTATTGAACATGTTCAAAAGTATGTAAACATGTTATATGTATGTACTTTGGAACCATATGGATGAGTACGTAGAGTTTTGCCACCCTTATGCTTGGTTACAATTATGTATAAGTGAATGTGAAAGAGTGAATTTGTGATGCATATGTATTTGGACCATTTAGGTAGCCTTTATATGCTGTTTTTATCCATTGGGATGTACCCAAGTGCTTATGGTTAGGGTAGGAGAGTAATTGGTTTCAATTTGATCACATTGAATACCTAAAAGTCCCATTTTTGCACCCTATACCCTAAATTGGCCAAATGGACAAATTCCCCTATGAAATTTGGTATGAATATAGGTTTCATCAAGAGCTTTTTGTTAAGTTGAGAACCATATTATTTGGAGCTCTAGTAAATAAATTATGAATTTCCAAAGTTGAAAAAATTTTCAAATTTGGTATGTGTACTGTTCATATGGTCAGTTTCTTTTACTATATCATTCAAGGGGCAAATGATATCCAATACTTATGAAATTTTACAAGCATAAATTAGGAATGATAAGCTTTCTGTAGCACTTTAGAGCACCTCACTTGAATTTATATTGAGGGAGATATGAATTTTTAAAGTTGGTGGTCGATACTTATAATGCAAGCAAACCTCCAGTATTGTTTCATCGATTTTCATGTGTTAGATCCCATTTCCTTGATCTGGAACTAGTCCAAAGTAGACATCCACAGCTCTCTATAATGGTATGGTTTGTTAGATTTTTATTTTTCTAAAATTAGTTATGAATTTTTAAAATTTATATCCGAAACGTGTGACAGCAAAATAGGGCAACTAGACCTTTGATGCTATTCTGTTGTCATACATGGTCTAGCTAATATTTTTATGATGTCGAATGATTTTTAACCTATGTTTGACATTCAGGAATTTCCAAAAAATTATTATTTGCTTGATTCAATTTTTTTAAAATTAATTATGATTTTCAAAAGTTTATGATAGTAACCTGAGGCAAGCAAATCTATTTTGAGGAAAATGGCTTCAAACCCAAGATTTGTATGATGAATTATGGTGTTCTTGATGTGATTAAGTATATTATGAATAGAAAAAAGGGTTGGTAAACTCATATGGCCCATTTGACCAAGTTTGAGCTTACTTGGCTTAGGAGAAAATATGGAAACCTATGGTTTGATGTGTGTTGTGATGTGATTTTGTAGAATATGGCTTGTAGCCAATTTTTGAGCTTCCAATTGTGTCATTTATAGTTGAACCAATGTGTTGAGGATGGCTATTACATTTGGCAAGCTCATATGATTTATTTGGTCATTAATGAGTTATTTTAGCGTTCCATTTCAATCACTCCCATCGCTAAAAGCTTGAAATTCATGAAAATAACTCTCTAAGCCATTTGTGACGTAATATGGAAGGTGCCTTGATATGGTATTACAATTATGGCCATCAAAATCCTCAAACATTTCCTTCCCTTGTTAACTAGAGGAACATAATAGCTTTGGTTTCTTTCCTTTCTCTTTTATTCTTTTCATGATTAGCAAAAAGAGAGGAAATAGAAAATTTTAATAACTATTTGATAGATATCATATTATTGTTGGATAAACCTATCATAATTTCCATGTTATAGGTTAGACAGGGCATAATATTTTCCTTTTTTTTGTTTTTGCATATGAGTTTTGATCCTCTCAATTTTCTTTTTCTTAACTTTTTGTCAATTTTATAGAGAGATAGACACAGTGTGTCGGCTCATCATTCAAGCAGGTCTTACATATTTAAATGAGACTCATTACTTAAGTGAATTTCATATATTTTATGTTTATCTCTTTTTATAATTGTCAAAAAATTAAAAAAAAAATGAGAAGATCCATAATCTTCAATTATATGTCCATGCACACTGTAGGATATCAAAGCCCTAGGATAAAACCTATGGCACTTTAAAAGCTAAAAGAGTAACTTCATGTATTGAAATCTGATCAGAACCTACACTTTATAGCCTACAAACCCCTTTAGTTAGTTAACGCAACTTGAACAAAAGAAACTAAAATACAAAATAAAGTAGCCATACCGATACAGTAGCATGAAAGTAAGCAAACTCTTTAACATACTGACTTCAGTGGGTTAAGGTTTATTCAATACGATACAGAAAAATTTAGGCAAATTGCCACTTAGAGTTCGATAATAATGAATTAAGCACCAAATTAGAACTTAGAAATTTTAAGTGGGTATCAACAAAAACTAAATTATTTTCAAAATTTTAATGTCAAAAATTTCAACTCTCATTATTATATTTGAGTGCTCATGTGCAAGATCTTAGAATTAACTGTGCCTAGGCAATTTAAATTACTAAATAAGACTAAAAGATGGTAAGAGGGTAACATTACATTGCATCTCTATCGAAGCATTGCTAAGATTGATTTAATCATATTCAATGGTCACAATATAAAAATAATAGAAATTAATAATTGAGTAAAAATACCGTAAAACCTCTAAAGATTCAAAAACTTTTTGGGGGGGGGGGAGAAAGAGGGGGAAGGAACCTCAAAACACCAATTTCATTCAATTTGCACATTTCATGATTGTAAGATCATTCTAACAGAACTTCCTTGTAGTTGTTCTGGGCATTTTTGTTGGGGGGACCTTTTTTTTTTTTTACAACTTGGTGGAGACGAGAGGACTCAAAGTTGTCTATAAAAGGTGGACGAAGATTATTAAAAAAATTCATATGCATTCATTGAAGTGGAATTAAGAATCCAAAGCCAGATATTATACGAAGTACATGTTAACCTATTGTGTGTTCCTCATGTATAGCATCCAAAATTTTACTGATTTTAGCCCATTTACCTTTCAACTAAGCAGGACTTTAAGTTTGGTGTAGGATTATGTTTCTAAAATGCTGATGAACTTCTTTAAGTTTATATGTTAAAAGTCTTCCTGAGCTGAGTCTAAAATTTCTCTTCATCAAGTGTAAATAGTTGCCATAGGACAAGCATCAAATGACGACAATTTTCAAATGCTTAGAGATATAGCAAGCTTGTGCGATGAATCATCACCAGAATGATGAGAAGGATTCCACGTCACAAGTAGCACTCTCTCCAAGTTATGAGGAACAGAATGAGGAGCTAACACGTGACTTAAGCAATGGTGTGAGACATAGTAATTGAATCAGGAAAAAATCATTGAAGGTGAGAGAAAATGAAGGCTTATAAGTAGCACACGGAAGCATAGGAACATGTGCAATTTGTGAAGCTACTTCTCCCTGGTTTCTTCTTTCTACATTTGTAATCTTTTGCTAAGTTTATCTCTGTTACCCTTTTTCCTTCCTCTGATGAACTAGAATTACAAGATAAGCAATTCGAAAGGATTCAAAAGTTTTTCTGCATGTTGTGAACAAGGGATTAATATTCATTTCAATTTTGAGTTCTTCTCTTTTAAGCTGGTTCATTACAATTTGGTGCTTTCATTGAGAGAAAACAGGGCACTATTATGGCAGAGAACAAACTACTAAAAGAAATGGAACTCGAGTCTTAAAGCTCACAGATCAACATAAAATGGAGTTCCAAAGATTTCAGAGTTGATGACTCAACGGGAGGCTGCATCAAATGCTCGTATGGATCAATTGGAAAATACGATGCATGCATTTACAAGAGTTATAGATATGCTGACTTTGACGTATGGATAAGTTATCTCAACCCCAGGCAAGAGAATCCTCAAGTGTAGATTCTGGTGGTATATCCCAAGGGCCATAGAATTCAATCATCCAATTGCTACGCGTCAAGCTAGATTTTCCTAGACTTCATGGTTCTGAACGCCATGATTAGTTGTTTCAAGTTGAACAATTTTTTTCCCATTATGACATTTCAGATCCACAACAACTCATGATTACAGCAGTGCAAATGGAAGGTTCAATTATTCCGTGGTTTTAGATGCTTCAAAAGGCAAATCAGATTCTGACGTGGAATGCTTTGGCATAGGCAATCGAAGCTCAATTTGGACCTTTACAATTTGACTGCCATCGGGCCAAGTTATTCAAACTGATGCAGACAAAATCTGTGGCCTGATATTACTCAAAATTTATGATATTGGTGAATCGGGTTCAAGGCTTAACCAAGGATGCATTGCTTGACTGTTTCATTAGCAAACTCAAGCCTGATATCAAACGTGACATGATAGCCCAAAAATCTTCTTCCCTGTTATAGGCTATGTCGTTAGCCTATTTATTCGATGAACGGTACACACTAAGTGGTCCAATCCATAAACCCAAGGTCTCTAACAGTCAGTTAACAATGGCTAGATCCCAATGTTTGAATTCCATTTGTAATACCATATTACTCTAGCCTTCCATTTTATCCTTACATAGTTACATTTCCTTAGCTTCACAAGCTTCCTCAAGAAAAATCAATAAAATAATGTAATATTTTACGTGATTGGCAATAAAATAATCTCCATTTCCTTAGTAGAGCATGTGTTCCAGTGCCACTCTTGCACTGAGGCAAAGAAAGTAAAACTTGCTACAGTAAAGTTTACTGACTATGCTAGCATCTGGTGGGATCAACTCTTACTCACCAGAAGACGTACCGGTGAAGGTCCAAGTCGTGATTGGCAAGAGATGAAAACTATAATGCGCAAACGGTTTGTCCCTAGTTACTATTATAGGGAATTGCATAAGAGGCTCTAAAAGCTAAACAAGGTTCTATGAGTGTGGAAGATTACTATCAAGAAATGGAGATTGCCATGACTAAGGAAAATGTGGAGGAAGACCGTGAAACAACTATGTTCCGATTCATTGAGGGCTTAAATCCTAATATAGCTGCCCAAGTTAATTTATACAATTACCTGAATATGGAAGAGCTCTTGCATAGAGCTATCAAGGTGGAAAAGCAACTAAGGGCTCAATAAAAGCTGAAAGTGACATCTAGCTCGAGTTCTTGGAGGGATTCCAAAGTCCCCTTCAAGCCAAAGACTGATTTCAAGTCTAAAGAGGAAAGTAAGAATGGTGATGTGACTAGTGCTAGTAGTGAGTCCGAGGAGGATCAAATGCCACCCCTGACTAATGACTTAGATTTAGAGTTAACTGAAGCTGTAAATGGTGAAGCCCTTGTGGCTAGGCGTGTTCTCAACATTCAACCTAAAGAAGATCTTGAGGTAGAGTAGCGTGAGCATATTTTCCATACTCGTTATTTCATCCACAAGAAGGTATGTAGTTTGATTATTGATGGTGGTAGTTGCACAAATATAGCTAGTACTTTACTTGTGGAAAAGCTAAACTTGCCTACTTTAAGGCACCCTACCCCTTATAAATTACAATGGCTTAATGATAGTGGGGAGGTAAAGGTAACAAAACATGTGCTCATCTCTTTTTCTATTGGTAATTATCATGATGAGATTCTTTGTGATGTAGCACCCATGTATGCTGGTCACTTGTTACTTGGTAGGCCATGGCAGTTTGACAGAAAGGTAAAACATGATTGATATAAAAATTATTACTCCTTTGTTTTTAATGGTAAGACCATTGTGTTGACCCTTCTTTGTCCTGTTCAAGCATATGAGGATCAGTTAAAAATTGAAAGAGAGTGTAAGAAGAGAGAGCAAGAAGAGAAAGGTAAAGTGAGTGCGAGTGTTGAGAATGAAAAGAAGCAAGAGAAAGGAAAACTGAGTAGAAAGGAAAAAAAAATTAGAGAAAAATATGAGGAAAAGAAAGTGAGTTTATTTTTGGGTAGAAGTGAGATCAAGAGAGCTCTTATTTGTGAAAATGCTTTCTTATTGCTCTATAAAGATATTTATCTTACTATCGATGATCTTGATCACTCTTTGCCTGCTAGTGTTACATCTTTATTATAAGAATTCTGTGACTTGTTCCCAGAGGAAATACCTGATAGATTGCCCCCTTTAAGAGGCATTGAGCATCGTATAGACTTTATCCCAAGAGCATCTATTCCTAATAGACCTGTTTATCGAGCAAATCCAGATGAGACTAAAGAAATACAACATCAAGTGGAAGAGCTCATGAAGAAAGGATTTGTTTGTGAAAGTCTGAGTCCATATGCTGTCCCGGTGATTCTTGTGCCCAAAAAGGATGGCAAGTGGCAGATGTGTGTAGATTGTCGTGCCATCAACAAAATAACAGTAAAATATCGCTATCCTATCCCTAGATTAGATGATATGCTTGATGAGTTGCATAGTGCAAGTGTTTTCTCTAAAGTTGATCTTAGAAGTGGTTACCATTAGATTAAGATGAAAGAAGGTGATGAATGAAAAACTGCTTTTAAGACCAAGTTTGGGTTATATGAATGGTTTGTTATGCCATTTGACTTGACTAACGCACCTAGCACTTTCATGAGTTTAATTAACCATGTCTTTAGACCTTTCATTGGAAGATTTGTTGTGGTTTACTTTGATAATATTTTGATCTACTCTAAGAGTCTAGAAGAGCATGTGAGTCATTTGCATGATGTGTTTGTTGTGCTTAGAGAGAATAAACGCTTTGCCAATTTAGAGAAGTGCTCTTTTTGTTTGGATTCTGTAGTTTTTCTTGGATTTGTTGTAAGAGCTCGTGGCATACAAGTGGACGAGGAAAAGGTCAAAGCAATCCGAGAGTGGCCAAGTCCAAAGAATGCAAGTGAAGTAAGAAGCTTCCATGGATTGGCAAGCTTTTATAGGCGATTCGTGAAGGACTTCTCTACTCTTGCTGCCCCTTTGAATGATTTGGTAAGAAAGAATGTGATATTCAAGTGAGGTGAAGTATAAGAGCGTGCTTTTAACATACTGAAGGAAAAACTAACTAATGCCCATGTACTTGTGTTGCCTGATTTTACTAAGGTTTTTGAAATTGAGTGTGATGCTTCTGATATAGGCATAGGCGGTGTGTTAATGCAGGCTTCTAAACCTATTACATATTTCAGTGAGAAACTGAGTGGTCCTGCTTTAAATTATTCCACATATGATAAAGAGCTATATGCCTTGAAACGAACTTTAGAAACTTGGCAACATTATTTGTGGCCTAAAGAATTTATTATCCATTCTAATCATGAGAGTCTTAAGTTTCTTAAGTCTCAGGGTAAATTGAACAAAAGGAATGCAAGTTGGCTTGAATTTATTGAAACCTTCCCTTATATGATCAAGTATAAGCAGGGAAAGGAAAATGTTATGGTTAATGCATTGTCTAGGCATTACACTTTGTTACTTCCATGCATGCTAGATTGATAGGCTTTGAGATGTTAAAAGGCATGTATGAGTCTGATTCTGATTTCGCTAATATTTGAAAATCTTGTGAATTGTATGGTGCTAATGACTATTACAGGTTTGATGGGTTCCTTTTCAAAAAGAACAAGTTATGTGTTCCTATGCGTTCCATTCGTGAGCTTCTTGTTAAGGAAACTCATGGTGGGGGATTGATGGGCCATTTTGGTGTAGAAAAGACTTTGGCTCATTTGAATGAGCATTTTTATTGGCCTGGCATGAGAAAAGATATGGGTGTTGTTTGTTCTAGATGTATTACTTATAAGCATGCTAAGTCTAGAATTCAATCACATGGTTTGTATTCTCCTTTACTAGTTCCCTCTCACCCATGGACTGATATTTCTATGGACTTTATTTTGGGTTTGCCTAAATCTTCTACTGGGAAAGATAGTATCTTTGTTGTTGTGGACAAGTTTAGTAAAATGGCACATTTTATTGCTTGTTCCAAAATTAATGATGCTATGTATGTGGCAGAATTATTTTTCAAGGAGATTGTTAGGTTGCATGGTGTGCCAAAAACTATTGTTAGTGATAGAGATGTGAAATTCTTGAGTTATTTTTGGAAAACATTGTGGAATAAACTTGGCACTAAGCTTTTATTTTCTACCACAGCACATCCACAAACTGACGGGCAGACCGAGATTGTTAATAGAACCTTCTCTACTTTATTAAGAGCTATCACTCAAAAAAATCTTAGGAATTGGGAGAAGTGTTTGCCCCATGTCAAATTTGCTTATAATCGTGCTGTTCATTGTGCTACAAAACTCTCTCCTTTTGAAATTGTTTATGGCTTTAATCCTTTAACCTCGTTAGATTTGCTTCCTTTACCTTCACATGAGTTTACTAACCTTGATGGTGCTAGGAAGGCAAAGTTTATGCAGGATTTGCATGAAAAGGTGAAAACCAATATTGAAAGAAGGAATGAGCAAATTGCCAACCAAGTTAATAAGGGTAGAAGGCGTGTGGTGTTTGAACCCGGCGATTAGGTGTGGGTTCACTTCCAAAAAGAATGTTTCCTGGAGCAAAGGAAGTCAAAACTCCAACCTATAGGAGATTATCCCTTTCAAGTTCTTGAAAGGATTAATGATAATGCTTATAAAATTGACTTGCCTAGTTCTTATGGAAATATTAGTGCTACTTTTAATGTAGCTTATCTCTCTTCCTTTGATGTTACAGATTTGAGGACGAATCCTTTTTTTAAGAGGGGGGAATGATGCAATAGCACTAAGAGACTTTGTTGAGCATAGAAGTGGACTTGATGAAGGATATGGTGCTAAGTTTCAAGCCCAAGGACATGATTTGCAAATTAAAACCCAAGAGTTCAAGTCAAATGTGCCTAAAGATCCATTGCAAGGCATAGGAGGCCCAATAAAAAGAGTTAGGGCCAAAGCAATGAAAGAAGCCTTCAATTGTTTGATTCATAAGCTTTATAACTTAGAGCCCATTTATTTGAGTCAAGAGAAGGTCCAAGAAGATGTAAACGGTGTCATCATGCTAACCATTCTACAAGAGGAGTGCCAAGGCCCAATTGAAGTCTAATTGCAAGAAATTAAAAATCATGTGTCAACCATGTGATTTTTAATGAAGCATGAGCATCCCAAATGGACTATTTAAAGAAGCTAATTAGTTTTGACTAGGATTCTTTTTTAATTTCATTTTTTATTATTTTATTATTATTTTTTTTGGACTTGGTTAAGGAGTTTATCTAAGAGATTAAGTTAAAATTAATATCTTAATCTTGTTCCTTGATTTTAGGCATCATTCAAAATAATTCTAATTAGATTTTAGAGTTTAACTTTTATTAGGATTTTAAGTCTTTTAAAAACTTTACCTATAAAAGACTCCCTATTGTACTCTATTTTGGATCATAAATGAATTTAAGTATTATTCAACACTTTGTGAGGCTTTTGCTTCTTTGTGTTCTCTGAAAGTTCACATGACTTATCAAAGAATTGGTCTTCCTTTGTGGCGTCTTGAGGCTAGGGTTCTAAGAGACAAGTTCTCTTAGAGTCTTTCCTTTGACCAACATTCTTGTTTTCTAGCTGGTCCCAGACAAAGTTTTGAATTGTTAAAGGTTCTTTAAGGCATGTTCCTAGTGGGTCTTGCATCATGCATTGTACCTATCCTCACTTCAACCTTAGGGACAAGGTTTCTCTTAATGGGGTAGGTAATGTGATGGATCATCACAAAAATGATAAGAGGGATTCCGCGTCACAAGTGACACTCTCCATTTTATGAGGAACAAAATGAGAAGGCAACACATGACTTAAGTAGCATATGGAAGCAAAGGAATATGTGGAATTGTGAAGCTACTTCTCCCTAGTTTCTTCTTTCTACATCTATAATCTTTTGCCTAGTTTATCTCTGTTACCCTTCTTCCTTCGTATAATGTACTGGAATCACACGATAAGCAATTCGAGAGGATTCAAATGTCTTACTGCACGTTGTGAATAAGGGATTAATATTCATTTCAATTTTGAGTTCTTCTCTGTCAAGCTAGTTCATTACAACTTGATAAGATCAAAGCCATATTTTAGCATGAAATGTTGGCAATATTGATGGAAGTTGATGGCATTTGAGAAATATGGGGCTTTACTATCGCAGTAATAAAGATGAACGATGAAAATAAGGATGTGAAGTTCGGACCATGCTTGGTTAGCACATTTGAAAACCTATTTTTCTTGTAATGACCTCTAGAGATAGATTGTAAAACCAAGAACAGTGATTAGCATACTCTAACAAAATTAGTTGTGGGATGGGGTATTTTATGTTTTCCCAAGGAACAAAAGTGTGTTAAATAATAATTAAACTTTGATTTTGGGTGAGAGTGATAAATATTAAAGTTATTAGTGTCATATTAGTTCATTCAAAATATGAACTATCACTGTTTTTTTTAGAAATAGATTCTCATTAATACCAAATTATATAAGACGAATGGAAACAGATCTTTAATTTTCTAAATTATATTTATCCATCATAACCATGATTTTATTTTATACTTATAATATTCATGTATCAAACAAAATTTTGAAATATAATCCATGTCACTTGTGTAACCAAACATTCAAATGAGAATCACTATTGATGTCATTTTAATCTATTCCATGCATGTTCCTTCACAATCAACGAAGAAAAAGTGTTTTACCCAGAAACAAAAGTATAATTAGGGAAAGATTTTTTTTTTGAATTATATCAATTTTTTTTTACTGTTATTTTGAATTGTCCCTCTTCGTACTCCTATGCTATAAGTTACTACAAGTTGATCAATTATCCCAGTACACGCACACCTAACTAGTTCATGAATACGTACAATTATCATCTTGATGATATCAATCTAATGACTAGGGCAATCAGCAATTAAATCATGTTCTATATTAATGGTTATAAGTCAAACTAAGATGACTGACGTTAGAATCAAGAACAATAATTTACAGGCTCTCACAAAACAATAATTCTTTTAAGTATTTAAAGATTGCATATATGAGTTTTGCAGGGTTTTGACTACCAGACGCTCGAATTCGTTGGATCATCAGAATAGCCATGCAAATCCAAGCATGAATCCAAAGCCTCACCCTTTTCTATAACAGATGAATAGCACTTCAAGTATTACAAATTTAGATAAATTTTTTTTGGGTTTTATAATTATTAGATTTTTTAGTAATAAATATAATGTAGAAAATTTTTTTAAAAGATCTAATGCATATAATTGAGAGATAAAAAGAATTTACGTCAAATTTTTAATTAAAAATTTTAATGAAACTACCTAAAAATCTCACAAAAACTTTATGCTTTTCTTAAAATAAAAGTGATGATATGCAGATATACTAATGAATTTTCACTCTTGTGAACAAAGGTTTCATTCATGATTCTAGGTAACTAGATATAAATTCATTTTTTACCTTTATTTATTATATCAGATCAAATAGTGTCCAAGCCACTGTAGACGCAACTCAACTAATTTACCTTTGGATTCGGTCAAAAATAAGCATATCTATGTTGACATAATGAGATTTACGTTAAAAAAATTTATGACTGATCATAGAAAAATTGACATTATTAGAATTGAAATCCATGATTTTAAATTATAATTGGAGTAAAATGAATATTATTTCACTTCCAAATTAATCAGAATTAAAATTCAGAATGATTATTGCTTTTTTTTTTTTACACCAAACATAATTTTATAGTTTTGATGCCCATGCATGTTGAGCCCATTTCATTGATAACAACTAAAGCCATTCAGGTTATGTGAAAATGAATGTTGCCTAGTTTTTTCACAACTCATTCATGTGCCCAAAGAGAAAAAAAAACATTATGGACGGTGGCCATCTTATCTTTCTGTACAGATCCATTATTTTCTAAGTCAAGTCAACTCATTTACCTACGGCGTGGAAAACATGGAACAATAATTTAGATTCTTTGTTGAAATTTGAATAATCCGTACAATTTCTTTAGAAAAAAATTAAATGTAATTCTTTGTATTTATTATTAAATTTTTTTATTAAAATATGTTAAATATATAATTTTTAAATAATATCATAAAAAAGTATAATTTTTGTAAATAAGTGTATGATGGTTATAATTTAGTATCATATTATTGGGTTTAAAAAGAATTTTTTTGGCACATATTATAATTTTATTAAAAAATTTGATTGCACAAATATAAAGAATTGAACCTTAATCCAATATTTTTTTTAATTAAAAATAACTAAGTCATTTAAATTAACTATAGATAATATTTTTTAAAAAAAGTACTTTGTTGAGATACTAGTATTTATAATGAAATTGTAAAAAGTCCTAGCAACTAAATGTTTTTGTTCAATCAGTATGTTGAATTGCCCCCTCTCACACTCCTACAAATGAAATATAAAGTCCATCATATACATTAAAGGTCATGACATACACCTTATCATGAGGGGTAATTAATTTGATTGAATTGAAAAAATAACTTTATTAAAGTACAATATGACAAATAACTAAAAATTTCTTATCATGACAATGAAAAGAAAAATAAAATAAAATAAGACTTAATGGTCATTCCATTGAAAGTAGGAGGTAGATTAAAATCTTCTTCCCCAACTTCCAATGGAACATCGCATTCAAATATGGACATTTTTTACAGGACCACTAAATACATATCACATCTATTATATTTCTTCTACTCCTGTATATCTTTTTGACGATTGATTCCAATCAATTATCTGTTTGTGGACTAAAAAAAGATGCTTGAACTATATATTTCACTTGTAGGAGTTGTTAAAGTACTCATATTCAAATTGACTGAAAATACCTTATTATGTCAATAAAGAAAAAAGAATAATAATAACAAGACTTGAAGATCATTACATTAGTGGTGAGATTTAAGTAAGAAGTAGATTAAAATCTCCTTCCGTATGGAACACTACATTTAAAGTTGGTTGTTTCTTACAAATGCATATCACATCAATTATTGTTCTCCCATATTTATATATATCTTTGACAATTGATTCATATCTCTTTCACTTGTGCGAGTGTGAGAAGGGGCAGTTCACCATATTGAAATGAGGAAATATAAAATTAAAGTACTCCAAATTGAATTAATATAGTTATTTGATGTGATCAAGCTTCTTGGTATTGAAATAGAGTAAATTATAAAGATTTTTTGTGGATTTCATTAAAATTATATGGACTTTCTTCAATTTTAAAATATACATTTTAGTTTAATTTTAAAATTTTTTAATGAGAATATCCTTCATTAACTAATTTTATATTTAGGTTAGTAAAAAACATCTTAGTTAAAAAATTTTAAATTAAATTAAAGTGTAACGTAATTTTTTATTTTGAAAAAAGTTTGCATATATTTTTAAAACAGAAGGGATGTATATGTAATTTTAATAAAATTTAAAAAATATTGTGTGATTTACTCTAAAATAAAATATAAATAAAGTCAACTGAAAAATTTTACTTTTAAAACCTATGGTATTCTGTTAATGACCTTGTCATTGGAAATATTTAAGAACCTAAATATTGTGTCAAGGAGTGGTGTTTCTCTGGGTCCACATTAATCTATTCCATGCATGTTCATTCACATTCAATGAAGAAAAAGTGTTCTACCGAGAAACAAAGTATAACCAGTGAAATTTATTTAAGATAGTGATTATTGATGTCATTTTCATATCTAACAGGTGAATAGTGCTTCGCCTATTACAAATTTAGATTAAATTTTTTAGGTGATTATAAGTATTAGAATTTTTTGTAATTATATCATGTAGATGTTTTTTAAGGATCTAATGCATATAGTATTGAGTGATAAAAAGAATTTATGTCATGTTTAATTAAAAATTTAATATAAATGCCTAAAATTCTCACAAAAATTTTATGCTTTTCTTAAAGCAAAAGTTAATGGCATGCAAAGATACTAACGAATTTTTACTCTATCTCTTATAAACATAGGATTTCATTCGTGATTTTAAGTAACCACAATATATATATATATGTATGTATGTATGTATATTCAATTTTCTACTTTTTTTTTCTATATCAGATCAAGTAGTGCCCAAGCCACTTCAGACGCAATTCAATTAATTTAACCTTTAGATTTGGTCAAAATTAAGTCACATCTATGTTTACACAATGAAATTTACGTTAGAAAACTTTATGATCTGATCTTAAAAAGATTGACATTATTAGAATTCAAATTTATGATTGTATTATATAATTGGAGTAAAATGAGTGTTACTTCACTTACAAGTCAAATAGAATTAAATTAAGGATGATTATTGATATTTTTTACACCAAGCATAATTTCACAGTTTATATACATTGAGCCCATTTCATTACTGAAATTATTGAGATTTTGTGAATGCGGATGTTGTCCTGTCTTTTCACTACTCATTAATGTGGCCAAAGAGAAAAAAATTCAAGCATGGTGGCCATCTCATCTTTCTACTGATGTCCATAACTCTCCAAGTCAAGTTAACTCTTATATCCATGGCGTGGCACAATAATACGGATTCTTTGTTGGAATTTGATTAGTCCATACATTAGTTTTTAGGGGAAAAAATTTAATGCAGCTTTTTATTACCATATTTTTTTAATTAAACTATATTAAGTATATATTTTTTAATAATATTATAATAAATATATAATTTTTATAAATAAGTATATCATCTTTACAATTTAGTATTGTATTATTGGGTTTTAAAAGAATTTGTTTACATATATTATAATTTTATTAAAAATTTTGATAACACATCTATAAAAAAATTGAACTTTGATCTGATCTTTTTTTAATTAGAAATAGCTTAGTCATTTAAATTAACTAAAATAATATTGCACTACAAAAAAACATTAATTTAGCATTGTGGTTAAGCCCCTTTGCCATAGTTGCCTCATCCGTGGTTAAAGTGTTTATGGAGAAAAACTTAATCATGATTTTAGATAACTATTGGTAAGACCGTGGCTAAACCAGAACATAGCCATGGTTATGCTAAATTGTGGCTAAAGTTGACATAGCCATGGTTTAGTGAAACCCTGACTATGTCAGGAATTAACCATAGCTACATAGCCATAGTTTCACCTAACCATGGATATTTCATTGTGCTATTGCCATAATTATATAATCATAGCTATGTCTTGGTTTAGCCACGGTTAAAAAAGCGTGGCTATGGCAACCATGGTTAAATTTCTCTTAAAGTCATTCAGCAACAACCAATAATTGTGATAGTTAACTTTGTCACAAGTTTATAACAATAAATTTTAACTAATCCAACAACTATTTTCCAATAACAATTTTTATAAAATTTATCCAACAACAATCATGTGGCAATAACAATAGGTATAATATTATTAAAATCAAAAATACATAGATGGTCCATTAATTTGCAGACAAGTAATGTAAGTATGAAGTTTATCCATACAATATGGCGATTCTTATGAAGAGTGACTATCATCAACTGCTTGATGTTCGCTATCCCAATCACTTGGTACCTAAAATTTAAAACAAAATATTAGAAGTCATTCAGTTGTATGGCTGCAACTAGAATGTAAATTTAGAGAATTACCTTTTGGGCTTGGAAGGCTACAAGCTCTAGTGGCAATGTGCCCTAAAAATTTGAAAGTATGAAAGTTATAGTTGCTTCTAGTTGTCATTGTCGCTCAACAATTGTAATATTTTTAACCATGGCTTCTCATTGTCGCTTATCTCTTTCAGCCATTTGTGCTTTAAGTTGAGAGTCTCATTTTGCAATTCTACATAAGACGATCCAAATGAACTTTGACGAGCACAACATCCAAACACTTGGGATGGACAAACACCAAATCCCATTCCTCAAACTCGACAAGAATGCTCTTCGTTTCCTAAGGTTCGAGCCAATGAATCATCATTCAAAATGTCTTGGGAAGAAGAGTCCTCAACTTAAAACATTTTAATTTATTCCTGCAAATTCGAATAGAGGGCAATAAATCAATTGAAAAATAAAGACTTTCATCAAAATCAAAAGTCAACACCTATGTGATTCAAACACTTACACAAATAGTGTTAGCTTCATCGTTCACATAAGATCCATCATCATGTATGTGAACTGCCATCCACACATCTCCCCATGACACAAGACCCCCACACTCAGCTTCTTGTAAATTTAAAAGCATATGATGTATCTTAAATTACATTTAAAATTCAAATGACTTGTAATTCAAATAACTTGCTTACTGAAATGAAACTTACCATCTTAGCTTTCTTTCGTGCAAAGCTTTTTAAACCATTTGTATATGGCATTGTTAACATCCTTCTATTTTGTTTATTTATCACTGCAATTCTCTAGTTGTTAAGGAAAATATTAAATGTGATTAATACATCTTAAAATATTTATCATCTAAAAAATAGTACATCTTAAGAAATAATTGTGATTACTTAAAACCTCTCACTAAAACACTAGTTTATAAAAGAAGCCCAATGGTCCTTATCTACACCATCTAGGACATCTTCAATTATTTGCTCTTTGGTGCAAGTCCCATCATTTTTATATAATTCATAATGTACATGTCTCCACCTATCTCCCAATGATTGTAAAATATATCTTTTGTGTGTATCATCAACAACAAATTTAGTTTACAAGATAAAATATAATAGTTAGTAAAGATATGGATTCAATGTGATAAGAGAAATGAATATGGAATATGCTATTACCTAAATAACATTGGTATATACATGACCTTTGTACTCTTGTGGAACATTCCTCCAATCTGGATATATAAGTGGAAACGATTTGAAATCAATTCCAACCATACCTAAAAAAACACCTAACAATTCACTGCCATCTTCAATTAGTTGCAAGAAATTGTTTCACAATCATCTGCCTATATGTTATAGTTCTTACCTCATCTATTGGATTGAAATTAGTATACAAATAAGAAATAATTAAATTAGCACATTGATACTTATTAATTTACTTACCATTAACTTCAACTAACCAATTTTATCTGTGTAGTCGTTGCACTAGCTGTAAAGGCTGCTCCCACTGCTCTTGATCATCATCTACAAATAAGTCCTCAACATTCAAATCCAGATGGAAGGCAGGGATATCTGGAACATCTGAAATAAGTGATATGGATGAAGTAGGTGGATTAAAACCTCCTGAAACAAGTAACACTCAGCTATAGAGCCTTTTGGCTATGCCTTATCTCATACATAAGACTTCAACTTCCCTAAATACCTATTTAACACATTACATCAAACATTATAAATAGAATTAAAGTGATTTCAAACAATGTCCACCAAAGTATTTAATAAATATTAATTACCTTTCTATAAGGTACGTCCATCAATAATGGATAGGGTCTTTAAGTTTGGCTTCCTCTATTAAATATACAATCAAATGGATCATAACTGTGAAGAATGAAGGAGGGAATAACATCTCCAAATGACACAATGTGAGAGCAACTGTATTTTGAAGTTGATCAAATTCCTTCACACTTAATACTTTATTACATAACTGTCTATAAAATGAGCATAAGTCAATTAAAACTATTGACACTTGTTTAAGGAGTGTGTTTCTCATGGCTAAAGGTAGAAGTTACTACATAAGGACATTGAATCATGGCTTTTCAATCCTACAATCTTGTGTTGTCTTAAATCATTATGTCTGGAAACGTTACTTGAATAACTATCTAGCACAGTGTCATTCTTTAAAGTCCTGATAAATGCATCTTTATTGGCATTTGTTAAAGTAAACACAATCGGGCAATATTTACCATTGTTGTTAGGCTAAAGATCAGACCTAATGCCCATTTATTCTCGGTCTCTCCATACATTTAAATGATCTTTTGATCGTCCAAAATCATTCAACAAAGTGAATATGGCATTATCAGAAACATTTTTCTCAATATGCATTACATTAAAATTGTGATGTATTAAATGGTTCACCCAATAAGAAATTTTAAAAAAAATACCCTTCTTATGCCACTGTAAAGCATCACTATCTACACTACTAACTCCTCTAGGTCCTTTTTCTCGACCTTCAACTTCCACCTCTTTTCCAAATATAGCATTAACATTCTTAAGTTGTCTTAAAAGTTCTAAGCTAGTAATTCTTGTTGGAGGATTCCTCTTCTCTTCTTTTCCATCAAATTGATATTGGACCAATATAAATTTATACCCTGATTTCAAAACTAACGATGGCCCATGAAACACCATTTTCGACTATGATATGATTGTAAAGGAATTGAATCAAAGTTGTAAGATGAACAAATTAACCCAGTATGTACATTCTAGCCAAATCATGTTACGAGCCTGGGAAAATCATTAAGAATCCACATCATAGTTGCATGCATATTGAAAATTTCATCAGTATGAGAATTATATGTTTCAACTCCCATATTATATAAATATATCAACTCTTCCATTAGTGATTGTAGATAGACATCCATGTCATTGCCCGATGCTGCCTTCCTAGAACTATCATTGACAAAATAAATGAACTTTGTTTCATACACATCTAGGGGGGAAGGTATATGGCATAAGAACAACTGGCCATATACCGTAACTTGTACTTAAAGTACCAAAAGGATTAAAGCCATCAATGGCCAACCTAAAACGTACATTTTGAGGATCTAAAGCAAACTGAGTATGCATCATGTCAAAGTGCTTCCACGCTTTAGAGCCCTTTGGATGCCTCATCATACCATTATTATTCTTATCAATGGTATGCCATCACAGTTGTTTAGCAATCTTAAAAGACATAAAAAATCTTTACAATTGTGACTTCAATGGAAAATATTTAAATACTTTTGCAGGTGATTTGATTTGTTTTCCACCTTTAACTTTTGATTTCTATATAAATGTATTGCACTTTTTTACACATATCCTTATTTTTATCATCTCCCCAATATAACATACAATCATTTGGACATGTATGAATTTTTGTGTAATTGAGCCCTAACTTATTAATAATTTTCTTGGCCTTATAAAAAGAAGCTGGAATATTCGCATATTCAAAGGCATTAGCTAATAACTCCAATAATATTGACATAGCTTTATCACTTATTTCACACAAACACTAGATGTCATACAATTTAACTAAAAAAACAATTTTGAATATTTTTTACACCTTTCAAATGAATTTTGTTGCTCATTTCTCATTAATTCATAAAACTCTTTTGCATCGTTGTTTAGCCTTTAGTTTGATGGTGAAACTGAACCTTCAACTTCATCTACATGTTCATTATCAGGAATTCCAAATGCATCAATAACCATGTCCTGCATAGGATCATCCTTACAAATATGTTCTTGTCTCACTTGTGCCTATAATTAAGGTTCTACAATGGGTTCATTTCTAAATCTCTCTCCATGTCTAACCCAAAAAGTATATCCTTATGGAAAAGGTTTAACAATCAAGTGTTCATGCACAACTTTTCTAATATGTCATTTCTTAAATCGACATTTAGGATATGGACATATGATTTTACCCTTCACATTTCCATTACCAAATGCAAAGTCTAGAAATCCATTCAACCCATATAAGTATTCACGAGTATTTCAAGTTTACTGGTCTAAAACTTATCCATTTATATAACTTAAAAAAATTCTTTAATTAATTAATAATTAAAAATTAATTAATGTTATTTCATATGTGTGTGTGTGTGTGAGAGAGAGAGAGAGATAGAGAGAGAAATTCAAATTATTTCCAAATGTTTTAATTAATTAATGTTATTTTAGTTTTTCTTTCTTTCTTAATGAAGTTAATACATAAAATTCCTCAAAAAAATAACAAAAGTATAAACTACTATATATGTATATATTATTGCTCAACCAAAATTTTAAATCTCTCATTAAAGATTGCAAATTCTGATTTCTTTATATGTATAAACCTAAAATATTTAACTTAAACAAATTAAAATACTATCCAATGGTTATGGTCTATTTTTTCAAATACACCTAAGAAAATACTATCTTTCAAATGGTAGATCATGTTTTATTTTAAGCAAATAGTTTTTTCTTGACATATTAGCTACGATAACATAAGGAGAGTATCAAACTTGCCCATTTCTAACCTTTTTCCTAATTTAACAATCAACCACATTTTACCAAACTTTCAAAAAAAAACAAAGCACCATAGATAAAAACAAACCAAAACAAAACAACCTTCAAAACCACAAATCAGCAATAAAAAATCAAACAATGATTGTAAAACTAGAAAAATAACTCACATAAACAATTGAAAACCAACTACATGAAGAAAAAGATGATGGAATTGCTCCTACGCTGAAGAGAAGAAGCTCAAAACAATTGTAAAACAAAACCACGAAGGAGATGCGGCAGGAAAGAAGATGGATGAGGTTAAAATCTACATCCTCAACCACAATTATGTTGGAGTAGGTGTGTCAAAAGCCTAAGTCCCACATTGCCTAGAATAAAGAGAATCTTAGTGTATATATACTAAGATGTGATATTAGACAAGTAAATGGGCCAAGAAGAGGAGTAGACTTGCGCGCACAACAACAAGCCAGCGCAGGGGTAACATAATTGAAAATCCCTAATCCCCCCCCCCCCGGCTCACAAATTAGACGCAATACTAGACATTTTTTATTGCAACTATTTTTGTATTTTACAAAAATATTTTGTATAAATAAGCTTACCGAAAAACCTTATTTTTAGAAGTTTTGAAATTGGAACCATGAATTTATTATTTTTCTGAACATTGAGGCCTTAAATTTACCACTTTAATTTTTCATTAACCGACTTTAATCCCAACACTCAGAAATGGTTGCTGCTTTTAATCCTAATGTTCAAAATGGATTTTCATTAAACCATGATTAAGCCACTATTAATTATTTTTAATATTGCCCAACATTTTTGTTTACGTCTTCGGCCTATAAAAGGCAGTGCATTGTGCGATTCAAGACACACCGAGCTCTCGAACATCTTCGGAGCTCTCTCCTCCCTTCCCCCTTTGTTTTCCTGAGTTCTTTAGTTCCTGCTATTCTATTTTCCTGTTACAGAAAGGGTCCATTTAACCTTGAGGAGTTACTAACTTATGTCAAAATAACTTTTAAGGACAGTATCCTCGGGCACAACTCGGATCGATTTACACTAATAGTTTTGTTTATTGTAGCCTACAATCTTAAAAGTTAATATGAAGCCACACCGAGTTGGTTCTGATGATCATGTTAACGTTGCTGCTGCGAGTTTCGGTGGAAGGAGTGGTGCTATTGCTTCAGCCTTCATTCCGACTGCAGTACCTACTGTGACATTACCCAAGCCATTCCCAAATATATCCAAGATTGAGGTGTTTGATGGGGAGAACTTTAGAAGGTGGCAAAGGCAGATCTTCTCTATCCTAGACATGCACGGAGTTGCAATGACACTGACCCAGTCTAAACTTATTCTTCATGTTGACCAAAACTAAAGAACTGCCTGGGAATATGCCAATAAGGTCTGTAGACACATAATTATTAGTACTTTATCTGACGATCTGTTCTATGTGTACTGTGTCTACAAGGAGGCTAACAAAATTTGGGAGTCACTAATCACGAAGTACACTACTAAGGATGCTAGAAAATAGAAATTCGGGATTGAAAATTACTACTGATAGGAGATGTCCGAGGACAAAGACATCAAGCTGCAAATCAATGAATACCACAAGCTACTGGAAGAATTTCGAGCTGAAAAAATTAACCTTCCAGATGAATTTGTAGTTAGAATCCTGATTGAAAAACTACCAGATTCATGGAAAGACTACAAACAATAACTCAAATACAAGCAGAAGCAACTATCACTGTCAGATCTCATCACTCATATCATCGTCGAAGACACCAACCAAAAAGGATATTCGGGCTATAAAAGGCAAGGAAATAGCCTCAAAGGCAAATTTGGTAGAAACAAAGTTGCACAACAAGAGGTATGATTCTCATAAAAAACCTGGTTACAAACCCAAGATTTCTAACCCTAAATTCAAAAAGAAGAGCAATTGTTTTGTTTGTGGCAAGTCAGGGCACCATGCTGCACAATGTAGAAAGAGAGTTATAAATAATAATCCTCTTAAACCAAATGTAAATTTGGCTCAAGGAGATGAGAACAATGATGACGTCATTGTGGCGGTTATTTCTCAAGCTCTTGTTGTCTCCAATGTGAGGAAATGGGTGGTAGACTCTGGGGCTACCAAGCATATCTATGAAAAATAAGGAAATGTTTACCTCCTATGATCGTATTAAGGAAGAAGAAGACCGCATTTATCTTGCTGATTCCTGAACTGCAAAAGTTCTTAGGAAAGGAAAAGTAGTTCTTGAACTCATATCTGAAAAAGACCTTGGCTCTCAATGATGTTCTGCATGTGTCTAATGTTAAAGCAAACTTAATTTCAGTAGCTTTATTGGGAAAGGTTAGGGTTAAAGTGTCATTTGAATCTAACAAGATTGTGATGACAAAAAATAATGTTTTAGTAGGAAAGGATTATTGTAACTAGGGACTATTTGTACTAAATGTTGTTGAAATGAATGAAAATGCATCCTCTTCTACTTACTTACCTGTTTATACGATTGATTTGTTTGATGTGTGGCATGCTAGATTAGGACATGTTAGTAAGTCTTATATTAAGAAAATGCAGCAACTTGGTTTGATTTCTAAAATTAAAATGATTGTTTAAATAAATGTAAAGTATGTGCCAAAACTAAGATAACTAAAAAATCACACTTTTCTACTCAAAGAAAAATTGAATTATTTTCTTTAATACATACTGATTTAGATGATTTAAAACAAACAATGATTAAAGGTGGTAAAAAATATTATATTATTTTTATTGATGATTTTTCAAGGTATACTAAAATATATTTATTGAAAAATAAACATGAAGCATTTGAAAATTTTCTTTTATATAAAGCAGAGGTAGAAAATTAACTAAATAAAAGGATTAAAAGAGTAAGGTCGGATAGAGGAGGAGAATATGTTTTGTTAAATGATTTTTGTGAAAAAAAAGGAAATTATCCATGAAGTAATTCCTCCATATTCACCTGAGTCTAATGGTGTTGCAGAAAGGAAAAATAGAACTTTAAAAGAAATGATGAATACTATGCTTGTAAGTTTTTTTACACTAGATAATTTATGGGTAAAGCTTTGTTGTCTGCTTGTTTTTTACAAAATAGAATACCCTATAAGAAAACAAATAAGCCACCTTATGAATTATGGAAAGGTTATGTAGCTAACCTAAAATATTTAAAAGTGTGAGGGTGTCTTACTAAAGTAATATTTGCCTAATCTTACGAAAAGACAAATTGGGTCTAAAACTTCTGATTGCATGTTTATTGGGTATGTTAAACATAGTGCAGCTTATAGATTTTTGGTTTTGAAAAGTGATGTTTTGGATCATAATACTATTATTGAAACTAAAGATGAAAATTTTTTTAAACATATCTTTTTTTTTTGAAAATTGAACATAATCCTAAGAATTTGGAAATGTCTACTAATTTTCCTGAACAAAATACAAATAAAGATTTGACTGAAAATTTAAGAAGGAATAAGAGGTAAAGGAAAGAATCTTCTTTTGGACATGATTTTTATACTTATATGGTACAAGATGATCCTTTAAATTTTTATGAAGTTATTTCTTCTTCTGATGCTCATCTTTGGAAAGAAGCCATTAAGGCTGAAATTGATTTTCTTAGTCAAAATAAAACTTAGGTTTTAATAGACTTGCCTCAAGGAGCTAAACCCATTGGTTGTAAATAGATTTTTAGGAAGAAACTAAATCCTGATAGGTCCATTAATAAACATAAAATTAGATTAGCAGCTAAAGGTTTTACTCAAAAATAAAATATTAATTATCTTGATACGTTTTCTTTAGTTACAAGAATTTCTTCTATAAGAATTTTGATTGCTTCAGCTTCAATACAGAAGCTTTATATTCATCAAATGGATGTTAAAACTATTTTCTTAAATGGTGTTTTAGAAGAAGAAATTTATATGGTACAATCTAAAGGATGTGTCACTCCTGGACAAGAAAATAAAGTGTGTAAACTTGTTAAATCTTTATATGGATTAAAACAAGCACCTAAACAATGGCATGAAAAATTAAATTAAGTTTTGACAAGTGATGACTTTACTACTATTGAAGTAGAAAGATGTGTTTATACAAAACTTATAAATAATGATTGTGTGATTATTTGCTTATATGTGGATGATATGCTTATTTTTTGTACTAGCATGAATGTTGTAATTGAAACTAAGAGCTTTCTTACATCTAAATTTGATATGAAAGATATGGGAGAAGTAAGAGTGATTTTAGATGTTAAAATCATAAAGAGTGAAAATGGTATCTTACTTTCTCAAAAATATTATGTGGAGAAAATTCTTAAAAAGTTTAGACATTTTGATAATTCTCCTTTAAGCACTCCTTATGATTCTAGCATACAATTATCAAAACATAAAAATGATTCAGTAGCTCAAACTAAATATGCACAGATTATTGGAAGTTTGTTACATTTGATGAATTTTATCAGGCATGATATGGCATATGCTGTATGTAGACTAAGTAGATATACCCACTGTCCAAGCAGTGAGCATTGAATGGCTGTGGTTAGATTGATGAAATATTTGAGAGGTACTATGAACTATGGTATATTTTATAGTGAATTTTCCGTTGTACTAGAAGGATACAGTGATGCTAATTGGATCTCAGATTCATATGAGATTAAATCCACTAGTGGCTATATATTCATTCTCAGCGATGGTGCAATATCCTGGAGATCAGCCAAACAAAGTATTATTACAAAACCCTCAAAGGATTCAGAGTTTATTACTATGGAACTGGCTGTTACTGAGGCTGAGTGGTTGAAAAACTTCTTATCAAATATTCTATTAGAAGAAACACCAACACCATCAATGTCTTTACATTGTGATAGCCAATTGGCGATAGCTACGGCTAAAAATAAGACCTTTAATGGTAAAAGCAGACACATTCGGTTAAGACATAATATTATAAGGCAGCTGTTAAAAGATGGAGTGATCTCAATCAAATTTGTAAGGTCAAAAGTAAATTTGGCAGATCAATTGACTAAACCCCTGGGGAAGAAACAAATTGATAACACATCGAGGGAAATGGGACTTAAGCCAATTTAAAATTAACAATGATGGTAACCCAACCTCTGTGATTGAAAATCCCATGAAAGAGGTTCATATGAGTAAGAACAAGTCATATGTTAATTCTGCTAGTACTAAAATTGTTGTCCCTTCTTATGGTTTGAGAAAGTGCTAGAATGCATTGTTGGAGAGACTGAGCAAAGCTCTTAATGATTTCATATTCCTTATAAATGGTGTATTCATTGCAGATACACTTGATAAAATCACCTAGATAAATGTGAAGTGAAGTCGCTTCTATAAGACTGTGGCAAAGTCTCTAGAGCATTCATTGAATACCAGGTGCGCGCATAGCCATTTTAAGCTCAAAACCGTCACTAACAACAAAAACTATGAGGGTATACTCTGACTAATAAAGCCTCTAGTACACAACAAAGATTTGTTGGTTCATAGAAATGTAAGTTTCACTGACATTTCTATGTACTAAGTGTTATTGGTCTAGGTTTGGTTCATAGTCCAAAAGACATTATATTCGAAATGGTTATACTCATGCGTGTAACTCAGATGATAATGTTCTTTAGACACATATGGAGGATTGTTGGAATAGGTGTGTCAAAAGCCTAAGTCCCACATTGCCTAAAATAAAGAGAATCTTAGTGTATATATACTAAAATGCGCTATTAGGCAAGTAAATGGGCCAAGAAGAGGAGTGGGCTCGCACGCAAAACAACAGGCCAACGCATGGGTAACGCAGTTGAAAATCTCTTATTCCTTCTCCGTCTCCCCCCTCGCCCGGCGCACGAATTAGACACGGTACTTGGCATTTTTTATTGCAACTATTTTTATATTTTACAAAAATGTTTTGTATAAATAAGCTTACCCGAAAAATCTTGTTTTTAGCAATTTTGAAATTTAGACAATGAATTTATTAATTTTCTGAACGTTGAAGCCTTAAATTTACCAGCTTTAATCCCAACATTCAAAAATGGTTGCTACTTTTAATCCCAACATTCAAAATGAATTTTCATTAAACCATGATTAAGCCACCATTAATTATTTTTAATATTGCTCAATGTTTTTGTTCGCGTCTTCGGCCTATAAAAGGCAATGCATTGTGCGGTTCAAGACACACCGAGCTCTCGAACATCTTTGGAGCTCTCTCCTCTCTTCCCCCTTCGTTCTCTTGAGTTCTTTAGTTCCTACTGTTCTGTTTCCCTGTTATAGGAAGGGTTCGTTTAATCCTAGGGAGTTGCCGACTTATGGCAAAATAACTCTTAAGGATAGTGTCCTCGAGAACAACTTGAATTAGTTTACACTGACAGTTTTATTTGTTGTAGCCTACAAATTAAACAAAAATCATGGTTAAGCCAAAAACATAACCACGGTTTCTTAAAACACCATGGCCAAATCAAGCAGGCTTAACCATGATTTTGCATAACCATGGTTAAGCTACCCACATTTTACATTTAACCATGATAAAGACACCCACGATTTTATGACTACGGTCAATTCTTAAGAATTGAACCACAGTTTTCTAAACCATGGGCAATGCACCATAGTTTTGTCTAAAACGTGGCTAAACAACCAAACCATGGTTGTGCTCTCCATTTTGTACCACAGTTTTAATGAATTGTGGTTATGTTGTAACTTGACCATAGTTAATGCATAACTATGGTTATATATTTTGTTTTAACCACGATTTAATTAACTATGGCTAAAACTTGTTATAACCACGTTTATGTTAACCATGGTTAAGCTATCATCCCAAAGCCTCTATTTTCATATAGTGCTAAAGAATCATGTTTTGTTGAGATGCTAGTATTTATAATGGAACTACAAAATGTCCTTACAAATAAATAATTTTGTTCTATTGGTATATTGAATTGCCCATCTTCACACTCTTATATGCATTGAAGGACATGACATTCTATCATGAGGGGTAATTAATTTGATTGAAACAAAGAAAAAACTTTATTAAAGTACTCACATAAAAAATGACTAAAAATATCTTATCATAACATTAAAAAGAAATATAAAATAATGAAAGACTTGACACTCATTACATTAAAGGTAACATTAAGAAAGAGATAAATTAAAATCTTCCTTCCCAAATTCCAATAATACACCATATTCAAAGTAGGACATTTCTTATGGGACCACTAAACACATTAATTATATTTCATCCACTTTTGTATATCTTTTTGACTAATCATTTCAATCAATTATCTATCTATGGATTAGAAACAAATTGTTTGAACTATACATTTCACTTGTAGGAGTTGTTAAAGCACTCACATTCAAACTGACCAAAAATACCTTATCATGTCAATTAAATAATAATAATAATAATAATAATAATAATAATAATAATAACAACAAGACTTGAAGATCATTATATTAGAGGTGAGATTTAAGAAGTAGATTAAAATCTTTTTCCTTATGGAACACTACATTTAAAGTTGGTTACTTAATTTCTTGTAGAAATAAATCACATCAATTATTGTTCTCCCATGTTTATATGTCTTTGACAATTGATTCATGTCTCTTTCAAGTGCAGGAAGGGGAAGTTAGCTAGATTGAAATGAGGAAATAAATCATATCAATTTTTACTCTTACTATGAGAAAAATTCCATATACCCACAATCAATTTTGGTGGATAAAGGATAAAAATCCATGGGTATAGCCTTACTTGACCTATAGCCACAATTCAAACTTTCATCAAATTTGCTCAACGTTTACCCACATTTTTTTGACTATAGGTATAACTTATACCTATGACTTCATAGGATATGGGTATAACTTTAAAACTTTTACCCACAAAATCTTTTGTGCGACCCTCTTCATGCCATCTTGTGAATGAAGTTGTTTTAAAGGACATGAAAAGCCTCTTCAACCTAGGTATCAAAGGAAAGCATCACAAAATCTTTGCTTATGTATTTTTTCTCTTAGATGTGTTACCTTTATTATTCTCTAAAACAGTATGATTTTTCCACCTTGAGACACCACACTTTAAACACACTTCATCTTTGTTATTATCCTTCCAATACAATATACAATCATTAGGACAAGCATGGATTCTCTCATACCTTAAGCCTAATCCATAAATTATCTTCTTTGTATCATAGTATGACTCTGGCAAAACATTCCCTTCTAGTAAGACATCTTTTAATAACTCCAATGACATTGAAAAAGACTTATCATTCCACCCATAAAGACGCTTAATACAATAGAGATGTACAACAAATGATAGCTTGGTGTATTTTTCACAATTTAGGTAGAGCTTTTGTTCAACCTCTTTAATTAATTGATGAAATTTGTCAAAGCTATTCCCTTCTTTAGATGGTTGTTCACAATGTTCCTCCCTCACATGTTTTGGATTTTCTTTATTAATGTCATTCGTCATTTCTCCACCTAATTGTTCAGACATTCCAAAAATATCATGAAGTAACCTATGTATATCATTTACTAGCTTTATTAGTTCTATATTTGTACTTGTAGATGCTTCATATGTCTCTCCATGAAAAATCCATTTTTGTACCCTTTAAGAAACCCAGGGTGTGGATTAGTTAGGTGCTCATAAATATTTGATCTAAGGTAATGATGAAGATTGACACATGCAACATAAGGACACACAATTTTCCCATTTACTATTAACTTTTGAAATGTGAAGTCCAAAAATTCAAGTACACCTTAAATGTAAGCCTCACTTCTTTTACAGGGATCACTAATCCACTTTCTCTAATCCATTGAACAAAACTACAAACACACAAGATTAAAATAAGATTCACAGTTAAATCATGTCAATGCACTTCAAATAATTTTATTATAGCATACCAACTATTTAAATAGAAGTTTAGAATATTAGCTAAAATTTTAAATATCTAATCTCATTTTGAATCCTATGGTGAAATATTCAATCAAAATGAATGAAAAGTCAATAAAAGATAACATAGAGAACCATAAAATAGAGAATAAGACAGAGAAAATGATATTAGAGAAGATGATATTACAAGAAATAATTAAGAATCCTTGAAAGCTTAGAGTATGATGAGTGTAACACCTAGTTTCTCCGTAAACATGAGAAACGCAATATTCGATTTCTCCCAAAACATGTGAAACCTACTGAATATAAAAGGAAGTGCCCTAGATAAAATGATTTAAAGTCCAATAAAATTAGAGTAATAACCTAAATCTCAAATAATGAGGGTCTAAAGCTAGAGGTGCCCTGAGATTGGAATCAAAATAACCAGACGAAAATTAACAAGAATGTAGTGGCATTTTCGCAATTTTGAGCCCTTTTTAGAAAACTCATAAGATGAATTTTTAAATAGAAAAATTGAGTTTTCTGGGGTTTTCAGAGGTCCTAAAAATCATAGGAACCTCTAGAATAATTCAAACCCTCCAGTTGACATTTTACAATGTCAGTTAACCCGAACTTTGAATGGTTCGTTCAGGAAAGTTTTATATCCAAATTGAGTGATTCCAAAGGTATTTTATAAGTTAAAGAACCTATATTTTATGATAGAAAAGGAAGTTCTCAAAAATAAGCTAAATTAAGTCTAAAACGAAAAGCCAAGAAAGCGGGATGTAAATGAAAATGTTAAAGAACAATTTTAAGACAAATGGCTTTATATAAGGCGTCCCATTCTCCTCTCCCATAAACTGACTTAACCTCTACCCAAAAATAGAAAGGAGACCAGCTAGGAAGAATGCACAAGAGAGGAGGAAGAAGAGGAGGAAAAACTCAAGAAAAAGTGAGAAAAAGTGTGGAATTTCTTGCTTCTTCCTTTATCAACTTAGTTCTCCTCCTTCCCCTCTTTCTTTCTATTGTCTCCATGAATGATTTGGGTCTATTTTGGATCTGGTTCAGAGGGAGGAGAGTATAAATTCAAGGAGAAGTCTATAGCAAAGGACAAAGCCCTTGAAGAAGCTAAGGAAACAAAGTACATATCACACTTTTCTTGCTTCCTTCTTGTTGCTTTCCTTGGCGCGTTGTTTGGCCTTGACGAGAGCATGTAGTAGAAATTTAATTCTAACCAAGAACAAGGAAGAAACTCAGGATTTAGTGTGTGGGAAACAAGATTATGCATTGAAACCTAAAGAATAATCATTAAAACTCAAGATAGCAAAGCTAGGGATTCTTGAATACATGGTAAAATTTGATTTTTCTCAAGGATGTTCTAACTTATGTGAGAGTTTAATTAAGTTCCTAAGACCTCTAGGAAGCCTCCCAAGTATCTCTTCCTTCAAGGAAACAAAGAAAACTCCATGGGTCCCTAAACACTATGCTAGTCTCGGCCAAGACCTCCATGAACACCTAGGGAGTGTTTCAAAGTTTTCTAAACTTGGATTGGGACTAAATATAATGGAAGAACATCAAAGGAAGCCTTAGAAAAAATTTAGAAGCCATAGATTAAGAGATGGAGGTATAAGTTCCATAATATGATATAAAGAAGCAACATATAACTAAGCTCTTCAAAATGATTGTGTGATGGCTCCAAGGAATTTAAATGAAGTTAAGAGTCATGGATTGAGGGAGAAAATGGGACCAAGATTAAGAATTTTTATAGTTGTTTCTTTAGGTTTTGAATGGAACCATAAGAGGAAGTAGGCTTCCCTAGTGGTGTGCGATGCTAGAGTTTGCTTCAATGATATAATGGTATCCTATTTCATGTGTCTAGGCCAAAGGAAGCAAACTCTATCCACTTGCAAGTGAGTGACCTTGAGAGGGGAAGAATAATCAAGAGAAAGACTTAGATTTTATTCTAAAGATAACTCTCTAACCTTTCTCTCATGTATTTTTAGATATTTTCTTGTCTTTGAGTGTGTGTGTGTGTATATTTACGTGATGAGAAATGTTTCTAGCTATTTTCTACATACCATGGTACCATGATATTTTTGAAATATGTTTTATGAATGTGTTTTCGCTCAAATGGGTTTGGTAAAGCCAAAAGTCCCTTAGTAAGGGTGAGGATAAGCCAAAAGTCTCAAAAAGAGTAAGATTTAGTTAAAAGTCTCTTAAAAATGGGTGAAGCAAATCCAAAAGTCCCAAGAAAAATGAGTGAAGTTAAACTAAGGCCCTTGAGAGCTCGTGTATGTTATGTATGAGTTTTTTTAATATAGAAAATACTATCTATATGTTCACTAGTAGTTTGAAAGTCATGCATGCATTCTTTGACTTGTAAATACATCCATTAGGTATGTTAGAAAGGATAAAAATTTATTGAGATTCTTTGAATTCCAGTCTTCCCCTCTACATGTCTAACCATGTCTAGGTGGGCCAAGTGAGCCAAGGAATGGAAACCACCACTCTTGAAGACAAAAATTTTAAGAAAGAATTAGCTACTTAGTCATTTTGTTGGTACATTGATGTCAAATGATGGAAATGCATGTTGTATATGATATATAGACACTTGAGCACATGTAAATGTATGAGTATAAGATGTATGTACTAATTTTGGAGCCATGTGAATAAGTATGTATGTTCTTGACATCCATATGCCTAAGTATGCTTGTGATATCTTGTATATAAGAGCAAGTGAGGAAGTAATTCTATGATGCATGAGTAATTGAACCTTTTAGACAAGTTTTGTATGTTGTGTTTAACTATTCTCATGTGCTCAAGAGGTCATGGATAAGGTAGGAGAGCATTTGAGTTAAGTTTGACCCAATTTGGTGCCTTAAAAGCTCACTTGGGCACCCTATATCATAAGTTAACAAAATGAACGAATTTTTTTATGAAATTTGTCCTCAATATTGGCCTCATCTAGAGCTTTTTGTGGAGCTAAAAACCACATTATTCAAAGCTCTAAAAAATAAATTGTGAATTTCCAAAGTTGAAAAACTTTAGATTTAGTATGTACACTGTTCATATGATCAATTTCTTCTCCTATATCATTTGAGAGCCAAATGATATCCAATACTTATAAAATTTTACAAACATAAATTAGGCATGATAAGCTTTCTGTAGTACTTAAGAACACCTCATTTGGATTTATATTGAAGGAGACATTAATTTTTGAAATTGGTGGTCAATATTAGTAATGCAGACAGACCTTTGGTATTATTTCATCTATTTTCATAGGTTAGATGCCATTTTCTTGATTTAAAACTATTTTTATCGAATGTAGACATTCACAGCTTTCTAGAATAGTATGGTTTGCTAGATTTTAATTTTTCTAGAATTAGTTATGTATTTTTGAAATTTATGTTAGAAACTTGAGGTGTTGGACCTTTAGTCCTATTCTGTTGTCATTTGTGGTTCAGTTGATATTTTTATGGTCTATAATGATTTTTAACTATAGTTGACATTTAGGGCTTTCTATAAAGCTATCATTTGTTTGATTTCAATTTTTCTATAATTAATAATGATTTTTCAAAGTTGATATCAGAAATATACCCCTGTAACCCAAGAGAAATTCTAGTTTTTGGTAAAGTATGGTTCCAAATCCGAAATGTATGAGATGAAATGTGATGTGGTTAACTTGTGTGGATATGTTATGGATAGGGAATGATGTTGGTAAGTCCACAAGGCCCTGAAAGTCAAGGATGATGTTTATGACCCTTCATTTATACAAGTAATTTTGGATAAAAGTGTATGTGTCTTGTAAATGGTGCTTAATCCTTAATGTGAGCCTCCAAATATATTAGTTCTGAGATATGTTTGAGTATGTTATGGGTGGAATGGAATTGAGGTAAGTTTGAATGTCTCATGTGAGTTAAAATGATCAAAGTCAAAATTCAAATGCTTGCTTTTCGAGTACCAAAGTATACAAATCCCATATAAATGAAGATGTAAGAT
>JAIUCV010000019.1:13523236-13728636 GCA_026724425.1 Erythrophleum ivorense
TTATTTTTTTACATCAAATACAATTTTACGTCTCATCTTTCTAGTCATATCCATAATTCTCCAAGTCAAGTAAACTCATATACCTATAACGTGGAGAAAATGGGTAGATCAATTATTGCTCAAACTCATATGGCTCAAGTCAAGTAGACTAAAATACATACCACATCAATTGCACATGGCGTAGAAAAAAGATCATGCTACATTCTTGGTAGGAAATTAATTGTGCGCATACGTTTTTTCCTTCTGTTAGGTTAACAATTAAATTCTTATCGTGAAGAAATGCCAAGAATGATTTGACATGCTCCAATTTATGGATGGGACCCACATGGCGCAGAAAAAGATTATCTTAAATTCTTGGTTTGAATTTCAATTGTCCCCGTACTTTTTTAAGAAAATTACATTTTAAGGTTTTAAATTAAAATTATTTATATTAAAAATTATTAAATTTCAAAATTATTCAAAAAGACTTTAAATTTATAAATTTAAATTAAGAATTCTAAATTATAATTTTTTCATGCAATATAAATTTTGATTATTAGATATTTATAGTAATTTTAAAATTTAAAGTTTTTTAATATAAATATTTTTAATTTAAGATTCTAAATTATAATATTTTCTTCTTCTCCTCTATTACAAATATTTTGATTAAATTAACAATTAAGTCGTAATCATCATTTAAGAGATGCTAAGATTTACTTGATTAGTAGAGAAAATGACAATAGTAGCATTTGAATAGTCCACACTTTTTTTCTTTTAAAAAATAACCAAAAATCATTTAAATTAACTAAAAAATTTTTGCTTGGACAAGTTAATTAAAAATAATTTTTTTAAAATAATATGTGTGTTTGTTGAGATGCTAGAATTTATAATAAAACCCTAAAATTATTTTAATGATTGGTGGCCCCACCATACACGCAACACCATTCCCCCTCTCACTTATTCCTAAACTTTTGCATTCTAAACTAAAATGTTATAAATGAAAAATAATTATTTAAAATTGTGTAATAATTAATAGTCATTTTATTTCTCAATGTTTTATAAAGATAAAATGCAATAATAACATATGTGTATGTGTCAATACATATAACTTTTTCAACAAAAATTATTATTACTCAGATCATACATATAATAATATAATAAAAAGATGAAACTAGATTCTAGGCAAGTATTCGAATAGTCTACATTCTTTTGCTTGAAATTTGCATGTTGTAATTTCTACAGCAAATGAATAATGCCTTTTTCCTCCATTACAAATATTTTGATTAAGTCAACAATTAAGTTGTTGTCATCATTTACGATAAGCCAAGAAGAATAAATTGATTGATGGAGAAAATGACAATGATATAAGAAAAAATTATAATTAAAAATATCAAATTAAAGATATCTATAATGAAATTTTTTAATTTTAAAAAAAAAATTTAAAGATCAAAGGACAAAAAATTTTAACTAGGTCCTGAACTATAATTTTTTGTGTAATTTAAATTTTGTTATTCTTGAGCCCTTCTGAATAATTTTAAAATTTAAGATCTTTCAATATAAATACTGTTAATTTGCAGTTTTCAAATATAATTTTTTCATATATGGAAAAATTAGAGTTGAGGAGTGATTTTTTTGCCCAGTCCCTTCACCAATTCATAGATGGGACATCTCTTAGCGTTTTTTTCTTTTTTGTTTTCCAATTACACTTTGCGTAAAAAAGATGGCAGTGACATCATGATAGGAATTTGGATAGTCCACATACATTTTCCTCCATTGCAAATATTTTGATTAAGTTAACAATTATGTTGTTATCATCACTCTTGTTGAAGAGTTGTGTTTAACAATTTCGAAGGATATATATCGTATAGCCTTCTCCTCCTTCCTCTTCAATCTAAGAAGCCTTAACCCATCCAGCATGGCAAACCTTTGTTTTCATTTCTCCTTCTCCATGGTTTCACTACTTTGTCTCATAGTTTGCCCCTCTTTATGTCAAACCAATTTTACTACAGATGAATTTGCACTTCTTGCTTTCAAATTTTCTATTAAGGACCCTTACAATCACTTGGCTAACTGGTCCAACTCTTTTTCAATTTGCAATTGGGTTGGGGTTACATGTGATGCTCACCATGAGAGAGTAAGGATCTTGAATCTTGGTGAGATGGGTCTCGAGGGCACCTTACCGTCACAATTTGGAAATATGTCCTTCCTAGTCAAACTTGACCTTCATAGTAACAACTTTTTTGGTCAATTGCCAAAAGAAGTACTCCAGTTACACAAATTGAAAATTCTAGACTTGAGTTACAATGAATTCAATGGAGAAATTCCGACATGGATAGGAAACTTATTCACACTTCAACACTTGAATCTTTGCAATAATAGTTTTCGGGGTGTTATTCCTCCAAGTGTATCCAATTTGTCAAAGTTAGAAACCTTGAATTGGAGATATAATTTTATTGAAGGATCCATTCCACTTGAGATTGGAAGGCTTCAACATTTGAAGATTTTATGCATTTCAAAGAACAGGCTTTCGGGAAGAATACCTCTAACTATTTTTAACATATCCTCACTTAAGCATATCATTTTGTCTTACAACTCCTTAGCAGGTATGTCTTGTATAATTTGTGATATAAGCATTTCTTCTATTTAAAAAGGATAAATTTATCAAATATTCTTCAAAGTCCTTTCAATCAATTTTGTGGATGTTAGTTCTACAGAATTCCTTTCAAGGTTGTGTTTTTTTTTTTTTTTTTTGTGTCATAAGGTAAGCTATTTACTATTTCTCCTTCAACGTTTATTTGCCCCATTTTGTTTATTATCAAGCATAGTTATTTTCTTATCCTTTAAATTATAAACAAGAACAAAAAAGAAAAATACAACTATAGCATGGCTTTGGGTATATTTTTTACTTCCCTTGGTAGATCCAAATTCACCTACAAAGGTTGTTTGGTTCATTATTGTTTTGACCCTTGCTAGAATTTTGGATGTTAGGCAACATTCAAAAGATGTGTATATAATAATATCCAAGATGTTAAATGTCAATAATCATTACCATCATTGTTTTTCTAGGTTCAAAGTCAGTAATTTGCACTCCAACACTTAATTCTCCACAATAATAATTTTGTTAAGTATTTCTCTATTTTCAATTTATCAAACTTAGAGACCTTGAACTGAAAATTTTCAACACTAAAAAGATTTTACACATTGCCTGGAACAGCTTCTAAAAGTATACCTTTATTTGCAAGTTATTTTGAACTAATCACTTTATCTTATAACTCTTTAACGGGTATGCCTTAAAAGATATGATTGTGGTAATTAAATATTTTTATTTAAGAAAGACAATTTAATCAAATGTTCTTTAAAATTCTTTTTATTTTTTGGGTAATCTGTTGGGTGCTATATTTTGTCGAATTTCTTTTGTAGTTATGTTACATGTTGGTGATATATATATATATATATATATATATGAGTATATATTTTTAATATGGCATTAAAAGCCTATATTATAAATTTGTGCATGTGCGTGAGCTTTTGTTTTTATATAATCATTTGTGCATAAGAATAATTCTTTAGTTATCGATCATTTAATGAATGCTAGTTATGACATATCTTAGGTGGCTTTCATTTGGAAGGTCAATTTTAGAAAAAAAAAATTCTAAGAAGGAACAATTGTAATGATGTTGAATATATAAGATTTATTAACAAGCTCAACACGAGTGAAAATTTTTAGTTACTTCCTATAATTTCTTTTTTTTTTTTTTACTCTAAACATTATTATAATTTGAACTGAGATGCATGAGAACTAATAATGTCAAAACAAGGTTGGGTCTACAGATTAAACCCTTAACTTTTCTACTGGTTAAGTTTAGATTTTAAAGTGTAATTATGCCCATTTGACTCTCTGCTTACTAGAAATACCTCTTTCAGCAAATGATAAGTGCTACTCATTTTTCTTCTAATAAGGAATTTTATGCATTATCACTCACAGCAGTGTGATTTTTTTTCCCATATTGTAGGAGATATTCCCAAAGAAATTGGTGATCTTACAAATCTAAACTATATATACTTAGGTTTTAATCAGCTCTCTAGCCGCATACCAACAAGCGTTGGAAACTTGACTATGCTTCAAGAGTTGCACCTTGATCACAATAACTTGGAAGGTATACTTTCAACAAATTATAAGTGTCACAATCATTTTTTTTCTCTTTTTCACATGATTTTTTGTCCATCACCATTAAACAACATTGCTTTCTTTATGTCTTTTTTTTTTTTGGCTTTTTCTTTTACCATATTGCAGGAGAAATTCCTAAAGAGATTGGTGATCTTCGAAACCTAAAAATTATATACTTGGATGTTAATAAGCTTTCTGGCCAAATACCATCAATTATCTTCAATGTATCAAAGTTGCAACAAATTGATCTGAGTTTTAATAATTTGTCGGGAAGCATCCCCTGCATCTCCCTAGATACATGTCATAAACTTCCAAAATTACAAAATTTATCTCTTCAAGTCAATGAATTATCTGGTCCCATGGCATCTGGTTGGCTACATTGCAAGGAGCTCAAAGTGTTGTCATTGGCCTCAAATAGATTTAGTGGATACATACCAAAAGACATTGGAAGCTTGACTTTGCTTCAAGAGTTAAATTTAGATAACAACTTTTTCACAGGTATATACTATCAATTATATCAAATCTCCAACTTTAATTTCTTAGCAATGCTTTGGGATTGGTCAAAATCATAAAACAAATAAGAATTCTGTATCTTTTATTTGTATTTAAACAAAATTCTTCTTTAACAAATTAAATTATATTTTAAAAAATTAATTAATTAATTAATAAGCCAAATTAAATTTGTTTTTAGAAAATAAATGTAAATTAAAAAATTGGACATCATTTTTATATATAACTTATTATATATAAAATTAATTTATAATCTTTTAAAATTTGATTGATCATTCATGTGTATCGCAAAGTTTGTATACAGGTGATATTAACTTTTATTTTGTATACAAGTGATATATACCAATAGACATTGCAAACTTCATTGTGGTGCAAGAGCTATATCTTTTTTTTTCTTTTGGGTTTTTTTTTTCCTTTTCTTAAATATATGCAACTTGAAGGGTTATACATTGATCACAATAACTCATTATGCATTCAACAAATTATAAGGGCTACTCATTTTTCTTTTAATGTGGTATTTTACGCATAGGCATTCGTAACAGTGTTGGTTTTTTTTTTTTCTTGGTTGCCATATTGCAGGAGATATTCCCAAAGAAATTAGTGATCTCACAAATTTGAACATTATATCCTTATCTTCTAATAAGCTTTCTGGTTGCATACCAAGAAGCATTGGAAACCTGACTATGCTTCAAGAATTATATCTTGATGACAATAACTTAAAAGGTATACTTCTAGCAAATTATAAATGCTACTATCATTTTTATTTTCTTTTGCATGGTTTTCTGTGCATCACCACGAAACAACATTGCATTTTCTTTTTTCTTTTTTGTCTTTTTTTTTTGTTTTTGTTTTTGTTTTTGTTTTTTTTACCACATTACAAGAGATTGGTGATCTTCAAAATCTGAAAATTATAATTAGGTGCTAATAAACTTTCTAGCCAAATACAATCAATTATCTTCAATATATAGAAGTTGCAACAAATTTATTTAAGTGACAATAATTTGTCAGGAAGCATCCCCTTAAATATATGTCATGGAATTCCAACATAACAAAATTTTCCACTTTAAGTCAATGAATTATCTGGTACCATGCCATTTGGTTGGCTACAATATAAGGAACTCAAAATGTTTGCATTAGCCTTAAATAGATTTAATGGATACATATCAAGAGACATTGGTAACCTGGCTATACTTCAATTCCTATATTTAGATTTCATGTAAAGCCTCTCTTTAGTTGAGACAGACTAGGTATTTAAAGTTTAATTCTAGTGAAAAATAGCAAAAATATGAAATTAATCTCAAATTCTAGGTAAAATATGAGCTAATTTAAGCCTTACAATAGATATTCTAAGAATTAGTTAACTAGGATTCAAAAGTAATTAACTACAAGTTAAGCTCTTATGAACAACCTATTAGACTAACTTCTAGCTAACTAATATTACATTGTAGTTAACTTAAAAATAAAGTCTCTAATTCCTTATGAAACTCAAATGATGTTGATCCTCACTCAAGGCAAACATAATTACTAGCTATCTAAAAACATTCCCAAGTACTCTATCATATTAAACACATCATTCTTATTCCTATAGGTCTCTAACAACAAAAGTAATATTATGATTTCCTTGCTAAGTCTCACACTCTTAATTCCATCCATAATAAACCCATAAAACTACTTAAAACTCTTAAGGAAAACCTTACTTTAAATTCCCCTATTGGTACTCCTAGCAAAACTTAAAGAAAAACAAACAAACAAAGAAAGAAAAGAAACCTCCATAAGCACACAAGGCCAGCACTACGACTATAAATGGCCAAGCTGTGGTACTAGTTGCAAAACATGGCCAAAACAAAACTAGTAAGGATGAGGTCGCGACCATGAAGGGCCAAGTTGTGGCCCTAACAAGTCTTGTTCTAGTTTACATGAAAATTCACCCTTGTATAAACCAAATGCAACAAGACTCTAACTCTTAACTTAAATGAACTTTTTTGGGACCTCTAACAAGGCATGATGTTTAAAGGGATTTTTATTCATGAATCTAATGTAAAAACCAATTTACAATGGCAACATATAAGCAAAGAAGAAAAAATGGAGGACCATACTTTATGACAGAAAATTGCTATCTTAGTAACCCAAGTGTTCCAACTAAATTTCTCAATTCTTTACCATCTCAAACCAAACTACTTCTATCAAGTCCTAAATGCATAAAGACATTGCTTTATCACCAAAGACCATCAATTTCATCCCCATTACCAAAAATGAACCTACCACACTCCACAAATACACCCATGATAGCAAAAACACTCAATGATAGCAAATGGGCTTTTTGCACCTACAATTAGCATAGCTATTTATGCCATTTCTTGACTACTAAGTCCTAAACCATCTTCCACAAATTCTAAACACTTAAATGCATGGACTTAGACCATAAAACTCCACCACAACCAAATTTCAACAAGTATATATATATATATATATATATTAAAACCTCTCTAAAAAACCTTATGACAGCAAACCACATATGAGCAATAAATTGGACAACTAACCTTTACAAGTGGCATGCCTAATTTGACCAATTCCCAACCAATCCAAGCTAAACTTCTTGTAACATCCTCTAAATGCTAATGGACAAGATTCAAACCTACTGGTTACACTAAAATTTGCTGAACTAGAAAAATACTAACAAAACCACCTCATAGAAAGTCTTTTTGCTGTCAAATTCCATGACAACAAAATTAAAGGGTTGTATGACCTACCTAATTTCACATTTCATACAAGACCACTCCAAATGAGTTTCAATTACATAAATACATTGTTCTAGGCCATGAAAACCCAACTATCACATATATTTACAAAAAAGGATATGCTAATCCTCCCTTATACACACCATACTTATGACAACATCCAATGGGGTCAAAAGGCCTCAAGTAGACTACTAAAAAGGAGCTACACAACTCCATCTCCTCTCAAACCCAAAATGAGCAAATGGAAGCCAAATTGCCTCAAACCAAACCCTAAAGTCTTAAATATTAAATTAAACTTGTCCCAACCATCAGGACCCTTTGAGTAATTTAGCCAAATTGGCCATGCCAAACCTTAATTCTAGCTTCCCCGCATACACCACATGTAAAAACTATAATGCAAACCATTTCACACATTTCCAATAGCCATAAATCCTTCCTATACTAAACATATACCAAACATGGTAGTATCCACATTTCATTTGCACTAGTTTCAAGGGTTAACCAATAGTACCACATTTTTATATAGAGAATTACGAGTCAAACTAATATATACACTCCTAACATAATAAAAGCTTGATCCGATCTTGGAATTCACACATATATAAACTGTAAAAACTCCAAAATGGCATCATGGATCACTTATACAATATGTGCAACATCTGTATAACCCACTATAAACACTATAAGCAAGGTCCAAAAGCCAAAAGTCATAAACACTCAAGAGCAGCTCATAAATCTCAATTTTTGCTCAAATCCTCATTTTCTTTACCTGCTTCTTCCTTTAAAAAATGGAAATCCCTTAGACAAGGTGAGATAAACATTCCAATAAAGGTTTTATCATTCAAAAAACATTAGCATGCACATAATCAATAAACTAGAGAAGCACTTAATTATAAACATTCATGAAAACTAAGGACATATTGATTGCTTACAGAAGAGAGATTATTGGCTAATAAGCCAAAGGTGAGCAACCTTAGTCTCAACCCTTCTAAAACATCATCAGACTATAAGAAGAACAACCTTTATCTTAACCTAAGACTTAAGTTGCATCATTATAAACCATGGGTAGAGCAACTTTTGTCTTAGACCCAAGCTCAAACATCATAAGTCCATGGGAGAAGTAATATTTACTTCAAACCTAAGCTCATACATCGTAAGATCGTGAGCAAAGTAACCTTTGTTTTAGAGCCAAGTTCGTACATCATAAGTCCATGGTTAGAGAAACCTTTATCTCAAACCCAAGCTCATACATCACAAGCAATCACATAAGCATCATATAATCATTAAAAACTAATCTAGCTTAAAGTAAATGTGTCGAGAAGGATATACCCCTACTTGATAAGCTATACCCAAGAAAATGCTAAGTAATTCTGATACCCATGTAATCTAATGGAGGTCTCAATCTAAATTCCATGAACAATTAAACATTAATCAACATACTTTTACCATTTTCAATCAACAAGAACCTCATTCTCAATTTAAGGAACATATCTTACTTGATCACTCCCTGAGGCTTTCTTTCAAAACACTTAATGACAAAGGAAAGGTTTCTTTATTATGTGCAAATTCCTTAAGGCCCTTAATCAAGCGCCATAATTGAATCAGAATGAGGAAACACATTCAAAATTTTGCTCAAGCTCAACCACAAGTCAAGTCCATGGTATTAAAAAGGAAGGCTTACATACTAATTTTTACTAGTCTTCAAGCACTTTACATCAAATTCCCATAGTTCCCAATAGCAAGTTTCTCAAGTAATAGTTCTATTCTATTTATTTCCATAACTTGCCAACAACATTGAGCTTAATTCCATAAACAATTCATATAACAATAACACATTTCAAGAATGTAATTAGGACACTCACTTCCAAATCAAACTTTTCCCTCTCATCATCCATTTAAAATCAAGCCCTCAATCAACTCATTGCTTCCAAACTCCCTTCATCCATTCAATCAACAACAAAATACTCATATTCTATCACATGGCTCTAGAATAGCATATTTTAAAGAAACCTAGATAGAATAATTTACCACTAAATCAAGCTTTTCCTTCACTTAAGGCTTGAAGCTCCACAAATGAATTCACTCACTCTTTTTTTCACTCTTACATTCGGCAAAAGTGTAAACAAGATCATGAAGAGAGATTTCAATCCTCAATCAACATGCAATGGATTTCAAAAATGCGGAAGTTACCTTGCTTCAAGCTTCTTTAATCTTCTCCAATAATCACACCTAAGCCCCAATTTCACCAACCTTCAATCCAAGAAACCAACACCACTTGAGAAACCCTTGGTAGCAAAAGAAAGAGCAAGATGAATGGAGTAATATTTGTGGAGAGCACCACGGTTGAAAAGCTCATTTCCCCCACCATGTAAACCTCAAAAAATGGTGCACCATGGAGAGAAGTTTAAGCTCTCTCTCTTTCTCATTACCTTCATGCATGTTACAACTCAAAGAAGATTGATGTTTTATTTAAGTTATGGACTGCAAACCTCTTAAGCTGAGAAGGAAAATTGACCAAGGTACATTAGTAGGCTAGAGCTCCTGAATGGGTTTACAACACTTCTCCCATACTTTAAGCCATTCCAATATGATTTGGGGTAGTATTTAGCGTAGTTTATTTTCAAATGAATTTCCCAAAGCTCCATTCATCACTTGAAAGTTGTTTAAGCAAATTATAATTTATAAATAATTCACCAATTTTTCCCTATTTATTAAACACTTCTATTGTTTAAGCAAATTATAATTTATAAATAATTCACCATTTTTCCCCATTTATTAAATACTTTTATTTAACTTATCCACTCAATAATTTTCTCATTAAAATTTCTCTCCTCCTATAATTTCTTCCAATTAATTTTTAGATGTCACATTTCAACTTTTTTACAAGTATATACTACCAGCCAATGTCTTTAAATTGGACCAATCATTGAATCAGTAAAAGTACTAATTCACAATTCATCAGTTAAACCATTATCGATCTGATAATAATTAAATATATTTTTTAAAAATTTTACATATTAAAATTTCAATATAACAAATAAATATTAGTAAATTTTAAACATTTGATTATTAATTTAATATTTTCTAAGATGTTTGAGAAATTATTTTTTAATTAAAAAAAAACTACCCATAATTAAAAGTTAAAAATATTTAATATTAAATTTTTAGAGTTAGTAAATTGTATTAAGATTTCACTTATCATTAAAAATAGCAATTTTACCCAAACACTTTAATATATGGGAAAAATACTACTAGGAAATAGACATAACGAAGATGAAGTATAAAAAATAACCAAGTATGTATCTTTTACTTCTTTTACATTCTCTTCCATTTTAAAAAAAAATTCTCTATATTTTAACCACATTTTGCTTCTAATATTTTTATTTTTAATTTGTCAAATTTAGTTAATATAAAATATCCTATTATATAAGAAAATTTTAAAACAAAAAACAAAAAATTTGCTAACCAGTTTGATTCTAACTAGTTTAGTTTATTTTTTATTAGTTCAATTAGTTTTTGACCAATTCTTTGATGAATCGATTTTTTAGGCTAACCGAATTGAATTAGAAACCAGTTTTCAGTCCAACAAGTTGAACTGATGGGTTCGATTTGGTTCTAAAAACTATGCTACCAACTATCAAATCTCCAACTTTTATTTCTTAGCAAATATATTTTAAATTTTGTTATTGGTCAAACCATAAACAAATAGGAATTCTTTATCTTTTATTTCTATTGAAATGAAAGTTTTCTTTAACAAATTAAATTATATTTATTCAAATAAATAAAAACTCAATAGGCCAACTTAAATTTGTTTTTAGAAAATAAAAGTAAAATAAAAATTTGGATATTATTTTTATATGTAATTTACTATATATAAAATTAATTTGTAATATATTAAAATTTGATTGATCATGCATGTGCTTCACAAAGTCTGTACACATGCAAAAATTTCTACCTGATTATATAACCTAATGAACCTTAATAACATATTTAGATTTAAATATTTTATGCTTATCTCATTTTTTATTACTTTCACTTGGTTTTATTTAACTTTATAGCTTAATGGCAATTGAAACTCATGATTTAAACAAACTATTTGCTTTATTGTTTTTTAAATTACTACGACAATATTGTGATATGTCAAATCTAGATCCTCTAAAGTTTTGTATGTAAATTTCTATGTAAAATTAAAGAGAAATAGAGACAAAAAAGGGAATGGGTGGAAAGAGAATAAATGAGCCCCATACACACTCTTATTTTTTTTGTGTCACTTCCTTTTTAAAATTTATAAAAAAATTTACAAAAAGAAAATTTAAAGGATCTATACAAGTGATATATCCAACCTATTATTAACATATATTAAGGAAACATAAAATCTAAGTGGATAACATTAGTGACCCAATGTTAAAGCATCTAATTAGTTAGATATTATTTTTTCCTTATTTCTTTTATTAACTTCAAATAAGTTCACTGAAGCTAATATATATCTTAACTTGAATCTTAATTTAATATTCTTCTTTCAGGTTTAATACCCATGGAGATAGGCAATCTTTATAAGCTTGAGATATTAGTGTTGGAATATAACAAATTGAGTGGATCTATTCCGTTGAAAATTTTTAACATGTCAACTTTGAAACAGTTGGATCTCGCAAACAATTCTATATCAGGTAGTCTTCCATCAAATTTTGGTTGTGGCCTTTCTAATCTACTTGAGTTGTTATTATGGGGCAACAAACTTTCTGGAAGAATCCCAAATAGTATATCCAATGCTTCTAAGCTAACCAATATAGGATTGGAGAAAAACAAATTCAATGGGGTTTTACCAAGCACATTTGGGGATTTAAGATACTTAGAAACCCTTCGAATATATGACAACAACTTAACCGTTATAAATGCTTCCAATTCTAAAACCAGCTTTCTTAGCTCACTGACAAATTGTAGACATTTGAAACATTTGGATCTCTCAATAAATCCATTGTATATAAAACTTTCCAAGTCCATTGGAAACTTCTCTGATTCTCTACAAGAGTTGATCATAAACTCTTGCAATATTATTGGCAGCATACCATCAGAAATTGGGAATCTCACTAATTTAATTAAACTATCTTTGGATGAAAATGTTTTGAATGGACCGATTCCAATAACAATTAGTAGCTTACAAGCTCTTCAATGTTTGAGTATTCAAGGCAATGAGCTACACGGCTTAATCGTGGATAAGCTTTGTGAAATCAAAAGACTTGCTTATTTATATCTACATGGAAACAAGTTTTCTGGAGCAATTCCACCTTGCTTAGGAAATCTTACCTCTTTACAAGAAATTTACTTGGGCTCTAATAAATTGACTTCAGAGATACCCTCTTCATTTTGGAATTTGAAAGATATATTGAAAGTAAACTTATCTTCCAATATTTTAGTTGGAAATCTTTCATTTAGGATTGAAAACTTAAAAGCTCTTACCTTATTGGATTTGTCAAAAAATCATATTTTAGGCAACATTCCAACAACCATCGGTGGCTTGCAGAAGTTGCAGATTCTGTCCTTAGCACTTAACAAACTACAAGGGTATATACCTGAATCATTTGGAAATATGATAAGCTTAGAAAAGTTAGACCTTTCCCAAAATAATTTGTCTGGTGAGATCCCTAAGTCCATGGAGTCACTTGCTTATCTTAAGTATGTCAATCTCTCTTATAACAAACTATGGGGAGAAATTCCAAGTGGTGGAGCTTTTCAAAATTTGACCACTGAATCTTTCATGATGAACGCAGCTCTTTGTGGCAAGCCACAACTACAAGTCCCACTGTGCAGAAAAGGAATAAGGAAAAGGTCAATGGCAAAACTACTTTTATTGAAATGCATATTACCCATAGTTGTGTCAACAATTTTTGTTGTTTCATGCATTATCCTTCCACGACATAAAGGACCAAATTCAAATCATCAAGTTCAAAGGGATTTATCAACTTTAAGAGTGCCAAGAAGGATTTCTTATTCTGAAATTTTAGAAGCAACTAATGGATTTGATGAGAGTAACTTACTTGGAAAGGGTAATTATGGTTCTGTGTTCAAAGGAAAGCTTTCAAGTGGGATGATAGTTGCAATTAAAATATTCAATTTTGATTTAGAAGTAAGGTCAAGGAGCTTTGAAGTAGAATGTAACACAATGCGTAATGTGCGCCATCGCAATTTGGTCAAGATTATAAGTAGTTGTTCCAATGTTGATTTCAAGTCTTTAGTAATAGAGTTCATGCCTAATGGGAGCCTTGAAAAATGGTTATATTCTCATAACTATTGTTTAGATTTCCTACAAAGGTTGAATGTAATGATAAATGTAGCATCCGCTTTGGAGTATCTCCACCATGGCTTGTCAACACCAGTGGTTCACTGCGATTTGAAGCCAAGTAACATTTTGTTCGATGATGATATGGTTGCTCATGTGGGTGACTTTGGAATTTCTAAACTTTTAAATGAAGGGGAGTCTAAGACACATACAGAGACAATACCTACAATTGGCTATATTGCACCTGGTAATTATTTTAAAGCTTACTGCTAATATTCTTCTTTTGTATTTGTTTCCTAAGAATATATATATATCCATAGCTTGCACACACATTAATGTCAAAAAGACTAGCTTTTTTTTTCTCAAATTTTGCTTTTAGCAAACCTCATTACATTAAAGTAGACCTTAACAAATGATACTTATATAATCTCACATAGATTGTCACTCATATGTTATTTAGCAATATCATATAATATTAGTGTATAACAAATTTATTGATATTTATGAGAAATATCACACGTGTTTGGAAAGCATTAGATTTTCTTGATTTAATTTTTATTAGCAAGAAGTTCAATTGATAAACTACAAGTTATTAAAGTGGTCTATGAAACAACCACACCTGAAAACTAGCTCCCTTTTTCTTATAAAGAAAAATAATCTTAGTATTTCCTTCTATTTTTGCTATAAAAGAGGTTCTTGGGTTGAAATAGAAAGTTGAAGGGATTTTCTTTTTTATGTACATTGCAATCATTGGGTTAGGTTAATTTAATTTAATTTTTAATACTTATGTCAATACTTGAACTAATTTACTTTAGAACATCAAGGTAAAGGTGTGTTTTAATTTATATAGGTTGCAAATCATTATAGTAATTTGTGTTAATCTAGCATTTACATTACTTTAGGTTATATATTTCTTCCATAAAAATATCTAATTGTATTTGAGAAATTTTTCCTTCAAATTTTGTGGAATCTCAAAATATACATTTGAGAGATTCTCTAATTGTAAATTTAAATATATGATATATAAACAAGAAAGCTTAAACACAACCAAAAGAAGGAATGCTTAAACAATTAAACAAATATAAAGAGCATACTTATTTGTCTTTTATCTCATTTGCTTTAATTGACAGTATAGTGTAGTCTGAACTAGCTCTTAGTTTGTAAAGTTTATTATGAGTGAGAACATAATTTTTAGCTACTTGAATTTATGCAGAATATGGATCTTCTGGAGTTGTTTCAACAAAAGTAGATGTGTATAGTTATGGAATTATACTAATAGAAGTGTTCACAAGAAAAAAGCCAACAGAAGATATATTTGTCTCAGGATTGAGCTTGAAGAGTTGGGTAAGTGAGTCAATGTCACATGCAATAATTCAAGTCATGGATTGCAATTTATTAAAAGGAGATGAACAACATATTAGTAATATATTGACATCTACATCCTCGATTTTTGAAGTGGCTTTGAATTGTTGCGCTAATTCTCCTGAAACACGAAGCAATATGACAAATGTTGTAATGTCATTAAACAAAATCAAGGTCCTATTTATGCAAAGACAACAATGTCATATTTGAATAAGCATTAACTCTATTTGCAATTTGTGTTGTTGCCTATTCTCCATTTCTTTTGAATAACTCTTTTGAAAAATGTTGAACACATTACCTAGTGATAAATGGATATTTATTTTTTCCAAACATGGAAGACAAACTACTAGTTGCAACAATTGTTGTATTACATGATTTATGAGCCTTTTGATAAGTGAGAAGGTAAGAATTCATATATAAAATTTTCAAGTAGATATCCGAAAAGCAAATAAGTTATATTCACTTTACAAAAATTCCATCCAAACCTGATAAAAAGGTTAGTTTAGTTAATTTTGATTGAATTGTCGAATGAAATTTGATGGAATTGATTATTATCAATCTTAAAAAAAATGAAATATGTTGCAATTTCATTGGGCAACAACCACTTCCCAAGCATCACATATACCCTTGGCATATATCTTGAAACAAAGATTTTATATAGTGTTAACGCACAATTTTTAGTACCATAAGCTACTAAATTAATAGAACAACTGTCACACTGCAAGTGATAAGGAGGTGACCAGCATGGAGAGTAGAGTAAAGCTTAAGTCCATAAGCTTTACAAATACTATCATGGTTGAAGAGATCATTTTGATAATGCAACATATATAATATTACCTCATGCAATTCATATATTGTCTCATTACATTAATAGAAGTATCATTAGCTTTTGTAAAAATTTTGGCAAAACTTCCTTTAAAATTTGGACATCCCAAATTTCTACAATAGCCAAAAAACCAATCATAATAGCAAGGGAGAGCTCTATTCTCAACCACCAATAATCAAAAATACCAAAGAAACAAAGAAAATCAAGGGAAGGGAATCCTAGTCAAATGGAGCTACATCTAGAGTACTTTACAATTATCATTCAAAAATTCGTTACAACAAAACAATCACACCCTCTTAGTTCAAAAAGAATGGGGCTTACCACTATAATACCTCTAAAATTAGGATGAAGGAGATAGGTCAAGTCCAACACCACTATCTAAAAAGTTAAAATTAAAAGAATGAGTTGATAACTTGATAAGCAGATAACAAATTACCAAAATAGAAAGTGGCAAACTCATAACCCAAATAAGAGCCAAGAAATGCATAAATCAATTTATCATATCAAGTAACAAAAATACCTTATAGACAAGCCTATACATAGGTAGTTTCAAAGATGTTGAATTCTTAAAATAGTGGTTACAAGAGAAAGAAAGCTAGTTTTCTCTCATGAGAATGACGATTACACCTTGTTAGTAGCTCCTTACCCCTAATACATGTTGCAATGACCTCCAAAAGTTCGATGTGAACCTGGAGTCTCTAATATGTTATATGGGAACAATTTTTTTTATTAACATTTTCTTTAAATTGGGAGGAACGAAAAATCTTTTAAATTAGAGACAGAGTTGTCCATCTCCAAATACATCTCTAATTTTGAGATGAAATATTTTGCCTTTAATTCCATGTCAAATGTGGCAAAATGACATCATTATGTGTTTTGCAATTGGAAATAAACTTTTCATCTCTAATTCCTTCTCTAATAATCTTTTTTGTACAAAAAATGTTGTTTTTAAGCTTGCTCTTTTTTCCTCGTAAAAATGGTGGATTTTACCTTTTTTAACACTTTTGTGGCCCGGTAATTTTAAATGTTCACAATTGAAGAGAAGTATTTTTTGGCCTTGTTACATATCCACAAAAAGATATTTGGGAACCTGACATCATCTCGAACTCAATATCACCCAGGAGAGGCCATTTTGAGGCCTAATATCCTTCGTTTCCATGTGTTTTAGGCCTACTTTAGTATTTTTTTTTTTTCATGTTTCATTTTTGGTATTTTTTTTATAAAGAACTGCACCTAGACTCTAATGCTATAAGATATAAGGAACTATACTTAAAATCTAATTGTCACACCCCAAAATTAAAATGCAACCAACACAGAATATGAAGTGATCTTGCATGCCTAAGCTTGACCAACATACAACACCTTAACCTTCGATCATACAGGTTGGAAATTATGGGAAGTAACTACCAGGTGACATTTTTATTGCAAATCAAGTCTAATTCGCATATATAATGTCTCTCCCCAAAACTAGAGATGTGATTGGCACGGAATACAAGGAAATCTTGTATTTGTAAGCCTAACAAACATACAAACATCTTTTTAGTTTTGAAACATAATAACATAACCTAAAACTAGAGATGTGATCGGCATGGGTACAAGATCAATCTCGCACTTGTTGACCTAACAAAACGACATAGAAGTATACTTTCCACCATACCACTTATTAATCTAAAACCCTTAACTACAGAACTAATTTACTTCTTGTAGAAATATGACAAAATATCCCTTAAAAATAAGACATCCTAAAAGTTCTACAACAATTATAACATTAGCTCTTGAACCAATAATCTATGCAACTATACTAGGGCCTGCTAGTGGATTTCATGGAGCTTTAACTAGATTAAAAAATTCTTACAAAATCAACAAGATAAACATTGTCCACGCAAAAGGATGCAAGAATCACCCTAAAAGGAACTGCAAGTCATCACTAGACTACTAGAAAAGACTTGAGTTTAGCTTTATTATCCAAAAAAACCAAGTGTTTAATGAATAAATAACATCTCACATTTTAATAATTAAATGAATAAATACATAAATATAAAAATAAGTAGGTACATGGGCAAGACATTTCACGAAAACACCTTGTAAAAAGCCTTTAAAACTGAAAGCATGCTTCAAAATAGAGTAGTTTGATCTCATAAATGAAATTTAAATATAAGGAACATAGTGAGTTATGACAATCACATAGTTTGAAGCCAACATAAATAATAATGTTATAAAGTATTTAACTTTTAAAATACACATATGAGAGTTTCCCCAAAAAAAATACACAATTCTTTTGAAACCCTTTTCGTTGGAAAGACTTTCTTCATAAATGTATAGTCATTGTAGGGAAATAACCATTCATCATGGACACACAATCTATGTAGGTAAATAACCAATCTGTCGTGAGTCTTCATCTCACCGAAAATAGCATCCCTCCATTCTATGTGTGTTGGTTGACACATTGGTTGACTCACTGGTTGACACACGGCACTAGCATCTCCTGTAACCCCCGCTAGCAACAATTCAACCAAGGTGCATCAAAAGCTAAGAAAACTATTGTTAGTAACTAGTGTTCTATAACTAATCCCCCAATTAAAAAAAAATGTTACAACCATCTATGGAATCACCTTCATTTCAACTTGTATTTAAACATTTCTCATTCATAACCAAAAAAAGGATTTATAAAAGTTTATCAGGATTACTTCCATTGATTCCATACATGTATCAATCACTTACAATTCAAGAAATGCAATATAATTATAACGTTTCTCATTCAAAATCAATGCAAATAGACTTCCAAGAATTTTAAAAAGCTTTCATCTTTTACAAAATACAAAGATGCAAGATATAAAATTATAAAATAAGAGAGCATGCGATAGGATGTTTTCTACTCACCTTACAAAGGTGACACTATGGTATTTCCTACCATTTCTTCCACTATTTCACCGAATGAGAAGTCTTTGGAATTTCCTATAATACAATTTTATACGATTTTGATTACTTTGACTACTTTTAATTGTTACATAATGAAAGTGACCCATAATTCCCAATACTTAAAGTCTTGCTAAGCTTACAAAAATTTGTATTTTCATAATCATTTATGCACCTTACAACAACTACATAATATAATTACACATTCTACTAAATTCCAAGACCCTAGCCTCCATTGCAACCTTCTAATCATTTTCTAACTTTAAGTGCCTCTACATGAAATTTATAATTTGGTGTTAAGCTTAAGAATTGTACTTTAATAATTTCTAGTCTAGTATTTTTCCTAGTTTATTACTAGTTTATGCTTAACCACTTCATTGCCTATGTTAACCCCCTTTTTCTTATTTTTATTATCATTGACCCAATTTATTAGTCAAGTACCTAACCTCTCACAATTGTGGTTATTTTCTATGTTTCACAGTTTACTCATAAGGTGGGCCATGGTATCTCCCAAGGGCCATTTTAAATGGTTTCCTATGCATCTAAGTTTCATTAGTTATCTCCTCACGTGATCCAATAGTAAAGGGGAAAAAAAATCATCCTTATTAATATTAACAGGACAATCCACAAAATGGGGTCAGCCACTTACTTACCCTTGAAGACTAGAGTTTCTTCTATCGCCCAAAGCGTGATCCATTTTAAGCACTCCAAGATGTATCCTACGGCCAGCTCTGGGAATGGAGGTAATGATTACAAGTGTAGAAACAAGTAAGCCACTGATTACTAGATGACAACTAGAAAGTACAAAAAGTAAAACCAAGATGGATGAGTTAAGCATGAATGGAGAAGTTCATGAACATGAGAGATACGAACCATGTAGGATTATTGTGTATTAACTTGATGGGGTCATAAGAAAACTTCAAACCACTTAACAAGAGCCAAAGTTGATGCAGATCAACAAGGCACGAACACAGGTAGCTGAAAGTTTCAGAAAATAAGGCTTTAACCAAAGGGATCGAGGCAGAGCAATATAGCACATGAGGAAACAGAAAACGAAAAGGAAAAAGGAAACCGAAATTCTAAACACAATGGAAGGGAAAAAAAATCCCAACAGAAGCATCTTACCAGCTAAACCAGTGTTAGCTAATGAAGACATGTCAATACCGACGTTAGCTGCTGAAAACGTTTGCTTGAAGACCTAACCGGAAATGAGTATTCAAAAGTCACAAGGTTAGGGAACGATGAGGCAGAGCAGAACGAGAAAAGAAAAGGAGATGGGAAATGTGGCATGAGGAGGATTTGAACGTAGGCCTTTTGAGATAAAGTGCAAGTTTAGAACCATTAGACTATGTCACAGTTGGCGTTCAACCTTTATTTTTATATTTTTGTTTCTAAAATTTCAAAATTATTACAATTTAATTTATTTTATTCTCTTTTTTTATTGTGGGTATTACAATTTAATTACTAGTTTTAATGACTTTTCTTGTTATTTCTAGTTTCCAATTTATTTGCTTATTACATTTTATTCCCCTTAAAAAAAATTCAGTCCTCCCATTTGATTCCAAATATTAACAATAGCAAACTCCTAACAATTTTAAAGGTATAACTAAAAACCAACAAGCAGTTAAAGTGTCTTTTACTAACTATACGGACTCAAAAACAGCCTTTTTTTTTTTAACCCTATTTTAAACTCAAGTTACTCTAGCTATGTGAGCCTCTATTGACAAGAATGAGGCCTCAATACATCTACATTCTCCAGTCTCAAGTACTTAGACGAAGAATTGTAGGAATCAAAACTAATCCACGCGACACCATTGAAATAAGTTAATTTTGTGAAGCAAATCCATTATAACTAAGGAATAGGCTACATTGATGCAAACATCACTAGGCAGCATTCACTCAATCATGCTTGTACTGTCCCCCAAAATGTCATCCGTTTACTTAATGATATTAGGTTGAATAATACAATATTACAAACTCAGGTTAACTTTCTTTCAAAACCTTATTCCTCAAGAACAAGTGCCTAGCATGATTATATCTAATTTGACGGTGGTTTGTAACGTCTTAATATAACTACTACAATACTGACAGTGTTAGGTTTTCAGGGTTGTAAAGTTCCAAATCATGAAGGTGATGTGAAGTTATAACAAATTTCCTACGCATTCAAAAATATCACTGCTCCCTTGGTCAGTATCAGCCCACTGAATTGCCTAGAAAGCCTTCGGTCTTTTAGGTCTAAGCAATTTCTATCACGAATCTAAATGATCCCAACTTTCAAGTTTATGCTTCTATGATTTATAACAGTCTTGAAAAAAAAAATCCAACTGAAATTTCTCATATGGCCCCCAGACTCAGAGCTGAACTATTTCTACTTTCAAAGATGATACCTTAGTCACAAGTTTTCGATTTGCTTACAAGTACTTTAGTGCTATGGTAACTTAAACGCAGGATCATCTATTCTAAAACCACATCATTTTATCACAACGAGAGAAACACTACAATCTCATATAAGGTTTACAAGAATCCCGAGTGAGAATTAGAGGAATAACATAAGGGATATATCTAAAGATTCTAGACCTATATTATGTCCAAAGACTTTCCAATTCCCACTCCCTCAAATCTAACTTTCCACCTATCGGTTCCACTAGAACTCACTTGGTCCACAAATTATACAATTCAAATCAATAGAGCTAGGGGGAAAAAAGGAAAATTACAAACAAAGACCCAAAGTTTTAAAAAAAATTATTCTACAAGATTTGTTATCATTATTTTAGGATAAATTACTACTAACTCTAACTAAAACTAATAATATTTAGTAGTAACAAATCCTATCAGAATAATTTTTTTTAACTCTAAGTCCATATTTGTAATTCTTCCCAAAAAAATATAGCTCACTTTATTAAATTGCAAAGTGCAAAAATTAAGAGGATTGCCAAATCCAAATAGTATAGACCAATTTACCTTATTAATAGAATATAGAAAACTATTATGCATGTTACAAAATACATTAATGTGCTGGCTTGGATGCGAAATTTATACAGACAGTTTGTACCAGTTTCGTTTTGTGCAGCATATCCCATACATGAATACAAATGTCATTTCTTTTTCGGACAACCTTTTTGAAATTGTATCCAGTACAGAATCATGTTTTCCATCACATCTGAAGTTATATCATTTCATTTTTTTTTTTAAAGCAAATAAGCCACTGAGTTCTAGCAGACTTCCCCGCTTAAATCCCACTGCCTCTACATCTTACTCTCAATGAAGGTCACCCTCTTCTATATTCCTTGATCTATTCACAGCTTATCGGTTTATACTACAACATCCTCATCTCAATGTAACCTAATGACAGTCCAAGATTTGGTACCACAGTGCAATGGAACAAGTATAATAGCCGATAGAGAGAATACTGTAAACAGGCACCTGACCTTACCAAATTATGTCTTCAATTGCTCATCCTGAATTCCATTAATTACTTCCTCCTCAATATCATTGTCACTTCATAGAATGCGATGAGGTACTGCAAGTGATTTTCCTATATATTATTTTTTTAATTAAACATCATCACGCACACTAATCCTTTCATATTCCTATTCAATTGACACGTTATATAACACTTCTTGGCAGGCCTAGAGGTATCCAAATTGATATGGTTCGTCTCATCAACCACTACAATATCCTATGACAACAGACAAAACGAAATTAAAATCTAGTGCCGGTTAATTACGAAGTTGATTTTCTTTTTTTTCGGGGCATCAAGAATGATAAGTTGACATTTGATTATCACAATATATACATCCCAAAACATGCATCATCACCCACAAAAATAGCTCATAAAAGAGACAAACTCCATTCCTAGTTGAACATAACCACCAATACTTACATGCTTCCTCACTAGCTTGACTAATATATGATTTCTAAACAAAAGAAAGGGGTTATTGATCATAAATTCAGTAATTACCACAAGGTCAATATTCTAGATGTCTGCAACTAGGAATTTCCAAAACGCATATAGAAGCATGTAGGACCAGATTCTTGTCTACATATTGACATAAAGACTTGAAAAGGAATTTAGTATACAAACGCTGATCATAAATCTTGACTATATAGAAAAATTTCAAAATCAAATTTTGACGCCTCCAGGCCAGCATATATACGGAAAAATTTTGCACCCAGCTCAGGCTCACAAAGAACCAAAGTTGCCCATTAAATCAGAACCACCAGAATCACCAAACAAGCTAGCGACCAAATTTTTTAAAAGTAAGAGCGCCATATCAAACAACCTAAATAAAGAAACTTTTAAAAACATGGTTTCCATACTCATTGTTTAAACAGACAGTGCTTTACTTCAAATAGAAAATACATCAACATTAGACCAACGAGCATGAAATCCAGCAACTCCCACATCTCAAATTTTTTTTTTTTTAAATCACAAAAGATAAACCTTTCTCCTCAAGGACTTTGTTAACTGAAATATCTATATGGTTCTAAATCAATCGACAAGAATGTAATCTTTGGTTAACAAAGTCCTTGAGGAGATTTCTTATGCCCTGATACTATCATATTCACCCAAATCTTGGAAGTTAGAACAATTTCTTATGCCCTGATACTATCATATTCACCCAAATCTTGGAATAAGATTTCTCAGCTGAGCCGAAGATCTCATCCCAAAAATTGCAGTAGGACTATAAGTAAAGCCGCACTTTATGCAAAATGTCATACAAGTATAATATTATTCAATCTCATAATTCATACACTATTCATACACTATCAGAATTAGAATTCCACGCAAATTCAATATGGAATTACAAAGTTGCAATACGATGACTTAGTACCTAATGAAGACATTTCTGATATAATTTAAACGTACCAGATTAATATTATTCTATGTAACTTTCAACAACCAATTCTTACTTTCAGCATACATCATGTCATTCCAAATTGGAGTGGATAAAACAAAATTGGAGTGGAATACTGAGCATCCAATGAAGACATTCTGTTTCCATTTCGAATTTGAATTTCAACTGAACCCAGACACGAGTAAAATCAGCATGCACAAAAGAGGGACAGTTCTCAGACCATAAATTATCATATACAACAACTTAGATACTTCTCAAGGAATATGCAGAAAGAAAAAGAAGTTTAACGTCCTATAAGACCCTTAATGATGCCTCAACCATAATTATCCTGGGTTTCATAATGATGGTTGAGGTCCCATGAGAAAACAATTACTCCACAAACCACAATGCAACATAAACTCTAATACCAACTTTGTCACACCCCAAAACTAGAGATGTGACCAACACCAGTATGAGATCAATCTCACATTCGTTAGCTAAATAAATTGACCTTGAAGTATACTTCCCTAGCATACCACTTATTAATCTAAAACTCTTAATTACATAACTAACTTATTTCTCACAAAAATTTCAACAGAATGTCATTTTAAAATAAGACATCCCAAAATTTTTACAACAATTATAACATCAGCTCTCGAACCAATAATCTATGCAACTATACTAAGGTGGGGAATTCTACCTATGGACTTTGTGGAGCTATAATTAAATTACAAAATCAAGTCATACAAAATCAACAGAAAAACACCGCCCATGCAAAAGGATGCGGGACTCACCCAAAAAGAATTCTTGGTCATCACTAGATTACTAGAGAAGACTCAAGTTCAGCTCTATTATTTGAAAAACCAAATGTCCAACAAGTAAATAACATCCACATTTCAATAATTAAATGAATAGATACAAAAATATAGAAATAAAAAGGTAAGTGGGTAAAACATCTTACAAAAACATCTTGTAAAAGCCTCTAAAACCTGAAACCATGCTTTAGAATACAGTAGTTTGGTTTCATAAATGAAATTTAAATATAAGGAATGTACTAAGTCATGATAATCACATAGTTTGAAGCCAATATAAATAACAATAATATAAAGTATGTAACTTTTAAAATACGTATATGAGAGTTTCCCAAAAAGAAAAAAACCAATTCTACCAAAAACATTTTGTTGGAGGGATTTTCCTCAAAACTATATAGTCATTGTGGGTTCACAAGCCCCATGAGAAAACAACCGTTCGTCATGGACACATAATCCACGTGGGCAAATAATCAATCTGTTGTAAGTCTTCAGCTCACGTACAATAAGATCCCTCTATTCCATATGTATTGGCTGATATATGGGGCTAGCATCTCTTGTACCTCATGCTAGCCAGGGTTTAACCAAGATGCACCAAATGCTAACAAAACTGTAGTTAGCAACCAGTATTATATAACTAGTCCCTCCGTAATAAAAAAAAGTTACCACCATGGATGGAACCACCTTCATTCCAGTTTGTATTTAAACATTTCTCATTCGTAACCAATAAAAGGATCTATAAAAATTTCTCAAGATTACTCCTATTAATTCCATACACGTGTCAATCACTTGCAGTTCAGGAAATGCAACATAATTAAAACATTTCTCATTCAAAATCAGTGCAAATAGACTTTCAATAATTTTAAAAAGCTTTGATCTTTTACAAAATATAACAATGCAAGATATGAAATTATAAAATAAGAGAGCATGTAGTAGGACGTTATCTAGTCACCTTACAGAGCTGACACTATGATATTTCCTATCGTGTCTTCCACTATTTCACCAAATGAGGAGAAGTCTTTGGAATTTCCTATAATACAATTTAACTCAATTTTATTACTTTGATTACCTTTAATTGTTACATAATGAAAGTGACCCATAATTCCCAATAGTTTTTGCTAAACTTCCAAAAGTTTTTATTTTCATAATCTATTGTGCATTTTACTACAGTTACATAATGTAGTTGCACATTCTACTAAATTCCAAGACCCAAGCCTCCATCCCAACCTTCTAATCATTTTCTAACTTTAAGTGCCTCTACATTAAATTTATAATTTAGTGTTAAGCTTGAGAATTGTACCTTAATAATTTCTAGTCAAGTATAGATTATTACCAGTTTATGCTTAACCACATCACTACACATACCAACCCCCTTTTTCTTATTATTATAATAATTGACCCAACTTAGTAGTCGAAGAATCCAACCTCTCACAATTGTGGTTATTTCTTACCTTTCAAAGTTTAGTCACAAGGTGGCCCATAGTATCTCCCAAGGACGATTTTAAATGGTTTCCTATGCATTTAAGTTTCATTATTATCAATTATCTCCTCACGTGATCCAATAGTAAGGAAACATGAAGGAACATTTAAAAAAAAAAAAAAAGAATTCCTCCTTGCTTATATTAACAGGACAATCCATAAAATGGGATCAGCCACTTACCTACCCTAGAAGACTAGAGTTTCCTCCATTGCCCAAAGCGTGATTCCTTTTAAGAAATCCAAGATATATCCGACGACCAGCTCTGGGAATGGAAGTAATGATTACCAGTGTAGAAACAAGTACGCTACTGATTACTAGATGACAACTAGAAAGTACAAAAAGTAAAACCAAGATGGATGAGTTAAGCATGAACGGAGAAGTTCATTGTTTTCAAGGATGAACATGAGAGATACGAACCATGCAGGATTACTGTGTATTAACTTGATGGGATGATGGGAAAACTTCAAACCACTTAACGTAAGCCAAAGTTGATTCAAAAAAAAAAAGCGAAAATCAGCCAAACACCCACATTTTGGTCAACAGGGCACGATAGGTAGCAGAAATTTTCGCAAAAAGAAGGCTCTAACCAAAGTAATCAAGGCAGAGCAATATGGCACATAAGGATACAGGAAACGAGAAGGAAAAGGGAAACTGAAATTCTAAACACAATTGAAAAAAAAAAAAAAACCAACAGAAGCATCTTACCAGCTAATGAAAACATGCCAATACCGACGTTAGCAGCTGAAAACGTTTGCTTGAAGGCCGAACCAGAAATGGGTATTCAAAACTCACAAGTCTAGGGAACGATGAAGTAGAGCAGAACGAGAGAAAAAAAAAAGGAGATGGTGTCTTCGGTTTCTCTCACCAAACCCACAACTAGAGTAGATCAAATACGAAGACAAAGGAGAGAACACCAGTGACGGGGGTACAGGCAGGAACAAGGCAGAATGTGGGGAAGTACAAAATGATGTTACAATCTTAAGCTCAAGGAGTGACGTGTGGATCTGATACCCAAAAAATGTAAGGGGCCTATTAGCAATTTAGGAAAAACAAGGGGCTAGAAACAATAAAAAATTCAACTAGCCCTTAGATAGCAATGGTTCGATCATTTCCCATGTTTGGTATACACAAGAAAGCAATCCTGAAATGGGAGAGGGAATGAGATTGCTGAGGGCTCTCCCTTAAACGAAGGAGTATCCTATCCTCCAGCCTATTGAAGGAGAGCGCGCTGCAGCGTGGGAGAGGGCTCCTTTCAGACAATTTTGCCTCTGGGTCTCCGTATGCTTGCGCGAGGTCCTCTTCCCGTCGCCATTGAAGACACTTGTCGGCCGACGGCCGCCACTTTAGGAGGTTGTTGCTGCCACTGTCTGCTATCGCTACGTCCTCGTCGGGTCACCGTCCATCAAATCCCGTGGGATGGAGGTGACCAGGCTCTTGTCCATCAAAGGGGTTCAGGGCCATCGTACACTGTACAAGCAACAAACTGCTAGTAGTGTTTGGGTACGGTATAAAATCGGTTCCCCCCCCCCCTTTTTGGTTTTGATTTTGACTTTGGGTGGGGTTTAGGTGGTTCTGGGTATGTATGAACAGCTAGTGGAATTTTGATTTCGACTTTGATTTCGATTTTGTTTCTAGCTTTCCATATATTCCTCTTTTTTTGGCCTGATTCCATATATTCCTTATTAGTTCAAGACATATTATTTAAGCATTGCCAACTGCTAACTGCTATTTGGTTGTTTTTGTAAATAGTTTATACATTTTTCCATATTGACAAGTTATAAAAAGAAATTGTGATTTGATCAATCATATATTTGAAGGAAATTAATTATAATGAGGCTCTTCCAAATTAAATATATGTAAAACCCGACGTGATGCATGAAGGAAAGAAAATCGACGTGAATGCATGAAGAAGGTTGGACTTTTCAACGCAGGTGCAACTGCCACGCATCAGTTTTGCCTTCTGTCGTTTTACGTATGTGTCCCTCATCTCACTTCCTTTCAACTGGAGTTTTTGGTCATTATCCTTCTAAATTCTGCAGCTCATATCCTCCAGCGAAGCACTTGCAGAATCAACCAGAAACTCTGTAACTTCCACTCTGTTCTGCTGGACGCTGTTTTCTCTGCATCTTCGAGCTACTGAAGCTTTGATTTTCTGCTTCTTCACGCCTTGAGTTTGCTCCATATTTGCTGCTTCATCAAGCCACATAGAAGCTCCCAGCTAAACGAAGCTGAACTGATCAAATTCTGCAGCCTATTTCCTCCTCTGTTTAGTGTTTCTTCTCCCCTGTTCAGTGCTGGTCTTGTTCGAACTGTGGCTGCAGCTTGCTCCTTGAATCTGGTTAAGTTTCTGCTACTGGTTTTGGGTGAGAGCACGTCAGAAAATTCCGATTTTTCTCCTCTGTTTAGCGCCATGGTTGGCTGATTCTGTTTTCACTTTCTACTGCAGATTTTCCTCCTCTGTTTCAGCGCTGGTTTGGTCCGAAATCCAGCTGCAAGCTTCTCCTTGAATTGGTTCCGTTTTGCTGCTGGTTGCTGGTGAAACCAAGTCAGAAAAAAATTGAATTCTCAGGTCTGAAACTCTATTGTACAGATTGCTTTTGTTGGGTTCCTCTTTCTTCCATTTTTCACGCCAAATGATTCTGTGTTCCACTTTCCAATACAGCCCACCTCCTCCTTGTTTGAGCTGAGCTTCGTGGATATGTGGCTGGGCTAAGAGAGCAACGCTGCATAGTGGATTTGGGCCGGGAAAATTTCTGAAGTATGTATTGCCTTTTCTGGTCAACTTTCCAAGCGTTTTCTCCCCTGTTTATTAACGCTGTAATATGTCTTGTGTGGTGGCAGTTTGGAGGGGTTCTGCGCAGGAGAAAAGTGAGGCAGGAAGATGATCCTAGTTGGAGAAAAATTCTGATTCATTTATACTTAACTGTATGTTCCCTCTCCTATACATTAATCCCTCTCAAAAATTCTGCATATTTAATACATACCTATTTTCATTAAGGACGAAAACCCCCCACCGTGCTCCATTCTTAATTGTTAAATTATAATTATGCAGAATAAATTTTCCGATTAAAGATGGTATATATTTCTTTTAGTTTTCGAATTTTGGTTTAACTCCTAAGTTGAACCAAGAAAAAGAAAGCATAAAAATGGGAATATGGAATATACTGTACTAGTTGGAAGGCAAAAAAAAATTAGTAGAGGATTAAATTTTAAATTTTGATAAGTCCAAGTCCGTATGAAATTCATTGGGGTGGTTCATTTTCTAAGATTTGATGAACGGGTATTGTAGGAAATTCCAGAGATTGAGGTATAGTCGAGGAACGGGTCAGGAAATCTCTATAAAATTCTTGGAAGGTGAGTAAGTAAGGCGGATCATGAGACTCAGAAAATTCTTATTTCTGTTCCTAAGTTTCCTTGCAGTGTTTTAAAATTTTGATTCTCTATTTATAGAAATATGATAACCTCTCTAAATTCATGCCTTTACAGTGCATTTTCCTTCAGCTGGGATTGACTTTTGGTGTATTTTTGTATATAAAGTATACTCAAAATAGGAAAATGTGCATTTTTGATACCTGAGCTTAACTGATTCAATTTTAGTAAATTTTGCAAACTTTGACCTTAGTTTAGGAATATTTTGAGGTATTTATAATTCCATTCTTTTTGCAGATATAGCTGGGTTTCAAAGTTAATTGCTGAATACAAAGATGTTCGCCGCGGCCAATTAGTTAGTTCGCCGCGGCCAATTGTTGCGTGGAGGAAGAAGCAATCAGAGAGATATTCGCCGCGGCCAATTCTGTTGTTCGCCGCGGCCAATTTTTAGTTCAGAAAAGCTGTGCACACCCGAGAGCATTTCGCCGCGGCGAATAATATGTTAGCCGCGGCGAACTAATGTTTACTGAAACACTGCGTTTTGAGGTCTGAGGAACTCTAGGGTTGGATATATTCACAATTTTCGACCAGAGGAGGCATTCTTCGACTTCTGGGCAGTTCTGGGAGCTGGTGTGCTAGGGCTTGGAGTATGAAGAGTGGTTAGAGTCAAGGATTGAAGTTTCAAAGAGATTTGAAGTCATTTCCATCGGTTTTTCTGATCCTCTCCTTCTCCTTTGCTTGTATTCTGCTATGGGTTTGATCTCAATGGTTTTTGTAAACTTGTAGCTGAATATGAGTAGCTAACTATTTGTTCTAGGATTATCTTGAACCCTTGTATGGAGTAACATCTGAACTCTCTTCCGCCTCCATTGATTAATGATATATATATGTGCTGATTTTACTTCATTTGTAATGCTTCCGGTTGATTGGCCAATAATCGGTTGTGTGTTTGCTTGAGTGAAGCTTGAGAGAGCTAGCTTGAGTGTTGAACTTGAGTTAAATCATGCAAGAACTTGAAATTAGGAATTGAATGGACGGTTTAGTTGGTGAGGTAGAAATACACTCATTAACCTTGTATAGTCAAACTTGGGTCAGAGCTTGAAATTAGAGTTTCCTTAGTTGAAAGAGAGATTTAACAACTAATGGGATTAAATACTTGTTTAGGACTTGAGAGAGCCTTTACAAGTAGTAAATGAGTCCCCGACTAGTGCATATAGTTGTTGATTATTGTGGGTGAGAGGAGATTATTCTTGTGCTATGAGATACAAAGGGGGAGAGATAATCCTAGATCCCTTACAAACTTGGAGTTGAACAGAATCTTTTAACGCATTTATACATTCATTTGAAAAGTTAACTCTTTTACGTGCACCCATCTTCATTTCACGATTGTTCTGCTCAACCTAGTTTAAAACATAAATTTAATGATTAATCCATTTCAACTTCAATCCTCGTGGGAACGATAATCTTTTTATACTACTTTGTCACGGCCCGTGCACTTGCGGAATAAGCTGTTTGGAGTGAACAAGTTTTTGGCGCCGTTGCCGGGGATTGAAAGTTGAAATTTCTCTGGTTATTCATTGAATTGATGTTAGGAAATTACGTTTGAGCGGGTGTCTAAAAAGGTAAATAGTTTTTTATTCATCAAGTAGTATTTTTATTTTGTTTTATTTTATCCTCATTTTTATTTATTTATTTTATTTTTCTGTAAGTAGTTGATACTTGTTGGAGTGTTTTCTCATCAGGTACTTCTCTTGGATCTCGCGCATGCAAGGATTGCATCCAGACGGTCTTGAAATCCTTTTGGATATAGAAGACATTTTTGAAAGAGCTAACCCAGAGCCCGAAGCGACCCCACAACCTGCGATGGCTGACCTGGACGAAAATGACCTGTATACATTGGATGATTTTCTCAATCGAGAAGCACAGAGCTATCACTCTAGTATTCGGATGCCGGACATTCAAGCTAGAAACTTTGAGGTTAAACAAGTTATGCTTCAAATGTTGCAGATGAATGGTTTGTTTGGGGGTAATTATAATGAAGATCCTAATGTACACCTTAGCAAGTTTATTGAGGTGTGTGAGTCCTTCAAACAAAATGGAGTATCCAAAGATGCATTAAGGCTGAGGCTGTTTCCTATGACCTTGAAAGATAAAGCTAAGGCATGGCTAAACTCTCTACCAGGGCAATCCATTGGCACATGGGAAGACTTAGTGTCCAGATTCAAGGCAAGGTTTATTCCTCGAGGGCGAAGAGCAACTATGAGAGGGGAAATCTTAAATTTTGAGCAACAACCTGGGGAGATGTTTCATGAAGCATGGGAGAGGTTTAAGGAGTTGTGTAGGACATGCCCGAATCATGAACAGAAAAAGTATGTACTCATGGAAGCATTTTGGAATGGTCTTGATGAAGATGCAAAAAGAATGTTGGATAATGCCTCTAGTGGAGGAATTGGGAAGATGAAGGTAAATGAGCTTTATAACTTGTATGATGATATGGCTTCCAATACCATGCAATATGCATCAGGTAGGAGATCATCTCAAAGAAGAGGGCAACCTTCTAGTCCATCGAATGATATTGCAGCACAGCTTGAAGCAATGAATAGAAGGTTTGACAGCTTAGAGCTTCAGATGAAGAAACCCAACCCCATGGGAGTTCATGCTGTACAACCATCAGCTACTGTTTGTGATCACTGTGGAGAGGGACACTTATCTGAACAATGTCATTACACATTAGAGTCTGTGAATTACATGAACAATGCTCAGCGGAGTCAACAGAACAATCCGTATTCTCAAACATACAATCCAGGGTGGAGAAATCACCCGAACTTTTCATGGAGTCAAGGTCCAAAATTGAATCAGGCTTCCTCATCAGGTGCAAGACCAGCTCAACCTCCCGGATTTCAAATGCCATCGAGACAAATCCCCATTAAAGAAGAAGAGTCTAAGATGGAGAAAATGTTAGCTCAGATTCTAGCTAATCAAGAAACTCAGAGGGTTGAAACAAAAACCACTTTCTCTTTGCATGACACAGCTATTAAGAACTTGGAAGTGCAAGTGGGGCAATTAGCCTCCCAACTGAACGCTATGTCAAGGGGAAATCTCCCTAGTGATACTATTCCCAATCCTAGAAAGGAGGGCAAGGATGAGTGTAACGCCATCACCTTGAGAAGCGGTAAGGTTTTGCCAAATGTTTCCCAGCCTAAAATGAAACTTAGTGAGGCAGAAGAGGAAGGGACCTCCTCTTCTAAAGAGGAGGATGCAGAGGAGCCAAAAGTGAATGACAGGGAGTATGGGAATAGCGAAGGAAAGAAGAGTGAAGAGAAGAAAATACAATCAGAAACTCAGATTCCACCGCTGCCTTTCCCTAGGCGATTCAAGAAGCAAACGGAAGATAACCACTACAAGAAGTTCTTGGATACATTTAAGCAGCTGCACATCAATATCCCACTTCTGGAAGCTTTGGAACAGATGCCCAAATATGCAAAATTCATGAAAGATGCACTATCCAGGAAAAGGAGATTTCAAGAACATGAAGTAGTGGCATTAACAAAAAGTAGTTCAGATTTCATTAAAGAATTACCACAAAAGAAGGGTGACCCGGGAAGTTTCACTATTCCCTGTCACATTGGAACAACGTTCACGGTTAAGGCATTATGTGATTTGGGAGCAAGCATTAATTTAATGCCCTTATCTATTTTCAAGAAGCTCCAGTTGGGTGAAGCAAGGCCGACTACGGTTACTTTACAACTTGCCGATAGAAGTTTGGCATATCCTCGAGGAATCATTGAGGATGTCTTGGTGAAAGTTGATAAATTCATACTTCCAGCGGATTTTATTGTTCTTGATTGTGAAGTTGATCGAGAAATTCCTATCATTCTCGGAAGACCCTTCCTAGCTACTGGCAAAGCTCTCATTGATGTGGAGAAAGGAGAAATCACCATGAGAGTTGGTGAAGAGCAAGTGACGTTCAATATGTTCAAGACTCTCAAATTGCCAGATGAGCCGGAACACTGTTTCTATCTAGATATGATAGACCATATAATTCACTATGAATCCCAACGATCTATGATCGAAGGCAACAGTGGGACACTTTCACTACAAATTGAGCAAGATGAGGAGGGAGAGAAAGAATGTGTCACGATGGTGAGCGCTACCCCTATCATTCCTCCATCTAAGTTGAAGTTTGAAACTCTAGACTTGACTTCAAATAATAGACCTCAATTAAAGCCATCCATTGTGGAGCCACCTCAATTGGAGTTAAAGGCACTCCCAGCACATCTAAAATATGCCTTCTTGGGAGAATCAAATACCTTACCAGTCATCATTGCTGCTAATCTAGCCATGGAGAAAGAGTGGAAGCTCTTAAAAGTACTACAAGAGCATAAGAAGGCGATGGGATGGAGCATAGCGGATATCAAGGGTATCAGCCCTTCAATTTGCATGCACAAAATCTTTTTGGAAGACAACCAGAGACCTTCTATAGAGCACCAACGGAGATTGAATCCTAATATGAAGGAAGTGGTGAAAAAAGAAATTCTTAAATGGCTAGATGCAGGTATCATATATCCTATTTCAGATAGCTCTTGGGTGAGCCCAGTTCAATGTGTACCAAAAAAAGGGGGCATAACTGTAGTGGCTAACACTCAAAATGAGCTCATTCCTACCCGCACAGTAACTGGATGGAGGGTTTGTATGGATTATCGCAAACTAAACGCCGCAACTCGAAAAGACCATTTCCCTTTGCCTTTCATTGATCAGATGTTAGATAGACTAGCCGGAAGGGAATTTTTCTGTTTTCTGGATGGATATTCGGGGTACAACCAAATTGCAATTGCCCCAGAAGACCAAGAGAAAACGACCTTCACATGTCCTTATGGTACCTTTGCATTCAGAAGGATGCCATTCGGCTTATGTAACGCGCCGGCAACATTTCAGAGATGCATGATCTCCATATTTTCTGATATGATTGAACAATCTATGGAAGTTTTTATGGATGATTTTTCAGTATTTGGTGACTCATTTGATGATTGTCTCCATAATTTAGATGCCGTGTTGCAGCGTTGTGAAGAGAATAACTTGGTGCTCAATTGGGAAAAATGTCATTTTATGGTGCAAGAGGGCGTTGTGCTAGGCCATAGAGTATCCAAGGGAGGATTGGAAGTGGATAAAGCCAAGATTTCCATCATCGAGCAACTACCTCCACCTACTTCGGTCAAAGGTGTGAGGAGCTTTCTGGGCCACGCCGGTTTTTACCGCCGTTTCATCAAGGATTTCTCCAAGATCACCAAACCTCTGTGTAGATTGCTTGAGAAAGATGTTGAGTTTAAGTTCAATGATGCCTGTGAGCAAGCCTTTGAAGAATTAAAAAGAAGGTTGATCACCGCACCCATAATGACCGCACCTAATTGGAGCTTGCCATTCATTATAATGTGCGATGCAAGTGACTATGCTGTGGGCGCAGTCTTAGGTCAAAAATGGGATAAAATTTTTCACCCTATCTACTATGCTAGCAAGACCTTGGATGAAGCTCAGGAGAACTACACCACTACTGAGAAGGAAATGCTAGCAGTGGTATTTGCTTGTGATAAGTTCAGGGCATATATTGTGGGATCCAAAGTGACGGTGTTCACTGACCATTCAGCCCTGAAATACCTATTAAGCAAGAAAGAGTCTAAAGCCAGATTAATTAGATGGGTGCTCTTGTTGCAAGAATTTGACTTAGAAATTGTGGATAGAAAAGGTTGCGAAAATCAAGTGGCTGATCATCTCTCTCGGTTGAGTACTGAAGTTCAACCAGGATGGGCCCAGAATATTAAGGAAGCATTCCCTGATGAGCAATTGTTGAACATTCAGCACGCTCTAGATCCGTGGTATGCGGACATTGTTAATTATCTGGTGTGCGGTGTAGCCCCCCCTGATCTGAATCAGAATCAAATGAAGCGGTTCTTGCATGATTCGAAGCATTATTTCTGGGATGAACCATACTTGTTTCGGCGGTGTACGGATCACATTCTAAGGAGGTGTATACCGGAAGAAGAGCAAGGAGCAATCTTGCAAAGTTGCCACTCCTCGGAGTATGGAGGCCATTTTGGAGGGGAGAAAACAGCAGCCAAAATCTTACAGAGTGGTTTCTACTGGCCTACTCTATTCAGAGATGCATATACATTCGTTCTTCAGTGTGACCGATGCCAACGTGGGGGGAATATATCCAGGAGAAATGAAATGCCGCTTTCGAATATGCTGGAGGTGGAATTGTTTGATGTATGGGGCATAGACTTCATGGGACCTTTTCCGAATTCATTTGGAAATCAATACATTCTGGTGGCAGTGGATTATGTATCCAAATGGGTAGAAGCTGTTGCTAGTGCCACAAATGATGCAAGAACGGTGCTCAAGTTTTTAAAAAAGAATATTTTCACCCGATTCGGATCACCGAGAGCCATTATCAGCGATGGGGGATCGCATTTTTGTAATAGCCAATTTCAGTCCCTTTTGAAGAAGTATGGAGTGAAGCATAAAGTGGCGTTAGCTTATCATCCCCAGACCAATGGACAAGCTGAGATTTCCAACCGAGAAATAAAAACCATCCTAGAGAAAACGGTAGGGGTGTCAAGAAAAGACTGGTCCTCAAAACTTGATGATGCATTGTGGGCTTATCGGACAGCTTTCAAGACCCCCATTGGTATGTCACCGTATAAGTTGGTGTTTGGAAAAGCTTGCCATCTGCCAGTTGAATTAGAGCATGGTGCTTACTGGGCGATCAAGAAGCTGAATCTGGACTTCAGAGCGGCAAGTGAGAAGAGACTCCTTCAACTCAATGAATTGGATGAATTCAGAATGTATGCGTATGAAAATTCAAGGGTTTATAAAGAAAAGACCAAACTGCACCATGACAGAAAAATCACTCCCAAAGCATTTGAGCCGGGACAACATGTTTTGCTATACAACTCTCGTCTTCGACTCTTTCCTGGGAAGTTGAAATCAAGGTGGTCAGGCCCTTTCACGGTGGTCGAAGTCTTTCCCCATGGAGCAGTTGAGTTGGTGAGCAATTCTGGTGAAAAGTTCAAGGTGAATGGCCAACGATTGAAACACTATTGGGGAGGACATGTAGATCGTCGCACCTCCACTTTCCACCTTGCTGATTCCAAGTGAACAATTGATGAGTCCGGCTGAAGACTATAAAGAAAGCGCTTCTTGGGAGGCAACCCAAGCTCTTCACTTTGCCTTTGTGTCTTGTTTTTGTAGATTTTAGTGTCTAGTAGAGTTTTATGTGTTTTCCCTTGCTTTGTAGGTTAACTCCTCAGTTGGAACCGATGTCCAAAACAGAGTAATCTCACTGAAAGCATTAAATTCAAGGAACATGCTCAAACAAAAGTTTTCAGGGAAGTGCCCCCAGTCAAGTTATATTGCTTTCTAATATGCATGAATTCCTATGGTTGAGGTGCCACTAGCTGATAAGTCAGATATGATGTTTGTAGTGATTGATTGATTCGCTAACTCATGGTTTCTTTTTGAATTCAGTATTGGCCCCTTAGGGATTTTTTGCCAAAATCATGCATACTTAAGTTGAATGTAAAGACTCAGTAAAATGATATGTGTGGGAGCAAGCAAAACAGAGTTGTGATTAAGTTACATGCATCTATCATGTTAGTTTTACTGTGAAGAGAGGGAGTGTGCATGAAAAGAGAACTGAACTGTATTCGCCGCGGCCAAAACATCAATTAGCCGCGGCTAACATTGTTCTGGATTTCACAGCCAGCCCGAAAGAAATTTGGCCGCGGCGAGAACACAAATTGGCCGCGGCTAATTTCTCATGAGAGATAGCCCAGTAGGTCAGCCAGAGGACAATTCGCCGCGGCAAATAGACAATTGGCCGCGGCTAAAAAAAAAAAAAAAGCGGAGAGTCAAACCAGTGGCTAATTGGCCGCGGCTAATAAATAAATTGGCCGCGGCTAAATAGCGTGTCCTGGATCTCTGGCTTGCACAGAGCCATATTGGCCGCGGCGAATTAAAATTTGGCCGCGGCCAAACATCAGCTGAGGCCCGAAAATTACCTGCTTCCCTCCCTCTTTTGCCCTCATAATTCTCTCCTAATTCCAGAGCTGCCCAGTCGAATCTGTCTCAAATTCTGTCTAGGTTCATTAGGTCATTTTCCCCCTCCACTTGGATTCCCTAATCTACCCTTCACTCAACCCTAACTCCCCCTTCTCATCTCATTTCCCCCATTCCCTCTCTGTCGTCGCCGTATGCTCCCCCTCCCCTGCTTCCGTCGCCATTTCACCACTCTCCTCTGCCGTGGCCTCCCCTCTGCGTTTCCCACATCTTCCCATCTCCCACACGACGCCATAGCGATGCCTTAGTGAGTTCCTCATCCTCCAAGGCTTCTTCCTCCCTCCTCTTCATGTTGTTTCCCCCACCCTCTCTCAGTATTTCGGTGTTGCCTCCTCTCTGGTAAGTCTGCCCACACCCTCTGCTCTTTTTATCATCAGTTGTGGCTGCTGGGGGCTGTTGCTTTGTTGTACTGCTGTTTTGCGTTCTCATGCGTGCTGTATCTATTTCAGATTGAGATTGTATCATGTGTGCTACGTTGTGTTTTGTTGAGTTGCTCCGATTAATTTCTGCTTGCCTAGCTTCTGATTTCCCTCATGTTTTAGAGCTATAATATTGAGTTGGGTAATTCTTGTGCTATTTAATAATGTGCTAGGAGTTTGTGATTTGTGAAACCAAATTGACGTGCTGCTGGATTTTAAATTGTATAGGCATATGCAGATTGTCGTTCTATTTTATTGCTTAGATACACTGCTAGGCATGTAAAGTGTGAGGGAGATGAATTTTTGAATTACATTGGCTAAGGTTTAGATAATTTGATATTTTGGATGAAGCCCTGATGAATTTAAATTATAGCTACCTAAGGATACAAATTGGGACTGCTCAATTAATCGAGTATTTACTTCGGCACTAACTGACAACATTGTAAAAATCCCTTGCAAGCTTTAGTGTTAGGCATGGTGATTAGGTGAGACTCTAACGGAGTGCACTATCCTTTGAGATGTTCTGTGACTCTATGTCGTTGTTCAGTTGAGCTGATTTTGGTTTTGGTGTCTATGTTTGATTTTGCTATCGTTTTAGTGCTCGTTTCCCTGAATTTTGGGTTGTTCGCGATGCTGGTTTTCTGTGTTTTTGCAGGCTGCCATGGCTCCTAAACGATCTCGTCCAAGTGCTTCGCATCAATCCGAGCAAGAGTCTCCTGCTGCCATAAAGGAAAGAGTCCAAAGCCGTCCCATTCGGTCAGAGCGAGAATTCCCTTACACAACTGATTGGGCCTTTTGCGTCATTGCAGATCAGACCTATCACCTCCGCCCCCTGATGGGTGACAAGCCGGGTGGAAACGCTGCTATTGTTAGAGACTTTTATACCCAAGCCGCCATTACCATCAGTTTAAAGTGCCGAGTGCGAGGGGTTCAAGTTAACATTTCCGAGGAGGCCATCCGCACATTCTACCAACTACCGGAGGTAGCGGAGTGCCGTTATGCATACTTAATGCAGCACGAAGACGAGATCCCCTTTAATAACATTGCTTCATTTTTGGATTATGAGGGGCGAGTGTTGTGGAAGGTCCCTCGTGGTGGTCAGCGATATCTGGAGCGGAAGAGATTGCGCAGAGATGCCAAGTTCTGGCTCCATTTTGTGTCCTTCAACATCCTTCCGACCTCACATTTGAGTGATGCCACGTGGGAGAAGGCCCTCCTCATTTACTTACTGATGAAACAACAGCCGGTGGACATTGCTGCTGTCATGTATCACAGCCTTGAAGCGGCCATAGTGGATCATTCTTGCGCCATTGTCTTTCCCCACTTCATTCTTCAGTGGTGTCTTCAAGCCGGGGTGAAAGGAAGAGCCAATGAGGAAGTGTTCGTGGCCCCCATGCTCTTCAACTACAGAGCGATCAAATCCCCCCGTAGGGCACCTCAAGACCCAGGAGCCGACCAGCCAGATCCTGACGTGATGGAAGAGGAGGCTCCCATCCCGGATATTCCAGCTGGAGAGGAGTCGAGCTTTGCACAGTCGGATGACCTGTGGAGGGCCAGTGTCGATAGCCGTCTGGAGCTGTTGATGGGTAAGGTAGATGGTATCGCTGATGATGTGACTCAGATTCGGCTTCAGCTGCAGCGCCTATTGCCCCATTTCACTACTGAGCCCTCTGGAGCTAGAGATGACGAAAACCCCAGCGGGAACCAGCCTGATGAGCCTTGATTTTATTTTCTGTCTTTACTAGTTTTCTGTTTTTATTTTCCTGTGGCTTATTTGGTTCTTTAATTTCTGTTTGCATCTAGTTCTTGACACTACAGTGATGGTTATCTAGTTAGATATAGTTGTTTACAATTGTTGGAATTAGTTGGATTTCAATATCTGTTCCTTGCTGCTGGTAAGCTTAGTTTTTAGTTGTTTGCCCTGTTCACATTTTGATGAGTGTCGATAGCTCTAGTCTCTTGTGTAGCTATCTGTTTTTGTGTGGGTGGTAGCTGCATGAGAGTTGACCCTTTTTCCTCTATAATTTTCAGTGAGGACACTGTCCATTCTAAGTTTGGGGGTGAGGGTATCCCTTTCTGTTGCTGATTAGGCAAGATTTTAATTGTGATTCTTAGACTTTTACTTGGACATTATTTAATTCTGGTGTCAGGTTGCTGAACGGCCCCTTGAATGGATTGTGTGGGTCCAATGATTATGAGTTGCTTAAATTATACGCTTGACAGGAAATTTTGGAATTGGTTGTTAGTGCTTGAGTCATAGATTAATGCATTGTTTCATAAAGTTTTTGTGCACAAACGTTGGGGTATTATTTGAAAGCTCTTGTCTTGGAAAAAGTGTAACAAATTAGTGTATATGTTCTTTCTCAATTTCAAAACTCTAGAACCATTCTTGAATCTCCTTGAAATGATCTAATGACTTCACTTGATTTTGAAACATGATTTGGGCAGTATTTAAATGCGTTTGTGCCTTTCCAGCTGACCTTTGTTAACTATATCTCCCTTTGAACCTACCATTTGAGCCGACTTCAAAAAAAAAAAAAAAAACCATATAAACTTTTATTTGAATTCGTGCATCAGACTTATATCCCATAAACCTGAAAAACCATGATCCCACCATGAACTTGAGATAATGGATTAGTGCTTGATAAGTTGGAAGGGGTAGGATGCTACATTCTGATAAACTCAGATTATAGGAATAAGAATGATAAAAAGTCTGTAACTATTTGCACTCTAGTGATTTTACTTCAAAAAAAAAAAAAAAAAAAAGAAGAAGAAGAAGAAAGAAAGAAAGAAAGATAGAATTTATTTTTCAATGAGTCTAAGTGCATTTAGATCTGAAAATAAGTTTGGGGGAGATGTAATATTTTGGAAGAACACTTGAAATGTAGAAAAGAAAACAGAATCTTGCATTACTATTCATCTCAAGTAATTTGTGTACTCTATTCTCCCTCCTTTCATTTAGCCCTTACCTTGGCCACATTACAAGCCTTAAAGTCCTAATGATTTCGAAATTCTTGTAAGGTCAAATGTATGATGGAGAGGGAAGAAAAGTTTTGGCATATGAAGTATTGTTGTTGAGGTAGTATATATATACATTGAAGTGTGATTTTTATTCTGGACAATTGTTGGAAAATGGTACCTTAACCAATCACACACACACGTGTTAGAAAGCTTTGCATTGCGCTGTGAATTTGGCAGCTCTCTCCACTCTATTTTCTCCTGTCTTGCTTATCATGAGTAGCAACTGATGAGGATTATACCTTGCAATACATGTTATTTGGGTGATTCTTGAAATCTGGCTACTCCGTCATTTTGTTTTACTCGAGGACGAGTAAAAGTCTAAGTTTGGGGGTGTGATAACCTCTCTAAATTCATGCCTTTACAGTGCATTTTCCTTCAGCTGGGATTGACTTTTGGTGTATTTTTGTATATAAAGTATACTCAAAATAGGAAAATGTGCATTTTTGATACCTGAGCTTAACTGATTCAATTTTAGTAAATTTTGCAAACTTTGACCTTAGTTTAGGAATATTTTGAGGTATTTATAATTCCATTCTTTTTGCAGATATAGCTGGGTTTCAAAGTTAATTGCTGAATACAAAGATGTTCGCCGCGGCCAATTAGTTAGTTCGCCGCGGCCAATTGTTGCGTGGAGGAAGAAGCAATCAGAGAGATATTCGCCGCGGCCAATTCTGTTGTTCGCCGCGGCCAATTTTTAGTTCAGAAAAGCTGTGCACACCCGAGAGCATTTCGCCGCGGCGAATAATATGTTAGCCGCGGCGAACTAATGTTTACTGAAACACTGCGTTTTGAGGTCTGAGGAACTCTAGGGTTGGATATATTCACAATTTTCGACCAGAGGAGGCATTCTTCGACTTCTGGGCAGTTCTGGGAGCTGGTGTGCTAGGGCTTGGAGTATGAAGAGTGGTTAGAGTCAAGGATTGAAGTTTCAAAGAGATTTGAAGTCATTTCCATCGGTTTTTCTGATCCTCTCCTTCTCCTTTGCTTGTATTCTGCTATGGGTTTGATCTCAATGGTTTTTGTAAACTTGTAGCTGAATATGAGTAGCTAACTATTTGTTCTAGGATTATCTTGAACCCTTGTATGGAGTAACATCTGAACTCTCTTCCGCCTCCATTGATTAATGATATATATATGTGCTGATTTTACTTCATTTGTAATGCTTCCGGTTGATTGGCCAATAATCGGTTGTGTGTTTGCTTGAGTGAAGCTTGAGAGAGCTAGCTTGAGTGTTGAACTTGAGTTAAATCATGCAAGAACTTGAAATTAGGAATTGAATGGACGGTTTAGTTGGTGAGGTAGAAATACACTCATTAACCTTGTATAGTCAAACTTGGGTCAGAGCTTGAAATTAGAGTTTCCTTAGTTGAAAGAGAGATTTAACAACTAATGGGATTAAATACTTGTTTAGGACTTGAGAGAGCCTTTACAAGTAGTAAATGAGTCCCCGACTAGTGCATATAGTTGTTGATTATTGTGGGTGAGAGGAGATTATTCTTGTGCTATGAGATACAAAGGGGGAGAGATAATCCTAGATCCCTTACAAACTTGGAGTTGAACAGAATCTTTTAACGCATTTATACATTCATTTGAAAAGTTAACTCTTTTACGTGCACCCATCTTCATTTCACGATTGTTCTGCTCAACCTAGTTTAAAACATAAATTTAATGATTAATCCATTTCAACTTCAATCCTCGTGGGAACGATAATCTTTTTATACTACTTTGTCACGGCCCGTGCACTTGCGGAATAAGCTGTTTGGAGTGAACAAAATACATATTTAAAAATGTAGTCATATGCATGTTTACCAAAATTTGATTTCAATCGGGAATTTTGCAAGTTTACGGATGTTGAGTTAATTGGAAATCCTACTATGAAACTAATCTGAACGATACTTTGTCTGAAATGTTAATTGGAGAAACTGTACTGTTGTATGGAGTTATCTGCTCAGAACCCTGTAGTTAACAGCAGTAAATGTTAGCCCTGGTGCACCACGATCTGTACCTCAGCTAGCAGGGGCGGTGCTAGCCCCGTGTGTAGGCCATCACACGCGGACTTATGTTAACTTCCGCAAGCTGAATGCTATGCGTCTGTAGTGACTTTTCCCCGCGAGCTGTGTGCTCTGCGTCTGTTTAAATTGGTTCTGCTTAGATACTTTTAATGCATTTGTACGAAAGAATTTGCATAAAATATGTTTTACGCGATATATCTATAAATATGTACCCATATATTTGTGACCCTACATTTATTTTAAAAAGGGTCGGTGTTGCTTATTCACTGAGTATTCGACTTATTTTTTTATATATATATATATTTTTCAGAGAGCAGTAGGGACTCTAATCTGCCCCCAGCCGCCTTCTAGTGGCCGACCTCTTGAGACGTCCTTAACGAGCCTGCAGTAGCTCATGTGGGTGTATTTTGAGTTGTATATATATTTTGTTTGAAATTTTGTAAACCTTGTAAAGTTAGCTCCACTGAATCATGGTTAGGGTATCCCCACACCCCAAATGTTTTCTTTTGGTCTGATTGCGCCCTTTCGGACTATATTGTACTGGCTGATCATTTGTAGCAATATCGGGAGGTCTACGTTATAGAGGAGATTCTGCCGAAATTTCTACAAATGTCCTCCAAGAAAAAGTTTATATGTTTTATATTATTTAAATTAATGCCTATAAGTATTTTCTCTATGTTTTCGCTTCCGCGTCAGAGTACTCAAATTGTGGGGTGTGACAATATAACTGGTAAAATGCAACACTGGAATATAATAAGGCAAAATCAAAATCAAAGCCTTGTAAGAAGTCCCATTCCTTCTTTACTTATAACTACTATCTTTGTTTGCTTGTGGCAATAGAAAATTTGAGGGAATGTACTGAGACATAGTTTGCTCCAATTTTTTCCGTGTTTGGCTTTTCTTGGTTTGCTTGGTTGCAGTTATCTAAAAGAGTCTATAGTGGTGGTGTCTCGGTCTGGGGTGGGAGGTTTACTAGAGAGAGTTAGAAGGGTGAAAGATTGGAAGTGAAGTGAAAGCTTAGGCTTGCACGAGGGAACATGAGGGGTGGGCACATTTGAAACAGTAATCAATCGTTGACTTCTGTGCTTAGTCTACTTTAATTACCTAATTGATTGATGTTGGTTGTTTTGCGAATGCGCCATGCTTAATTTTAGAATCTTCTTGCTCCACATCAACATAATCTAGAACATTAAATTATACAATGTGATTTTGTCAATTTAAAAACAAAACTGGTGGGTGAAATTGTTGCTTAAAAGGTCATGTATGTTGGTTTGTCGGTTCATACCTCTGCACATAAACCATCAAGAGAATAACTTGGAAGTAGTCAATATGTCATTATAAAGTTACGTATGTGGATATGGTTTTTTTCATTTGGACTAAGTTGGTTTTTGGGTTGGAAGAATAAATTAGATTAAAAGATACATGGGAGCTATTGCTACTATCTCTATTTCTCCGTGGATGGCTTCTTTTCTGCTTTATACTATTCTTTCTATCTCTTTTCTTTCGGTCCAAAATTCAATTTGTGCTTAGGTTTTGATGAACTATCATTGAACTATCCTACTTTGGTTGTGGCTTATAATATTGCATAAATGTTACATATGTGCCAGATCCTTTCTTGATATTTGTCCAGATCCTCCATGGAGTTCGAATGGCTTGATTGTGTTTCAAATAGGATTTAGGTAGTTAATGAGAATTCAGATGTGTAGTATTTGGCAATTTTTTTTATGTTATAGATTGATAAGTTGATACAATGAGCAATTTGATTTATATATTTATGTGGCGTTTTATTATTTGGTTTATATATTATAGAATGTAGTATTTTTTTTCCTTTTGAGTTATAGTGTTTAATTTTTTTATAAGTTATAGATTGCAGGATTTGGTTTATAGATTGCAATTCTTAAGGTTTCTATTTTAAAATCAACAACTTCTTCTATATTTTTTATTTAAAAAATTAAAAGTGTATTTTTTAGCTGTTGACCTATTATTGGTGATTCAAAAACCTTTTTTATTTAAAAAAAATTAAAAATGAATAGTTTTATATTTTTTTCAATTAGAGGTAATTAAAAATATTCTTTTTTTTTTTTACCAAGAGCCTCTTGACTTAGTGGTATCTCCCAGCCTACCGCCAAGGGGTCGGCTGTGAGGTGGGTGGTTCGATCTCCCTGGTGCCCCATCCCCTTGTCTCATATTTCCTCTTTAGTGGTACCCATTGGGCCCACTACCTTGTAACCCAAAGAAATGGCTTTTTTAAAATTAAAATATTATTATTTTGTTATTTTTATTATTATTGGCAATTTAAAGTAATTATTTTACTATTTATTATTATTATTGGTATTTTCAAATGATTTATTTGTTTATAATTATTGGTAATTAAAAATAATAATTATATTATATTTTATAATTATTAGCAATTAAAATTGATTAGCCGTATTTTAGTCTTCTAACCCCTCCTTCATTTATTTCAAACTCATTTTTATTCAACCAAATATAAATAATAGTACAATTTCTTAAAACAACATAAAAAAAAGACATGCTCAACCTGGTTGACCATAAAAACTGAATCTATAACATGTTTTACAGCAATGTAATAGGTAATGTGGCTAAATAAATTCTTAAAACATTTAAAGATCTTTTGGTGCTTCAATAGATCCAGATCTATTATATTGTGATATCTAAGCTTGTCATAATCTACACTATAGATCCTAAGTATTATAGTTAGATTAAACACATTAGCTCAAAGTACAACTTTATTAAAGATATTATTACATATAAGGAAATCATTCTACAGTGTGTCATTATGCACACAATGATATTAGATTAAGGAATTGTGTTTTCTTTCCTTCATTTGAATGATTTTTGAACATAATGTGTGAATGTATTTTTGGAATAATGAATGTCTAATTTCTCATTTATTAATTTCCTATTATAAAAGACATATACATAATACAATATGTTATATAGGTCGATAAAGATGACTTTTTCACACAAGTAACTGCCTTGACTGCTTGTGAAAAGCGTCAAGATAAGACATTTGTGTTTCTTAGCATTAGGAAAAGTTGCCCATAGACACTGAATGGCAAGTAAGAACACAACATGATTAGTAATATCACCTTGATAAGAGACCAGGATGAAATTCAAAAAAAGATGTCACGTGAGAATTGAATTTTAAATACCTGTTGTCCATAATACATATAATCATACGTGACACTTCCTCCAAGCACCATGAAAGGCAAGTAAAGTATTAGAATCTATGTCAAGTATAAAGTATATATAGACTAAGATTTGTATAATGTGAAATGGAAAAAATTATCATACTCTCTTGTGGAATAAAAGGCATACCGTAACATGTTTCATATTGCATGTGCTTCATGATTGCAAGTTTGAAAAGTAAGTGAATAAATTTCTATTTTATTACAATGTAAGTCCCAAAAAGAAATAACAATTCTTTCATTCTTTCACTAGTGCTCTTATGACTTTGACAATATTATAAGATGATAAGTTATTGTAAGTTACCTTAATATGTATCCAAAGGTTATCATAATGTGACATGAAGGAACAATACTAAGAAAGTAACTAATTTTGATCTTAGTGAAATATGGGCGAAAGAAAGATTGGATCAAATATACACACTATGCTTGTACATGAGACATGTCCATTATGAAGCTATTTCAAAAAATATCATAAACATGGAGATAAGCCATACATTACAGATTACAGTGGTAGAACTCTAAGTAATTGAAATTCATTGAGGGTTAGAGATACTACATATAAAGTTTATATAAACATCTAAGGTATCCAAGGTACATTTATGAATATTAATAAATAAAAAGGCTATAGACTCTTATACTGGTTTTGAAAAGGATTGATTGCTAGTATAAGAGCTTTCAAACATAATGTCCAAATGATCATGGCAAGCACTTAATATGAAAATTTGAGAAAAAAGATGTAGAAATTTCCTTTTCAAAAAAATATTTATATAAATTCATTTCATCACGTACAAGTGAGCGGTGTTAGATTTGGGACATTCATGGTAGGATGACCTAACTCAAATCCAAGCTAGCTAGTTTATTTAATTAATTGAATTAATTAAATTATTAGGATAATTAATTAGTTATTATTTAATAATTAATTTTAGATCTTGAAATTTTGAAATTCAAGATATATATGTATGTATATATATATAAAGGACACTAGGGTAACATCTTAATCCTAAAAGAAACATAAAAGAAAAAAAAATACATGAAGCAAGAAAGCCGCTACTTTCCTATGAGATTTTAGGTGCAGTGAAAATAAGCAGAGTTTAAAAAGGTGATTTGAGAAATCGAAGAGGCCAATAATTAGAGTGCAATGTAAAAAAAATTAAAGAAAAAAGTCAAGAGAGTATCTGGTACATAATTCTTCGGTTGCGATCCTTGGATCAATTTTCAAATTGTTTCTATCAAGGGCAAACGATTACAATGAAGCACAAATAAGAGTTAAATACACATTGCATCATATCATTAAGTGTCATCAACTCTCCACAAGCAACATAATCTCATTTTAGCTAAACTACTTGCATTTTTTGAGATATTATGATATATAACCTTTGAGTAGGGGTGTTTATTAACCCGTTAGACTTTAGGGGCGTATCCTAACCCAACCTAATTAAGTGAAGTTAGGTCAGGTTAGACTAAAAATATAAATTGATAAAATTTTAAATAAAATTATATCAAGTCGAATCGAATCACGGACGAAAATATATTTTGCCTAACATGCTTTAGTAGTTATTTTTTAAAATTAATATCTTGCTATTTTATATATATATATATATATATATAATATTTATTATTATTCTTATTTCATCTAACTTTTTTTACATGCTTCAACTTTCATTATATATCCAAACTCTTCTTATTTTTTAATTATTTTTATCATTGATGTGCATGTTTACTAACATTTCTTTTGTTAAATAATAAAAATACATATATTTATCTAGGGTTAATCATACTAGTATAGCTTATATTTTATTTGACAATATCAAGTTATTTTTTTATTATTGATAAAAATATGAAAATTTTAAAAGTCTATTATTTTGAAATATATGCTTATAAGTTTGTAAAAAAAAAATTATATTACGAGTATTAATTCATAAAGAAAAAAAATTAGCTCAGGCAATCCTAACTCGTTTTAACCCAACATAAAATCAGGACTGTTCGGGTTGGGTCGGGCCATAAGTATAAAAACAAACTCGATGTTTTAATTGGGCTAGGCATCGGGTTTATTAGATATCCGGTCCGACTTTGTCCATGAATAATCCTACCTTTTGAGAGCTTAATCAAGTATTATGTCTTTCAATTGTTGAACGTAGATAGATATATTCTATTTATTGCATGTGCATGTCTTTAAGGTTTTAACATGTTACTTTCCATAGCTTTATTTTTTTTTTTTCTAAATACTGGTGCCATGGCTTCACCATTGCTATGCATTTCACACTAAACTCCCCAAATATATATATGTGCCCCTTGAAATATATTTATTATAATGTTTCTCAATGATAAAAGATATCTTTTAAAATAGATATGTTGTTAATAATTAAATTGATAAATAAACCTGTTAAAATGATTTGAAATATTAATAAACATTATATTAAAGTATAATAGGGGAGTTTTGATGACATAGGATTTGAAACTTTTGATTAAGTTTAAAATTCAAATCAAGTGCTTTTACGTAGACTTTTCTTAAGTTATGTTAAAATTATATGAATCTTTTATTTATCTTTTAAATATATTTTTTAGTTAAATTTTAAATTTTTTTCACTAAAATACTCTTTAATAACCAATTTTAATAATGAAGATAAACACTAGGGCAATTTGAGTATTCACTTGAATTTGCACTCTTTGCCTGCACAGAAAGGGCTGATTACATGAGCATATTGTGATTGGATTCTACTTTATTACTATTATATAGACAGACCTAAATTTTGAAAATTGAAATGTAAGGGGATAACTCATATGAATTGGCACTATATGAATAAACATGTATAAAATTATATAACTATGATTAAGTTTACTATATTATTTCAGATACTGATTGAATATTAATAATTCAAATTTTAAAATTACCATAAGATTGAGTAAGTAGTTTTTGAACCAATCATAAAATAAAAATGTTAAGCACATGCAAAATATTATTTTTGCAACTAATTTATAATACCGGTACCATATAAGTAAATATATAGTTGACTAGGTTAGAGGTATATATACTCTGAACCATTACCAAGAGACAATTTGGTACAACATAGATAAATATATCGATATAACTTAAATGTATTAGATGAATTTAATCAACATACTTGGCTTATGTTTAAATACTTAACTCGTTCACGTAATAAAGTCATTTACCTTTATTTTGGATAATCAAAGATAAGTAAATAGTTTAAATATGGTTAAGTATCATAACAAAATTCTGGATTGGAACTCCGAGTTCGAAGTTAAAATTATTCTGAAATTAAATCATACTGACCCCAAAAATTTAATGATGATTTCTAACAAATATAGTTTAGGCTTTCATCTTGGAAATTAAAATGTTTTCTATGATAAGATGAAATTATTTGGCAATAATTTTTTAAACCTTGCTAATGTTACTTTAATCATGTCAATTATTTAATTATTAGGATTTTGAAAAATAGATAAATTATCAAAAAGAATTTCATGAGCTAAAATGTTTAATTGGACTGAAATATACTTTGCTATTAGCCAAGATGTTTTGGGTCGAACAATTAACTTTCTAGTTTATCTGGGCCAAAAAATGCAAATTGCAAAGTTGTGCTCATCGGAAAAATATTGATTTGGGTCAAAAACGATTTTAAAACCCATATACTTAAAAACCCATGATCCCTAATGAGAACAAAAAAAGACATGAGAATTTTCAATACTTGTCCTTTTAGGTTTGGGCCCATAAAGTCAAATTTCTATAACATTGAGTTTAACGTCCTGTTTACTTTGCTGGACAAATTCTTGATTATATATGAGCTATGCAACTATTAGTGTCCAAAGTCCAACAAGTCAACCAGGAAAAAATAAATGGTTCAAATCTGATATATCCCTCTGCCAAATGTCTTATGACAAGTACCTCACAGCAGAAAGAGGTTGATTTCAAATTAATTTTAACTTCAAAATTCCCATTTAAACCTAGCTATGAATTTAAATTATTTTAATTTAGTAGATATTAAAGTATTTCTTAAATGAAAAGAAAATAATACAAAAAGTGAAAATGTGTATAAAATTTATTTTTTCTCTTTTCACTTACTTCTTTTTTTCTCTAGTTATCTTCATTTGAAAGGCATTTTATCTTTTTTTTTCACTTAAAAATATTCAAAGTCAAAAGATTACGAACTCTTTTTTCCTCTTGGAAAATTTTGAGAAGAAAAAAAAATTTCCAATTCATTATGGAATAATTTAGTATTTCTACATTCAATCCCATCCAATCAAAAAAAAAATTATTGGATTGATCAATTTCTTGATGAAATATAAACTAATAATTATTATCAATCTAATTCCCAAAATCTACTTTATTTCTAAGAAAAAAATTCAAAATTCTCCAATTAAAATACCTTCAATCCAAATTGTTTTCGATATCTATAGTATAATCTTCTACTATATAATTCTTGATAAGAATATCATCTCTCATATCACATAATTTTTTTTCACACAAGTTGTAATTATATATGCAACACCATAATACGTCAGACTCTTAGCTTGATTTCATAAAATTCCAAAGAAAAAGAATAAAATCATGGCATTTTAATACGTTACGTTGGGATTTAAATGAACACATTTTGCCCCGTAGGTCCCGTGAACTCATAAATCACATTCCCCACTCAAACTTTATTTATACAACTCATACATATCATAAAACAATCCATGAACCAAGGATTGGAAGCAAAAAATTAGAAAAATTATATTTTTCTCATGGGTCCAGAATTCAAATTTTTGACCCTATCTTTAAAAAAAAATTAATTCTACAAAAATAGGAATCAAGCAAATGATAACTTTCTGGAAAGCTATGGATGTTAACTTTATATTAAAATAATTTCAAACCACAATTACATCGTTTGGATCATGTTTGACAACAGAAAAGCTTGAAAAGGTCAGACTACTTAGCATTTTTTATACAAATTTTTGATATGAATTTCAAAAATTTATAACTAATTTTACAAAAATCTAATATAGGCAAACTATACCAATTTAGAAAGCTACATGTGTTAACTAGAGGAAAAAAAAAAGTCCAAACCAATTCAGAAGCCTTTAAACCTCAAAAATTGATGGAACAGTAGCCAAGGTATGTTGGCATCCCTGATTTTGACACAAAATTTTAGAAAATCATTTCTCCCTCTACAGACTCTAATTAAGGTACTTCTAGTTGGTATAGGTCACTATAAGTGTCTAATTTCTTCCTGTAAAATTTTATAGCATTTGGATATCGTTTGGCCCACGAATAACAAAGGAAAAATTTATGACCCTATGAACAGTGCCATTGTCAAATTTGGAAAATTTTGCCAACTTTAAAAATTTATCAAAAATTTTTTAGAGATCCAAATAATATGAACTTTAGCTTCCCAAAAAGCTCTAGAAAAGACCTATAAGCATGCTAAATTTCAAACAAAAAAGAGGTCATTTGGCCAAATCCTGATATAGCTCTTAAATTTGACAAATTTGACACCATATATGGTTCAAAGTAAATTCAAATGGCCTTATACATGTTCTAGCACCTCTTGGGCAAGTTTTAAAGCATAAATACATCATATGGAAACTATCCAAGTGGTCTAAATTATCATGCATCTCAATTTAGCTACTCCACATATAAAAATACACTAGCATTTACAAGGCATCGAAGGTCCAAATCTTACATTTACATTGATTTGATACCAAATATGATTTCTACATCATCCATACATGCTTTTACATTTGTTCCAATTGTTAAAACTCAAAAATAATATGTACATAAACATTTTGACTTTCCTATACATCAAAACTATATATAACCATGCAAAAGTATTAAAAAATAGCCATTTATGCTTCATGACCTCTAATCTTTGGCTTTTGAACTCCACCTAGACAATATGAGATAGGAGAGAGAAGGGGGTGAGATTCATGGAATCTCAATAACTCATACACTCATTCAATGAAGTAATCAAGGTATATAAACATGTCAAAGTATACAAATAGGTATCCAATCATTTAAAATCATTTAACTCATGATTTACATGTCATGAAAATCATATCAATGCCAAGAATAAACTCTATGTACTTTTAGTCTAGCCTTACCCTATTTTTGAGACTTTTGGATTAGTTTCACTCGTAATCTAAGGACTTTTGACTTGGCCTTACTCATCCATAAAACTTTTGGTCTTATCTCACTCATTCCTAGGGACTTTTGGCTCCACCTCACCTATCACAAGGGACTTTTGGCACCACCTCACCTTCAAAAGCAATTTTCACAACCAAAACATAAACATATTAATACCAATGTATCAAGGCAACATCAAATGGCATGTCAACATACAAATGCATATATAAGCATACAATGACATTTACATATCCAAGAATGCAAAAAAGAAGGAGTGAAGAGCTACCTTGCAATCAAACACAACTCTTCCTTTTTTTTTTTTCCCTTCTCGGTCTCACAACCACAACTAGATGGAGCTTGAATTCTTTAGCCTAGACACCACAAATAACACTCAATTACTTCCTTGGAACAAGTCAAAGTATTAGACACACACTTAAGAAGCACACTTTGTTTATTGGTCTCATATTAGTTACATTAATGGCCTAATAAAGCAACTATCATAATTCAATCTCTTAGCTTCATTTCTTTATCATATTTAGGCCTTTTGGTTCCACTTAGACTCCTTGAAGTCATCATCCACTCAATTCTAAGAGCCTAGGTCCATGTTGCTTCTATAGGCTACATTATGGAATCTATTGACCTAACTCTTAATCTATAACTTCTAAATTTTTCCTAATGGTTCTTTTCATCTTCTTCCATCACATATGACTCTAAACTAAGTTTAGAACCAATTAAAACAATCCCTACCCCTCTCAAGTGCTTTAAGTCAAATCATATAAAGCATTTGGAGTCCATGGAGTTTCCAAGTTTTCCTTGATGGAAGGGACACTTGGAAAGTTTTCTAAGGGTCTTAAAAACTCAAACAAATACTCACATGTGCTAGGGGATTTATGAATCCATCAAAGTTTCTCTCGTAATTTCTTAGCATATTTTAACTCCTCATAGTCAAAAACCTAAGTTTCTCTCTTGTTCTTAGATAGAAATTCCTCTCCTCCCATGGTTCTGTTATTGGCCAAAACATAGAAGAGAAAACAAGAAAAAGAAGAAGCAATCAAAGACAAAGAACTACCTTAGATTCAAGCCTCCTTTAAGAGTGTTTTCTCTTTGCCTTGGCTTCCTCTTAAATTTCTAACTTCTCCCTTTTGATTCAAGGCCAAAACAAAATCATTTCACTCATCAAAACCATGAAAAAATGAAGCAAAGAGAGGAGAATGAATTTGCAAGGAGAAAGACCATGAATTCTTAAAATTTCTTACCCTTTTTCCTTAATTTTCTCCTTTCTTCTTGGTTTCTCTTGATCTCTCTCTCTCTCTCTAACCTTCTTCTCTATTTTTGAAAGAAGCAACATGTCAGTTAGAGAAATAAGAGGCTTCTGGGTTCTTTAAAAAGTAAAATTTCACTTTTTCACGCATTTTCTAGAACAAGTCTCGTTATAGCAAGAAACATCCATCGTTATGGTGAGCACTTATCAATTCCAGGTCTCTTGTTTTTCCTACGATGGGTGCTATTGCGAGAAACTCCCTAGATTTTGTATAAGACATATGAACTTGCTATAGCAGACTACATCCTCGTTATGGCGAACTAGTACCTTTGCTATAACGAACTAGCTCTTTACTATAGCTAACAAAAGTCCTGACTATAGTTGGCAGATTTAGAAAAGTTTTTGAAATCTTGGATGTTACAATATATCCATAAATATATGAGTCCTTCTTATATGCATAATTAATAGATTTATATAATAAAAGATCATACCCATATTGCTTTCCCTTTTTTTGGATTTTTTAATGAGTCTACTTGTTTTTTGTAAGCTCTCTCTTCTAGAAACACATTTCAAATAAAGCCAAAAAGAGAAACATAATCATATTCAGAAACCCTTCTTGGAGCATCTCTTTCTACATTCCTAATAAAAATTATAACTATGAGATTAACAAAGACAAAAGCAAGATCAAAACACTCTGCACATTGATTGAAGTTGAAGTAAAATAAAAACCTAAGAAAACTTGTCTCATTCATCAAGGCTTTTAGGTTGATTGATTATATAAGTGAAAAATTATCAACCAAAATTTGAATTTTAGAAGAAAAATTCAAAACAAATATTTTTGAAAGACTTAATTCAACCCTTATATGAGACAACTTCCATTGCATCTTTTAAATCACATTTGGTAGAAATTTGTGTTAATTATGATAAGCATTTATCTTAGATTAATTATTACCTTATCTAATTTGTTTTTCTATTATTTAGTAGGATACAATAGATATTTAAACTTAAAAGTATTGTAACTATCTCATATTATCTTATCACTTACTAATTTGTAGGATTTAGAATTTAGAAAGTTATTACTACACTTGTGTGTGCATATGCGCATGCACGCGTATATGCCCATAAGAATGAAATACACAAACCACTTATTCAATCACCTATCTTCTTTTTAGCAGTGCCTCATTCTGACTGTGACTTATTTTATCCTACCTCGCCTATTAAAAAAAATAAAACTTCTTTTAAACATATGTCCAAAGTAAGACCCTTTCCTTCTAGACTTCCTCTCAAGACATGCACCCCACCATTATGTTTAGAAGGCTTTGATCAATGAAACCCAAAAGTCTAATCACTGGAAGACTTCCCACACACCATCATCATAAACAATGCTATAGACCACACATCTGCACATGAAAGCACGTCCGCCACCACTTTTCGTAGTTGTTTGCCCAAAACTAGTCACTACGATCTCCTCCATTAATTTTTGATGTTGATTGGTTGTTTCCTTACTTCCTTGATTGTTATTATATTACCAGATGTATTTCTAAGAACTCCCTTCCATCTAAACAATTATCTCTATCTCTAAAAATTTCAAGTCAAGTATTTTCTCCTTTACTATTAATGGTTCTTCTATAATTACCTCTAAAAAGTTACATCTGTTCAATTATAGTTCAAGGGACAAGGTCATTTAGACCATTTAAGTTAGAAAGGGATTGACATCCTACTATAAATAGACCAAATTGGATGAAAATTGATGCCCAACTATATGCTTTGTTGTGACATTGTCTTTACTCTCAATTACTCCCTATGTACTAGCCTTATAAAACTTGTTACGAGGTTTGTAATAAGGGTACCTCAGTGTATAGTAATGATATTCAACATTATTATAATGATTTGACCTTGTCCATCTTAAGCATCAAGATATAGGTACTACCACTTATGTATTGAGAATTAATTCTCTTAAACATGCGTTTAGATCTTTAATACCTGTTATAGCATCAACAACATATCAAGGGAAACAATGGGACAAATTTTTCATGGTTATGACTTTGATTAATCTTCAACCTAATCTTGACCTTATTCGAGACCAGTTTTGGTAGGTTCCACTATTCCTATTTTAGATTATGCTCTCACTCACTTGGTATGCATTTCTTCTACAAATGTGCTTATTATGAAGAAATTAAATGCCCTTGTTCTAAATATTTTAGCCTTAATTTCTTAAACTAGTGATGAAGGGAATCGAGAAAGAAAAGGATGCAGTATTAGTTATCAAAAACGCCTCAGTCTACACATTATAATAAATTGGGTCATATACATGATCATTGTTGGTCCATTCATCATCATCTATCTTGCACTATGAATGTTGCACAAGCATCAATTGAGACGATTGAGAACCAAGTCCATTAATCCATTACATTGACTGGTGATGATTTCAATAAGTATTTATGTTATCAGATGGCCAAGTAATCCCTAACTATTGCCCTAGTTGCCCAATTGTAATTTCGTTGTTTGCCTTACTCTACTCCTCTCTTAGGCTATAAGTTATTGACTTAGGTGCCTTTGATCATATCTTTAGTAATAAAGATCTCTTCTCTTGCATTTCTACTTTTATTTTTTTTTTCATATTACTCTAGCCAATGGTTCTAAAATTGTTTCTAAAGGCATTGGTTAGTCTACCATTCTTCCCTCCATGACTTTAGATTCTATTCTTTATATCTTTGAGTATCCCTTTAACTTTGTTTCTATCAGTAAGTTAACTCATACCCTTAATTACTTCATTACTTTTATTGATAAATGTGTTTTCTTTGTAGGATCAAAGTACAGGTTTAATGATTGGCATAGGGTGTGAGTCATAAAGGCTTTATCATCTTACATCATTAATAGCTTGCACAACTACTTCTCTATCTCTTATACACAATCACTTAAGCCATCCTAACCTCTCTAAACTCCAAAAAATGTTTCCTTCCTTTTCTATTTTGACATCATTAAAATGTGAATCATGTCAACTTGATAAACAAACTCATGTTTCGTTTCCAAAGCATGTCAATAATTGGGCTGCATCTCCTTTCAAACTTGTTCATTCTAATGTTTAGGGTCCATGTCATGTTTTGTCTATTGTATAACCTTTATTTATGACTATATTCTCATTGCATTTGGCTATATTTAATGAAGAATCATTATAACATCTTTTCAATTTTTCAATCTTTCTGTGTTGAAATGAAAAATCAATTTGGGGCCTCTATATCTGTTTTACAAAGCGATAATGCACATGAATATTTTTTTACTCCATTTTAAAATTTTATGTCTTCACAAGGAATTCTTCATCAATCTTCATGTATGCATACACCATTACAAAGTGGAGTAGCCAAGTGCAAAAATCATTATCTTTTTAAGATAGCTCGTACTTTGCTCTTTCATTCTAATGTGCCCCTCCGTTTTTAGGGTGATATCCTAACTACTTGCTATTTAATTAACCGTATACCTTCCTCTGTATTACAAAATTAAGTTCCCCACTTTATTTTGTTTCCCTCTAAATCTCTTTATTTTGGTTGCACTTGTTTTGTTCATAATCTAGGCCTTAGCAAAGATAAACTTACAGCTAAATTTATCAAATATGTCTTCCTTAGGTATTCTCGCTTTTAGAAAGGATATTGGTCTTACTCTCCAAAAACTAAAAGGTGTTTTATGTCTATCGATGTGATATTCTTTGAAATATTTCCTTTCTTTTCCTCTGCTATAAATTAGCATAATTTAATATCTAAAATTCTTCCACTGTCTTACATCAATTCTCCAGCAACCACTCCCATTCATCATTTCAAGCTTATCACTTCCTCACCCTTACCTTTTTGAAGGCTCTACTGATATAGTTATTGACTCACCTTTTACTTCAACACTAACCCCTGCCTTAACCTTACCTTTCTTTGAGAGTCCTCCCATTACCTTTGTAAAGTCACTCACTTAACTCATAATCCTCATCCCATTTATAATTTTTTGAATTATCATTATTTGTCTACATCCTATTATAATTTTGTGTCTTTTTTGGATTCTGTTTCTATTCTCAAATTATCAATGAGTCATTCTTTCATTCTGGTTAGTGACAAGTAGTGCTTAATGAAATAGCTACCTTGCATTCTAATGGCACTTAAGATTTAGTCTCTTTATCTTTAAGCAAATCCACAGTTGGTTGTCGGTGCATATATACTATTAAGGTTGGCCCTAATAGGAACATTGATCATCTAAAAGTTCGTTTAGTTGCCAAATGATATACTCAAAAAATGTTGCTTGATTATGGTATTATGGTGACACTTTTTCTTAAATAGCTAAAATTGCTTCTATCTACTTATTACTCTACATAGCTACTATGTGTTATTGGCCTTTTTATTAGCTTGATATAAAAAATGCTTTTCTCCAATATGAACTTGAAGGGAGGTTCATATGGAGCCACCATTAGGATTTATTACTCAAGGGGAGTTAGGAAACATTTGCTAACTATGTCACTCTTCATGGGTTGAAACGACATCCTTAAGCTTGGTTTGGCAAGTTCAACTTAATTATTTAAGAGTTTAGGAAGGTCCAAAGTAAGGTGGATCACTTTGTGTTCTTTTAGTACACCTTATCTAATCAATGCATCTACCTAGTCATTCATATGGATAACACCATCATTATAGGCAATTATCAAAATGGTATTATTTTGCTTAAACAACATCTATTATGTTCTTTTCAGACTCAGGATCTAGGAAAACTAAAATATTTTATGGGACTTGTAGTGGCCTAACCTCATACTGAGGTTGTTATATCGCAGAGAAAATATGCTTGAGATATATTAGATGAAATAGGTATGTTAAATTGTAAATTGGTTTATACTCTTATGGATTCGAATGTCAAACTCTTGCCAGAACGAGAAGAGCCCCTTGCAAACCTTAGTAGATACCAAAAATTGGTTAGAAAACTTAACTATCTTATTATTGCTTGCTCAAATATCTCTTTTACTGTAAGTATAGTTAATCAATTCTTACAATCTCTATATGGTAGTCATTAAGATACTCTAATTCACATCCTTAAATATATTAAAAGAGCTTCAGGCTAAGGATTGTTACATGAAAATAAGGACAACTCTCATGTGATTGGTTATAGTGATAGATTAAGATAGTTCTCCTATTGATAAATGATCCACTTTAGGGTATTATGTCTTCATTAAGGGTAATATAGTCTCCTGGAAGAGTAAGAAACAAGATATAGTTACAAGGCCTAGTGTAGAAACTGAGTATTATGCTATGACTTTAGTAACATGTGAACTTATATTATTAAAGCAACTTCTTCAGGAATTGAGGTTTGGACGTATTGATCAAATATAATTGATGTATAATAACCAATCAATAATGCATATTACTCCCAATATAGTGTTTCATTAGAGCACTTAACATATTAAAGTCGATTGTCACTTTATAAGAGGGAAGATTCAATCTGGGTGTCTTGCTACCAAGTGTGTTAGTTTAAATGACCAACTAGTAGATATGTTCACTAAATCTCTTAGGAATCCTTGGATTAACTACTTTTGTAGCAAGCTTGGTGCATATGATTTATATGCTTCAACTTGAAGATGAGTATTAGAAAATTGTGTTAGTTATGATAAGTATTTATCTTGGATTAGTTATTATCTTATATAATTTCTTTTTTTATTATTTAGTAGGACAAGATAAATATTTAAATTTAAAAGTATTGTAACTATCTTATCTTATCTTATCACTTCTTAATTTGAGGGATTTAAAATTTAGGAATTTGTTACTACACTTGTATATATATATATATATACCCATAAGAATGAAACACATAGACTATTTATTCAATCACCTATCTTTTCTTTAGTTTTTCAACATTCAAATACCACCTTACTACAGCCAAAATCCCATGCCAATATGAAACCATCTAATGAAGAAGATCATAAGAAAAGAAAATTAATCAACTTGTATAGATATATATTAAATAACTCACAAGCATCATAATTGTATCAAAACTCAATCAAAAAGGTCTAGCAAATGCCATTTATGAAGATAAACTTGTCTTGATACCTTTATAGAGGATTTCTAATTTATGATTGTGGAAGAACATTGCAACAATAGTGAACTTCTAAAGCTTTTGTGCAAATTTTCTTCCTCTTAAGCTATCATATCCTTCCTCCCTTATCTAAATATGTAATGAACTCACTCTTCAACTCATATTATCAATCGCACAAATGATTCCCATGATGTTCTCTCCCTCAACATTATTGACGTTTGAAGGAAGAAAAGAGAAATACATAAGGAGAATAGACTTTGTGTAATACGAGTAAATTTGGACACTTGAGACAATGATTATAGATACCAAATCACAAAGCCTGCATTAAAGGAAACTTGTATGGAACCAATCTGGATCTTCTCGTGTTTAGTGTGAATTGAACGTTATTATGTTGACAAGTGATGGAGAAAAGAAGAAATAGGTGAAAAAAGAAAAAAGAAGTTATATTAACACTCTTAATCCTTTGTATCATCTCTCTCTTTTTAGGGGACTATTTTATAATCTTTACCTAAAAAAATTAGATTAAAAAAAAGTCTTGCCAAACTAACTCAATCTAGTCCAATTCTAAATCAAACTGAATTAGGCTAGGTTAGGTATTAAGCATAAATATATTTGTCCAATGTCAAACTAGCTCAAGTATTGAACTAAGCTAAAACCTAACTCAACTAAACCAGTATACATCTCTAAATTAAATACTATTAATATCTATTTATCATATTTTAGGTTGTAATAGATAATAATAAACATTTAAAAAAATTGTCAAATACCTATGCAAATTCAAGTTTGATTGGTGTACAATGAAATATAAGATAAAAAAATATCCATAATTATCTTAACATAATCAATTTAAATAGTTTTAAAATTACAATTTGTTCTATTCTAAGTAAATTTAAGTGCGTTTGTATGTGTATATTAACAACCACTAAATAATTTATATTATAATGTAATAAAATAAACTAGCCATGTCATTTCATGGATTTTTTCTCTAGAACAAGTTCCATTTTATTGAAAAATGTTTCTTCTATTATTAAAAATTTTATTTTCATGAAAAAATGTTTTCTATAAATGATAAAAAAAATTTATAAATCTTCTATATAATATATTAAAACAACAACTACGGAAGTGAATAGTATAAGCAAAGAAAAGGATAGTAAATAGTTACGGAAGATCAGTAAGAAATCCGTGGGTCTAGCAAATAAGACTGAGAAAAAAGCTCAACATAAAGAAAGTTAGACATAAGGATGATAAGGTGGTTGAGACTTGCTTTTAAGGTGTTGACTCCAACTTAGGGTGCTACCTTGTGAAACCCAGAATGATAGAATGTAGTGTAGCCTCAAAATAATGTAAGATAAGAATACCAGCAATGAGACACATAACGAGTGATCTAAAAAAGGTATACCTCATAGGTAACATCTAAAGGTAAATATGGGTAGCCCAATAATTGAGGCTCAGAAAAGAATGAGAATAGTTAGTAAGCTACAAGTCTGATGAGATAACCAGTAGCATCATTTCAGGTGAGATATGGGAATGAAAGGCTCAGTGAAAGTTCTCCCTGGATCGAGAAAGAAAAAATAAGACATCCTGATGTCGGGGAAACCACCCAGTAGTGGTCAGTAAATTCCCTTAGATAGACCCCCTGAGTCATAAAGTATAATGAAAAGGGAAGCGAGGAAGAGCTAAGAAACTAGCTACAAAAAAGATACCTTCGCTTTAGTAATGATTAAATGCATAGACTAAACCTAGAAAGATAAATAAATAAGGGTCTGATAATTAATCAGACGAGTTCCCTAATATGAGAACGATAAGGAGTTATGGCACATGAGTGATTAGAGCATCCAATAGAGCATAAGCTTTTAATAAGATAAAGTCTGGACATTAAGAATAAGTGTCCTAGATTGGATTATTAAAACCCTAAAAATAGTATATTGTGCTCTTGGGGAGAGGCTAAAGAGGCTGAATAGAAAGAAAGCTCAACTCTGATCCGAACATATAAATAAGGTGAGATGGACAGTTAGTGCCTTAGTACTCTTAGGGAAGCTCGAGAGAGCTAGAGACCACCTAAGAAGATGAATCTCGTATTATGTAAAGAAAGAGTGTAAGCCGAAAGTGCCATAAGATGAAATTTTTGAGATTATATGAAATAGAATTTTCCTTACCAAGAGATGGTCTAGTTAAGAGCAGAGTAAGAGTATAAAGAAAAGTAGACCCCCTTGACATTCTAAAGAGTGAATAAGTAGAGGAACCCTGGGAAAAGGCAGCTGCTCTTAAGCGTAAAAAAACCTGAACTGGCAATAGAGATAGCCAGTAGCAGAGTATCTTTTTACCTAAGTAAAAGGATAGAAAAGGTAAAAACAAATAGAAGATATGACAGTATTCAAGCTGAGGACATACTAGATTGAGAATAGATATTTAGTTAATGTGCTTGAATACTTAAGAAAGCACACTTATCCTTGGCATAGACGCCCTTCTATCATGATAGCACCCGAAGTAAAAAATAGTCGGGCAATACAGAGAGATCTTAGTATGAAACAGAGGAAGAATCTTATTTTCCCCGAACACTCTACGAGAATAGGGTAGATAGAGAAAAGTAAGAAAGGAATACTTTAGATTATTGGAAAACTTGTAATATATTGGCGATAATGGCTCTGAGCTCAGTCATGAAGTGCCAGTATATTAATGTTTGATGTTATGATTTTCTTACAACAATGGTTACATGATATTGGGTCTAGCCAACCCAGTAGTAATGTGACTTGAGTACGTGGCAAACGATGGCATCAATCATCAAAGTGTCCCAATAATCGAAAGGTATTCTAGCTAGTAAAATGACAAGATAAGTCAGAAATGAAAGGTAAAGGAATTCCAGTAATATCAGAATGATAAGAAAAAGCATGCAGAGAGGAATTCCTAATAAAGAATGTTCAGATTCAGATAGCATGAATTCAGTATGTATAGCCTGAGTCCCTTATAGTATATGTAAACAAAATAAAAAAAAACCAGAGCATAGCCTCTCTCTTGCCATAAATGTTAACCACACTCAGAGTGTGAAATGCCCTAGTGCCAAGGCACTTAAAAGCAGAACGTAGGCATAGTTAGAAACTGCAAGATATGAGAGAAAAGTTAAAACAAGTACATGTAAAGTAAGTGAGTCAATAGAGTAAGAAAAGAAAACCCAAGTGAAAAAGAGACTGAAGTGGGAATCTAAGGATCCCATGGGGAGCAGTGAACGAAAATTAAAATGCTCCTAAATATCAGTATGATGGGATCTTAAAGAATTAGATGACACAGAACCTATCTCGCACGAAGAGTATAATGTACTTCTGAGTTTAGCCTTAGTTATTATGAGCAATTGTTACTCAACTTAGTGAGCATGTATTTTGCTGTCAGATACAGTGATCTTAAGCTTTGACGTTTCCAAAAGATGGATCGCAGTAGTTCCTAATATATCTTATAAGTGCTAATTTTTATATATATTTTTTCACATTTATTATTGTTTTTAATGATTAATTTGAGCTTAAATGGATTCATTATACAATATTTGAATTTTTGGTCAATTTTAAAAAAATAATATAATTTTAAATTAATTAAGAGAATTTTTGGATTTAAATTGATAATATTTTATTTTCCATATTTCTTTAATGGGTTGAATATTTCCAATCTTTAAAATAGTTATTAAATTTGTGCAGATTTTTAGAGATAAATTAGGAATCAATGGTGAAGACAATTTTGGGCAATTGGATTAAAGATTTAAAGTGAATCAAGGGTCAAGATTGGAGTAGAATTTTTATTTTATTAATTACTTGATAATGGCAATTTTTGTAAATAGGTTATTAGGTTTAATTTTCTTTCTTGTGTGGAAGAGTCAACGCTTGGAGAAGAACGCCTAGAGGAGGCTGCTGCTTCATTCATTCGTCATTGGTTCTTCGAACGTGAGATGCTGAGGGACGCAGCTGGAGAAGAATTAGCGCCGAAAAGGGAAAGGGAGAGAATTGCTTCTTTTACTTTTCTAGACTTTTGGACTGATGCAGAGGATGCCACACCTCACGCACAGGACGCTGGACCTAGAAAGGAAAAGGAATTGCTACTTCATTCATTTTTTTTCTTCTTCGGACTTTACGTGGAGGACGCCAGACCTGGAGACGCAGAGGACGAATTATTCCATTCCTCATTGGCTTTTTAGACTACACATGGACCAGACACCTCTCTCTCCTTGGCACTAATTTTTTTGATTCATGTTTTCCTTTTCCGGATGTGAGATGCAGAGGACGCCTAGAAGGACAAATTGTTGCTGATTCATTTTTTTTTGTTTTGGTCTTCACACGCAGAGTCAACGCTGAACCATTATCACCATTTATTGTTATTTCCCTTCATCATCTCTTCATGGCAGAGAGCTTGAAGGAGTGTAAAGGAACAAAATCCATGGAAGCTTAAAGAAGGGTGGCACCAAGGTAGAGCATGGAGGAGGAAGGCTTGAGCTCTTGAATTACATGGATTGAAGACCATTGGGGAGTTCTTTTCTTTCTACCTTTTCCTCTTTCAATTTCAAGAACTTAGGGATTTTCTAGTTTTAGAAATTTTTATGTGGATTTAATGTTGAGACTTAGTTTTAGGTTGGACAATAATTTTATCTTAGATTGTAATTGGAATTGGTGTTATTTGGGATTGGAATAATGTTTTGTAGTTGCTGGAATTTTGGTTTTTAGACCTTATAATGTTGATTGGATTTATGTTTGAGTTCTCTTGCATTTATTTGATTAATATTATGATCTTAATCACATATCTTGATCTCTTGCACTATTTGATTATTAAATTGGGTAGTATAATTGCTTAATTGTTCAATTAGGTAATTAAAACCAAATTTTTCAGAATTAATTAAATCCAATTGTTGAAGGATTTGATGAGTTTAATTGGCTTAATTACTTGAATTAGCTAAGGGTTTCCTAGTTAAGTCAAGTGATGTGGATTTGAGTTTAAGGTTTCCTATCCTTGGATTAAGTTAATTAAATTTATTGGTCTATTGCCTAATCACTTCTCTTAGTCTCAATTAATCTTTGGTGAGTAATGAGAGCCGAAATCTCCTTGCAAAACCTTGGTTGCCTCCTGTTTGTTCTTTGCATTTTTACAATCACTTTAATTTCAATTTAGAGCAGTTTAGTTTAATTACTTGTTTAGTTTTTCTCTTTTAGTTGAAATTTAATTTCTTAATTCAAAACCCCTCATTGCATGCATTTAGTTCAATTAATTTTGCATTTAGCGTTGAGATAGTTTTCTAGAATTTACATAAAATAGCAAGCATTAAATTATCACCTAAAATCAATTCAAAGTAATCCCTAAATTGCTCATTGGGAAGAATAATCTAGGGTTGACCTATACTATATTAAATCAATCTTAGTTTAATTGAGTGCTTAAGTGACTAAAGCATCATCAATATCATAGTGAGTGTAGCAAGCCATAGCAGGCTCTGAGAAATTGCAGTAGACCCAGGGGTCACAATAGATCCCACTAAGGGTGTTCAAAACTGATCCAAACTAATTGAACCGAACCAAACTGATTAAAACTGAATTAAACCGATTAAAACTGAATTAAACTGATTAAAAAAAAGCTAAAATCGATTTTGGACATTATAAAATCGATTGGTTTGGTTTGGTTCTCGGTTCTATCAAGTTTGGTTCAGTTAAAACCGAACCAAACCGAACCAATTTATTTTTTATGTTTCTATTAATTAAGTTCAAATCATATATAAACCTTTTATCAATAAAAAAATAGTGATATTTTTTTCTTACTTTACTTATATTTAAATGAGTTTATCAAATAAGCTATCTTTAAAATGTTATTATTTTATTATTTTTACATATGATATTCAATTACAATTGTATAATAATTAAATATAATTATGAGAGATACTTTTTTTTAAAAAAAAGATATATAATAATTAATTATTTCAACACTACTATTGATTAGAACATTAAAATATGCATTATATTAGAAGTCAAATTTTATATAACTAGAAGAAACAAAATCTTAAAAAAAATCAAATCACTTTTACTAAAAAAAATATGAACCAAACCGAACCAAATCAAACCAAACCGATTAAAAATTAAAACCGATAAGGTCCAGAAAAATGTAAAACCGACAACCTCGGTTCAGTTTGGTTTTGGTCCAAAATCAAACTAAATCGAACCTATGAACACCCCTAGATCCCACAGACTTACAGAGAGCCCTAGCCACAGCATGATAGTTCTCTGGTAAGATGAAGGCTTGAGATAGTTTTACAGAGTAGTTAGTCTCAAAGACTAGTACAGTTTCAACTAGTTTTTGTCTCAAAGACTAGAGATCTTTTGAGTCTGGTAAATCGTTGTCACAGAGATATAAAGGCTTTACTTAGATAGTTGACCACTGACTAGACTCTTTAAAGATGAGCATAGTGCATGGTATGAGGAAAGTAAGAAAGTAGCTTTCCAAAATTAGAGTCAGATGAACCATTACTCAGCAGATATTTGCTCTAACCAAGGGATAGAAAGATCCCCACATGCTAGCCTATGTATTCAGAAAAAGGTCAGGTGTAGTCTTTACATGAAATAAGTGGTACAACATTCTCCAGTGATCGAAACTGTGAGAGTAGCTAACATCCCACCAAAGCTCAGTAGTAGTCAGTGGTAGTAACTCTTCGATGCCAATATAAGACACATATGTTAAGCTTATCACTATTGAAATGAGGGATTATAAAATGCCACAGTAAGTAAGCAAAGAAAGTGAGGAAAAGTCTCGATCTACAGAGATAGATATAGTAGTACATAGAGAAATTGAGATCATTAAAGTAGAAACTCCTCAAAGGAGTTGTAATCCTAGTAAGTAATTGAGATATGAGACCTGTGACAGAAAGAAATGTGAATTGTGATCATAGGGTGAGCTAGTAAGAAATAAACGCAAAGATAAACAGCGGACAGTATACTTTAAAACAATAGATTGACAAAAACCTCTAATGACTCTAATGATCAGAAAAAGATAATGAGATGTTATGAGGAGCCATTGGGAGAGGATATGGGAGACATGATACAAAATATATTCCCTCTCGAGATATGTAAATAAGTTCACTGAGAAGAGTGTTAACCCCTACAAACGAATTGAAACTAATCCAATATAATTAGGAAGCTCTCCCAAGATAGGCCTCCAGAGTTAGAAATTTATTTCCCTTATAAAAAGAACTAGCATGTACTATATAATAATAGAGCCCTCATAAAAAGCTAGTAGTGAGAATTCCTTGGCTGAGAAAAAACTCAAAAGAGTGAAATTGTTAAGGAAAGTATATAGAGCCAGAAAGAAGGGAAAGAAAATAGCAGTTAGTTAGAATAGAAAAGAGTAAGAGAAAGGTATACCCCAAATTTTAAAGATGAAATTTATTTAAAGGGGGGAGAATTTGTAACATCCGGTCCCCCGTAAACGTGAGAAACGCGATATTCGGTTTCTCTGTAAACATCATAAATGGGCCAAATATAAAAGAAAATCCTTAAAATAGAAGGATTTGATGCCAAATAAAATTAAGATAAAATTTTAAATAATAGAAAATGAGAATTTGAATCTTGAGTTACCCAAAAATCAATGCCAGAGTAATTTGAAAAATTTACCGAAAGACCAATGGCATTTTTGTAAATATAGGCATTTTTGAAAAAACATATAAGAGGGCTTTTTAAATAAAATTTTTGAGTTTTTCAGGGTTTTCAGAGGCCCTAAATACTATGGGAACCCCTGGAACAGTTAAAACTCTTCCGGTGAGCGATTTCGGTAGTCGATTGACCAAAACTTTGACCGAATGGTTTGAAATAATTCTAAATCCAAATTGAGTGATTCCAAAGACATTTTATAAATTAGAAAACCTAAATTTTATGATAGAAAAGACGGTTCAAAAAAAGACCTAAAATAAGCCCAAACGAAAGAACGGAAGTGGAGAGACATAATTAGTATTTCAGGAATTGTTATAAAAATCATCCTCCACCTTTTTAAATAACTAGGCAGCTTCTCCAACCTTCCAAGAACGTCTCCTGAGCTCAAAATTAGACCAAAAATGGAGTGAAAATTGGGAGAAGAGAGAGAAAGAAAACTAAGCCAAAAAGATATAAAAATACATGAAATTTTGTAACAAGTTAGTTATAAAATTTTCTCCCCTCTTCATTCTCTTTCTCTTGATGGTTTTAGATTCTTAAAAGAAGGAGTTTGGTGGCTGACCTCATGATCAAAAGTAGAGGTTTTGAACAACCAATTAGAGCAAGAGAATCACCATTTAGCAAGCTTTCAAATGAGGTATGATATGTAATAGAAAAATTTATTTTTCTATGAATTCCAATAGCTTCCATATTAGGTCTAGAGAGAGAAACTAGAAAGGGGAAGGAATTTAAGCCAAAACAAGGTAGAGACAAGAATATTCAAACATGAGAAACAAGAATATGCAAAGAAAACAAAGAAAGAACTATGAATTTATAAGATAGAAAAGCTAAGAGTCTGTGAATATAATTAAAAATATGATTTTATCTAAGAGTTCTCAAGCTTATGTGGATATTTGTATGAGTTTCTAAGACCCCTAGAGGGCTTCCCACATGCATCTCCCATCCAAGAAAGCAAAGAAACCCCATGGACTCCTTAAGAAAGCCTTATCTTAGCCTAGGGCAGAAGTAATACTTAGGGAGTGTTTTAGTTGCTTCTAAATTTAGTTTTGTATCATATATGATAGGAGAGTATAAGAGGAAGCCTTGAAAAAATTTTAGAAGCCATAGATAGTGAGATGGATGTGTATGCTTTATAATGTAGCATAATAAAGCAACTCCTAATTAGGCTCCTTAAAATAATTGTGTAATAATTCCAAGGGATCTAAATGGAGTCAAGAATCATATATTAAAGGAGAGAAGGGAGGCAAAATCATGAATTTTTGTAATTGCTTCATTAAGTGCCTTATGGAAGCACAATAGAGTCATAAACCAAAGTAGCATCATGTAAAGTGTGCATAATGCCAAGGCTTGTTTCCATGAGTAATTCATATTTTTTTTAGTGTGTCTAGGCCAAGAGAAATGATCTCCACCTTCTTGGGTGTGTGAGGTCAAGGGAGAAGATTCAAGGCTTAAGGAAAAAGTGTGTAAATACAAGTAAAGTAGCTCTCTCTCTTTTCTCCCATGCATGAATGAATGTCTACATTATCTTTGAATGTATGTATGTGTATTTTAAGCTATGAATTGTGTTTTAGTATGATGCATATGTTTCATGGAACCATAGTATTGCATTATGTATTCAAATGATGCCAATAATGTTTGCATTGTTTTTCTTGAATGTGGAAAGGCCAAGAACCTTCTATCTTTGGTGATGATGAGCCAAGAGCCCTTAGAAGTGGTTGAGACCAAGACAAAGTCTCCCAAGGGCAAGGCTTAGTTCAAAGCCTTTGAGAAAAAGGACGAGGCAAGTCCAAAAACCTTGAAGAAAGTGGGTGAGACTAATCCATTCATTTGGTAAACTTAAATATGCTCTGTGTGCTTTGTGTAAATGCCAAGAATGCATCTTTAACCATTTCAAGTGTTAGTATGCCATGCATGCATTTGAAGGCTTGTATTACATTCTTTATGCATGATTGAATGAGAGATGAGTTATTGGGATTCTTTGAATCTTATTCTCTCTTTTCCAATGTTCTAATATGCTAGGTGGACCCAAAGAATAAGGCAATGGGAGCCAACCACATGAGAGATGAAGGAATGACATTAACATGTGAAAATTTTGTTACTTTAAGGCTATAAGAATGACATATGTTATAATCCATGGTTGTATATGTCTCATGAAGTTATGAATATGTATAAATATGTTGATGTATCATGTATAAGTGAGAAATTATGGCATATGAATACTAGAATGTAAAATGAGCTTGCTATGACAATACGGCTTCTTGAATGATATTATGGAAATGTATATAAGTGTGAGTGAAATGGCCAAATTTTGGGACCATTTGGGCAGCTCACACAAGTCCTAATTATACTTTTAGATTTGCCCAAGAGGTGTCAAACCTTAAGAAAAGCCATTTGGACATTTTGGTATCCTATATAGAGTTAAAATTAACCATAATTGAACCCTATATCACTTTTTACCCAAATAAGCTCTTCTTGATATGAGATTTGGTATGCAATTAGATCTTGTTGAGAGCTTTTTGAAAAGCTAAAAATAGAATTTTTGAAAGTTTACAGAATATTTGATAAATTTTCAAAGCTGACAAATTTTTTAGTTTTGGTCATGTCACTGTTCACTCAGATCCGAAAATGAAATTTGTCACACATAGCCCAAATGATGTCCAATTGCTACAAAACTTTATACAGAGAAACTAGACATTCACAGTGGCTTGTGCCAACTAGAAGTACCTCATTTGGATGTCTAGAGAGGGAGATACAATTTTTTAAAGAATCTGTCTAGTATCAAGAACTCCAACCAACCTCAGTTACTGTTTGATTGAGTTTCAAGCTCTGTGCATGTCTGAACTGTAGATTTTTTTCCTCTAGCTAACATCCACAACTTTCTAGATTAGTATCATTTACATGGATTGAATTTTTTTGAAATTAATTGAACATTTTTTAAGTTTGCTACAGAATTCTATGATAGCACCAGTGGACAGCTTGACTTCTAGACTTTTTCAAATGTCAAACATCCTCTATGTTGGATGTTATAATCTAGACATATTTTTATCATAAAGTAGACATGTGTAGCTTTCCATAATGGCCAAGAATACATAATTTTGATTTTTCTAGAATTAGTTATGAATTTTCAAAGTTTGTAACAGAAATGAGCGAATTCTGGTCGAAAATGAATATGTATATTTCATGCTCCCCTTTGACTTTCACGAGTTGTAAGCCACTTTTGATAATTCAAATGAGTTGTATTCATGTAATTAAATATGAAAATGTATTGTATGAGCTCACATGGTCCATGTGATACTGAATAAAATTTTCATACGCGACGCAACGTAAAGAAATGCATTATTTAATTCATTTTTTCTTACTCTTTCATGGAATATATGAATGTAAAGCATGAAAATGTTATGAAATAAGTTTAGAAATATATGATGTTACACAAATCATATAAAAGAAGAGAGCGTAAATGAAAAAAAAAGCATGCCAAAATAAGGTTTCTTAATATACACATAACTCTATAAAAGTTAAATAGTAATTTTATAATATTTTAATTACAATGATGTTTAATTTCATTAGATCCACCATAATTAGGAGGGGAAAGAGGGAAATAATTTTGGGGTTTTAGGATAGGGGAGGAATGAAATCGTTTCTTTTCCATTTCATTAATTTTTTTTTTGGCTTAAAAATCTTTTAAACAATAGAAAATTATTTATTCCTTTTCCATTCTATTTTCTTCTCCTTTTGTTCTATCCATCCAAACATAGTATTAGAGTTGATATACTATTAGGCACAAATAAATATATGCCCAACCCAACTCTATACAAATAGGACCCAACCCACGACAAGACCATGTTAAATAGGGCAATTAGTGAGAACAAAGGGATAATAAGATTTTGGAGAATGCTTTCGTGATGTGGATTGATACACTAATAGATCCAATAATTCCATATGAACAAGCCCAAATCATAAGAGCAACTAGCAAATGAGGGCAATGGGATAGTGACGATTTTAGAAAATGCTTTGTGTGAAAGAGTCTTCTTCTTGACTTGAAGAGGAAGATTTGTGAAGTTTGATCATAGTCTCCAAAATGACTTATTTATTGCTTTCTTATTCTTTTCATGTTGTAATCCTTCTATTTAAGGATTTGCTATTATTTTTCATTTTAATCCATCGCTTTTGCTATTAGCAGTTCAATTACTTTAAAAAGGCTAATTTTATGCTCTTCCCCTCCTTGATTTGATTTATGCTGCATTGATAAATTAGATCACATCAAGGGTTGTCGAGGAAGTTGTTTAGGATAGCCTCCTCAAATCTAAATCTTTCCCTTAGAAACATAGTATCCTCATCGCTTGATGTATTCCTTCTCTTGGTAGATGTGTTGGTGACATTGATTTTCCTTACATTGCCTAGTTATGAGTATGATAGACCAATTATGAAGAACCATTTCAAAAACTTGATTTTCATGTAAACCATGTACATATGAAATGTATTTTTCTTAGCTTCCTTTTTTTGGGATAATTCAATGAGAGCCATCTTATATTCCTAACCTTTATTTTCAATACATTGACCCAAAAGAAGCATTGGAGCTTATTACCTTATAGTTTACTTGTGTTGCAAAGCAAAGCACATGCTCATCCCAAATGGTAAAAATAGTTAAAGCTTCTCTATTGCACGATCATGTTCAAATTTACAAGAGTCAATCCATCCTAATTCATGGTGGTCAACCACCTTCCTTTATAGACATGCATAACACCATGCCAAAACAAAAGAGAAATACTAAAATAGAGTGCATGATGTAGTGGTTTAGGACTATAAACATTAAGCTAGCTATACGCATACAAGAAAGCAAGTTAGGTTAAATGAAACCTCACCATTAAATACACTAATAAAAGTATGAGAAAAAAAATTGTGATAGATTCATTGATTTGAGGTATAACAATTAAGAGTTAAGTCTCATTTAACATGATTGCTGATTAAGCTAACATTTATTACTTCATAATTTTTATTTGAGAAGGAGAAGCATAAAAGGTTTGGCTCAATGTTATTATTTCTAATTATGCTTTTGTATTTAAAGCACGACTTAGAGCTTATAAAATGAGAGGAATAATTTTATGTGAAAATTGAGAAAAAAAATCACTCTTATTTTATAAATTAATGATCAAAATTAATAAAATAAAATAAATACAAAAATTAAGGAAAATTATTATTAGACATTTATGATAATTTTTATATTAAAGTGACAAAGATGATTGTGAGGGAACAAGACTATGTACATGTAATAATTGTTCAAATACAATAAATATGATAACTAGAGATAAAGTACAAATATTAATAGATATCATAGAAAAATAGAAGATAATATAGATATATATATATATATATAATATTTAATTAAGCTCATAGACTTAGTAGAAGTGCAAAAAAATACAAGTAAAGTATAATTTCATAATTCTCAAGATATATGAAAAGATTCAAATCCTAGAAGGAGAAGATAACAGTAAGAGATCTTCAAAAAAAAAAATAAAAACAATCAAAAAAGAAATAGAAAAATTAAAAAAGAAAGATGTAGCATTAGAATTAGATGTCATAACTATAATAGGAACATAATATGTTAAACAAAATTAAAACAACGAATGAAGAAAATAGTTCAAAATATCAAGAAGAAGAGTGAAATTATTTAAATGTAATATCAATAGATTAAGTATAGAAATGGTATTATCAAATAAACTTACTAATAAATAATGAACTTAATACAACAACAATAGTATTATACAAGAAAAATTAATACCCACTCAATAGTATAAAAAGATTAAAGAAAAGTTAAGTAGTGCAAATGGGTTAAAATTTCAAATAAATTATGAGTTGTCAAAAGTAACTATATGTAATAATAAAATATGTTTCAAAACTTCTTTTGTGTTAATAAAAAAATATTAATGAACCTATTATTTTAGAAATTCTATTCTTAACATTAATATATCCCTTCAAGGTAATGGAAAAAAAAGAACTACAAAAATTTCAAAAAAAATGTTTCGAATTTATAAGAGCACACCACATAAAAAGGACATAAACATATTAAAAATAGGTTCTATATCTAATATTAATAGAATAATTAAAGAATAAATTTTTTATATATTTCAAATCCGAAAAATTGTATTTTGTTTTGAAATAATTTCATTTTCCTAACAGAGACTACTAATCTATTTTCTTTAATAATATTAAAAAATTGTTCTAAATAGTTCAAATGTTGTTCTACAGATTTTAAAAATATTAACACATTTTTTAAATATATTATCGAAAATTAGGTATAAGAGTTAAATATATCATTCATTATATGTCGAAATTTTGATGGAACATTCTTTATTCCAAAAGGTATAACATTCCATTCATAATGTCTAAATCTACTATAAATGTTGTTCAATACTTATCTTCTTTTGTTGTTTGAATTTGATAGCAACCTGATTTTGTATCAAATTTTGAGAAAATTAAAGCCCATTGGATTCTTCTTATCCAATCTTTTTTTATTTGGTAAATGACATCTTATCCACCTATATACCTGTTAAGAGGTTTATAGTTTATGATAATTCGGGGTGCTCCTCTTTCAATTTTATCTTGATTTTGAACATAAAAGTTGGATAATTCCATGAAGATATGCTTGGCCTAATTAATTTCTTATATAATGAATATTAAATTTCTTTTTTCTAATATTCTAAATTCCTTTAGTCATTTGAATGGGTCTTACTTTAGTTGTGATATTCTTTTTATCAAAATCTTTTTCATGTGGTAAATCTACTATATGTTTTTTCCTTTCCAAAAATGTATTAAAATGTTATGCACATATTTAATTTTCAAATTTGCTTTGAATATCTTTTATTCTTTGTTGTATATAAGGGTTTCCTAACTATTCTTCTATTCTTTTATAATGAATTTCCTTATTGAGTATATTGATTTGATTTGATTTTTTTTCTTATGTTATTAATACTAAACATAGAAGCTCCTTTTAATAGGTTTATGTCCTTTTATGTAGGGTGTTTTTGGAAATTTAAAGCATATTTCTTTTCCTAAAATTTTCATAGTTATTCCTTTTTTTCGTTACCTTGAAAGGGTATATTAATGTTAAATATGGGGTTCATAAGATATTAGGTTTATTAATATTTTTCTACTAACACAAAAAAAGTTTTGAAACGTATTTTATTATTACATATACTTGTTTTTGATAACTTATAATTTATTTGAAGTTTTGACCCATTTGCACTACTTAATTATTATTTGGCTTTTTTTTTCATAATATTGAAGGGGTATTAATCTTTCTCATATACAATTTATATTTACTCTTAAGTCTAATAATATTAGGTTATTATATTAAATTTGTTATTTATTATTAAATTTATTTGACAATACTACTTATATACCTAAACTCTTGATATTACATTTAAATAATTCTCTTCTTTTTCCCGATATTATGAATTATTTTCTTCATTTATTGTTTTAGTTTATTTATATATTGCATTCCTATTATGGTTAAAATATATAATTCTAATGTTGCATCTTTCTTTTTTAATTGTTGTACTTCATCGATTGTTTTTATTTCTTCTTGAAAATCTCATATTGTTATCTTTTTTTTTTATTACACAGTGGGGGGTGGGCGGAGGAAATGGAGTTTGAACTTCAGACCCTTTGCTTATAGGTAGAGGGCATTGCTATTGTGACTCAAGGCCACTAGCCTCGTATTGTTATCTTTTCCTTTTAGGGCTTGATAATTATAAAGTTTTACTTTACTCCTACTTTCTTGCACTTTTACCAATTCTTTAAGCTTAATTAAATATTATTTTTGAATATTTTCATATTCTATTTTTTTTATGATATCTATTAATATGTGTATTTTATCTCTAGTTATCATATTTATTGTTTTTGAACAATTATTACAAGTGCATATTTCTATTCCTTCACAATCACCTTTATCACTTTCCTTGTTTTCTGTACTTTCTTTCTGGATGTAGTTTACATATTCGTCTACTTCACTCTCACTTTCTTCATATTCATCTTTTGAGGTTTGATATTATTCATTTAGTAATAAACTTGTAAGATTTTATTTATATTTTTCACTTATTTCTAACATGATTTTTTTTATTTGAGAATTTTTTGCCATGTGTCCAATCTGTCTGCATCTAAAGCATACTAAATCTTTCTTATTTCTTTTATATGAAATTTTATGAGATTTATGAGGGTTTTATGTTTTTTCTTATAGAATTTTCTAGTAACATTTTTCTAGAAATTTTGTGATTTTTTTTCCTATACTTGGTTGAAGGGGCTTGTATCTTTTCTGTCCCTTATTGTTGATAGAAATTTTCTAATTCTTTCTATTTTTTAATCTACAATTTAAATTTATATTGCAGTTTCATATAAGTATAAACTGCTAATCCTTCATTAGTAATGCAATTCATTACCTATCCATAAGTTAATTGGTTATAAGGTATTGTGTTTTCATATTGTCTTTTGATGGATTCTCTAACTTTTACTACACATAATTTAGGTAAACTTATTATAAATGTTTCTTTTCAAAATCTGTATTACAATTTGACTTGGTGGATAGATTTGTTAAAAACATATTTTTATACCATCTAAAATTTGATAGAGTTAGACAAGTTAAACTTATTAATTGTTTTGCTATCCTTTTGTGAACTTTTATATGATCTCTTATGAAATGTTTTATTATTGCATATAATGGTGTTGAAATCAAATCTTCACTATTTACTACTTGTCTATTTTATTATTCTCTTTTGACTACATTTATTATAAGTATTCTTTATGCTTCTGTTAGATAATTATCCTACCATCCTTTTAACTATCTTTATTACTAACATTGTTACTATTTGATTCTTAGTATTATGCTTTACTTTATACATCGTAGCACATATTACAATATTTTGTATTGTATCTAACATTTGATATTAACTAGCTTAATCTATATTCCATTCAACTATTGATTCTTCTAAGTAACTACTTTTGAAATACATATATTTTGTTTCCTTCAAATTGAGTATCTTGATATGTTAGCGGCCTATAATAATTTATAGAATGTGGTAAAAGGATAGGCTGTCTTTTGTTTTGAAACATAATTTTATTTATTTTTAAAGAATCTTTTTCTTCACTAATTCTTTGGATTAATGTGTTGATTCTATGAGTGCTTGTACCTATATCAATCTCTAATTTGTATAACTTATTTGTGATTTCTTTGAATATTATATTCAAGGATTTTCCTAAATTTATTTATTTTTTACTTTCTTATAGGGTTAAATTGTTAAATTTGTATATGGGCTTTTGTAAGATTTGTTTAGTAGCTTTATGGAGAGGAAAAGAAAGAGAGAAAATTTTTTGCAATGTCTATTTTGCTTTTATAATAATTACTCAATTATTATACTATCTACTAATCATTATTTAATCATTAAAAATAAATGTATTAAAGCCATATTCTATCAACAAAATTACATTTATTTTTATTTTTATTTCTATACCTAACTTTTTATGTATTAAATAAACCTTTTCATTTTGACATGTTAGAATCTATTTATTTTGTGTTTATATGATATTTTATCCTATCTACCTATTTTGCTATTTGGTCTTAAAGACTTCTTACTATTATCTTCTTCTCTTGGGGTTTAAATCTTTTTATTATATCTTAAAAATTATGTGATTTTACTTATACTTTCTTGCATTTTTACTAAATATTTGAACTTAATTAAATATTATTTTTTAATATCTTCATCTTCTATTTTTTATAATATCTATTGATATTTGTATTTTAACAAATATTGATGTAGAGGTGGTTTCACATTTGTACAAACATTAATTCTTCAAAGTACTCAATTTTATATTTGAATGGTGCCTCACTTTTATTATATAAATTAATGATCAAAATTAATATAATAAAATTAATATGGAATTAAGGAAAATTATTATTACACATTTATGATAATTTTTATATTAATCTCTACTATTAATTTATAATTTAAGAATAAATATTCTTCTTGTTACCTTTCATATAAAATCACTCACTTACTTGAATTTTGAAAGAACGTTATACTTTTCTTGCTGACATAATATATCAAATATTAAAAAAAATTATAAAGATAGACTGGTATTAAGCGTTGAGTAAAGGAATATTCAGTACACCAAATACTCATTTTCCATTTGTCAGATGCAATTTAGAATATGGTTAAAAAATTTTCAATTTTTTGCAATTATATATATATATATATTTATATTCACACGTGTGTGTGTATATATATATAACCAAGTATTGTATTAATCAATTATCCAAATACTATATTAAAGTTTACTCAAAATTAAGTGAATTATTCTTTTCTTTTTTAAAAGATACTCAAATTATATAATTTTCTCTTTTAAAACTAAAATATAATTAAAATACTTTTAAGAATAATATTAACTTTTAATTAAAAATATAAATTATAAAAAATATTTTTTTAAAAATTTGTTTTAATTTTCTTTATATTGTGTTAAAACCTATAAATTTAATTTATTCTAAAAATAGCAATACTTATCTTTATTATAATATATTTAATACCAATGTTATTCCTGAAATTAAAATATTATCTATAAGTTAGTTAAATTTAAAAAGTCATTTTGTAAGTAAATTTTTTATTTTTAATATTTTTTATCATATAATTTTATATTTTTCTAAATTTAAAAAATTGATTATTTTATATTGGTTAAATATATATTTAATATTTGTTATATTTATCTTTGTTAAAATAAGTGTAATTATAATTCATCTTTTATTGTGAGGAAGATAAGTGTAGCACATATTTTGATTTTAAAAGTGAATATTTTATAAATAGAGAGAAAGTCATGAAATTTAAATATTTCTTAAAAAAATCAGAGAGTAATTTATCTATTCAAAATTCATTTGAATATTTATTTTTTTATGTAAACTTCAGCTATTAGTTATTTTTCTATTATATGATACTTTTGAAAAATATCTCACTTTTAACATAGAATAATATATTTTATAATTTTTTAAAGCATAACTATTATTAATTATTTTTATACTTATATTTTCTAATATTTTATTATTTTTTCTTTTAAGAGTACTTTTAATTATTTTTTTAGGTTATAAAATAATATGTATTATAAGTAATTAATAATTTAAAAATATTATATTATAATTTGTAAATATTTACAACTTGTTACCTTTTTTTTTTCTAATACCTTTTTTTTAGTATTTCTAATTTTTGGTTTTTGCCTATGAAAGTAAACATTGTACAAGAGAGAGGGTAAAATTAACCTTTCATGATTTTGACTAAAAAAAACAAGAATTTCTACACTACCACTTCTTACCATATATTGTTTAACACTTACTTGATTTAAGTTCTATATCAGTTCTATTCTTGAGCAATGAATGATTGTAACTAGAAGTTAAAAGAATACTCACGTTTCTTAAGGAAGAAGAAGGGGACAGAGAGAAGGAGCGAGAGGTTGAAACTAATATACGATCACACAAGAGGCAAAATGGATATTTTGTGGGATCACGGAAAATAATATATGGTCCTAATGTATGATAGTATGAAATTGAACAGAAAATCCATTTTCCTTTCCATTAAGATTTTGATTTATTAAATAAGTTTTATCTTTAAATTCAATATTCATTTTCATTTTTGAAATGCTACCAAATGAGGCCTTAAAATTGCCAACACCTATTAGTTATTTTGAATCATATATCAAATATTTGTTTTCATTAGATATCTATAACTACTTTCATAACACTTTGCAAACCTTTTAAAAAATTATTATTTTTGAGGAATGATTGAATCTATGAAGATTCAAAACCTTAATTTAATATAAATTACACTATGGTCCTTGTTAAGTTAGATAACAAAAACATGGAACTAACTCCTTTGATCAACAAAGAAAGGTCCACCTCCTTTCCTAACCTCAAATCTAATATCTAGGCCCCAAAATATTTAAACCCTTACACATCACAGCCTCATGCTTCTGCTTAGGTCACGCCCTCTCTTCACTCAAACCACCAAGTTATTACTAGTAGAACAACAGCATCAGATTGCTTGGCCTTCTGATCTGTTGTACTTGATGTGGCCTTTTCTTGCCATATATAAAACGAGGAGGGAAGACGCGCCTTATAAACCCCAAAATCCCCAAAAGTCATAGCCACATACAATCACTCTCTCTCTTCCTCCAACTCTGCTTCAAATTCAAGCTGTCTCTTTTCTCTCTCTATATAAAGTCTAAACCCTTCCTCCCCCCCTTTTCTCCCTCAACCCAAATCTCTCTAGAATCTCTATCGCTCTCTCCCTCCCCTTCTCTCTCTCTAGAACCTTGCGCTCTTCTAGGGTTTTGGTTTGTGGGTTGGTGGTGGTGGTGGCCGTGCGGGTTTTAGGGTTTATCACTGTCCACCGTGTTGATTTTTCGCTATGGCCGCGGAGAAGCTCAGAGATTTGAGCCACCCGATTGATGTAGCCTTGCTCGATGCCACTGTCGCTGCCTTCTATGGCACCGGATCTAAGGAAGAGGTCAGGGCATGGTCCCTCTTCTACTTTTCTAAAACTCCTATTTGTCTTATTGGACAGCGCGGGAAAAATGGTGGGGGGGTTGGGGGGAATTGGGCTGCTGGTTGAGTGTCTTCAGTTCCGGTGAGTATATGCTGGAACGTTCAGTGATGGTTTAGAGGGCTGTGGTCGTTCATTACTGTTTGGTATTTAAGAATGTGTGGGGGGAAGTGAAAGGACGCAAAACTTACAGTTTTAGGGTTTAATTATTGTAAGGTTTTGCTTTTGTGCTTTTTTAATCAGACGGGCAGTTACGCGTGGGGATGTGTTCTCATTCGTGTTTATGCGTTCGAGATAGTGTCTCTTCCTTGATTTACTTATGAGGCTCTATGTTGTTTCCTGAAAAAATTTGGTAAACGAAGTTGTGGTTTGTCCTTAGCGTTTGATTCTTCATAAGCTGGTAAATCATGAGCAGAATCCTCGTAAACTTTTTTACGCACAATTGAATCAAATAAATAGTTAGATAATAGAGTTATTATAGTATATTCAAATTGAGAGGTAGAGTGCCTGGCCTTTTACGACTGCTGAAATATATTTTGAAGTCATTGAATAAACCCGATTGGTTAAGAACTTTGAACAATCTCAAATGTCAAATTGGGTGTTCGGCTTTGTCCATGTGATTTTACATTGAACTTGCTTCACTCAACCTCATTAAACTGAATGTTTATTTTATTTTATTTTTATATGGCTTGTATTGTCCAATAAGCAGTTATTTCCCCCTTCTAATAAAGCCTTTGCAATTTATAACAATTCCTTGTCATGCATTGCAGAGAAATGCTGCTGACCAGATTTTGCGTGACTTGCAAAATAATCCAGACATGTGGCTTCAAGTTATGCATATTTTACAAAACACTCAAAATCTGAATACCAAGTTCTTTGCCTTGCAGGTCAGTGTTTTTTTCCTTTTTCTTGGGGTTTGATCTAGACAAATGTTCATGTTATGTGGGGTAAATGTCTTATGCTAGTTCCTTTTATGTGTCTGGTACATAAAGATAAAGCAATGTTACTTCCCTCTCCTATCCCACCACCAAGAGAAAAATAGTGTAAAACCAATAATCCAATTGGAATTAAGGTCATGGCCTCTTGTCTCTGCGATCATACTGAGTCCACGGATTATTTCTGCAATTAAAAGGTTGAGGGTTCACATTCCGCAATTAAATGTTGAGGTTTAACATAGTACACTAGATTATATGGCACGCCCAAATGAATTTTTTGTTGTACGAATATCTCTACAATTAACTGGGCTCTATGGCAACGCTGTAAGAAATCATTAACAACATTAACATAAATTTTTGTTCTTGGTAGTATTTTTTTTTTCCCCGAAATGAGTTGTATGAAAATATGAGCTTGTGCTCATTTTTTTCCTTGGCTATTTTGATGATTATCTAGCAGCATGTTCAGGTTCTTTGAGATTGAAGTGATTTTAAGTCTTAATTCTTCCCTCTGGGGTAATACTTGTGGATTATACTAGAGTTTATTCTTTCATGGTCATTTTATTGTTTATTAGCATGCAACAGTATTAGGTGTCCTGTAAGGCTGATAATATTTTCATAACAGGCAAGTGAATTACAAATTGCAAGAGATGTTTCAAGAGTGATATATATATTTAGGACTTGTAATTTATGAGGTATGGGTACTGCTATGTGAATCCTGAATACAGTTCATGTCTATTATCATGTAAGCAGCAATGTGAACTGTCATGGTCAAGGAAGCATGGATTTTGACATGGACACAAGACATGACATTGACACACTGAAATGAAATTTGAAGTGTCACGTAGTGTTGTTTTGTGTCTAATATGAGCATTCAACTTGTGTTAGACAGAGACAAGTCTCTTTTTTTGAAGTGTTCGTGCTTTATAGGTCATGGTAAACAAGTGGTATTGTGGTGCTGTGCAATTGTAACATGCAGCAACATACCTAGAATTGTTTGGCTTGTGATAAGGATCAAGATAAAGATATATGTGCTAGGTTGATCATATTAGTAATGCATCATATGCTTAAGAAATCTTACCTTAGTGGGCCTTCACTTTCAGTTAGGTGTAGTAGTTGTAATTATGTGAGGCTTGACTGCAAGTGCATGCAGTTAGAGCTGAATTGTTTGAGGGCTTGCATAACGGCTTGTATAAAATCCATATTTTTGCTTAAATTTTGGCATGCATTCCTTATTTTTCAAGAGGCTCACGGCATCAATGGTCTTGCCATTTATCTTTGTTCATGGGCCAGGCTTTTTAAGGTGGTTGGCATGAGCCCAATGCCAATCCTAATGCAACTAATGCCTTATGTTATGGGTTGGGCTGTTGCCCAATTGCATGGGCAAAGTCCAATGTTTGGCCATGCCTAATACTGTATGGAGACATTTTTTGTCATTATTTGAGGGGAAAAAATGGAGTGAATTTGACAATTTGTAAAAATAAAGAGAAGTTTGGTCTAAAAATGAGCCAAAAATGCAGTTTGTAGTGAATTTAGTACCACTATTAGAAATGAGGATTTTTGGTCTAAGAAGTTACAATTTTAGTATGTTTTTAGATTGAAATTAGGGGTTCAAAATTGAAAAGAGAGACTAGAGAAAATGGAGAAGGGAAGACAAAATGCTAAGTGTGGAGGTTGAAGAGTGGATAGATTGATGGATTGGACTGTTGTGCCTAGCTTGGCTCAGTTTTGACGTGGCCCAAAAATTTTTTGGGCATATTGCTTGGTCATAAGTCCATTGACCCAAAAGTTAAGTCTAGGCCATGATCAACAGAGTTGGTCAAGTATGTCCACGGGGTGAACTTGCCTAGTCCTAGAACAACTTTATTGTGAGATTGAGCCAAGGTAGTCAAAGGCATAAGGTACCCTTAAGGCGATAGACCTCTAAAATGCCTTAGGCAAGAGGCGCTAAAAAGACGCATGCTTGAGTGAAGCAAGGCCCTAAAATAGGGAAAATGCTATAGTATGTTATATAAACAAAAATAAATAAATGTAAATTTGTAACAACATTTGACAGATCAATTAACTAATCAAACATAATAATTATCAAGTTATAAGTCATAATAATCATTGAATGCATTAATTAAGTCACTAATATCACTATTTTATCGTATCCTTCACCCTTTAAGGCTGGTTTTTATAGTTTCCTATTTTATCATATGATTGTTTTAAAACACCTGGGCTGGGCTTCTAAGTTGTTCCTTCCCTTTTAGCCTTCAAATTACACTAAGGTGCCTCAGGTGCTCACCTTGATTAATACTAAAAGCACCAAAGGCACTGGCAAGCAAGTGCCTGGCGCCCCTCATGGTGTGAGAGGCACTGGGCTTCTTCAGCACCTTGGCTCAGCACCTTTAACTACACTGGATAGGGCTATTTACTGATTTACTTATTGGATATTATTTCTTTTTTTTTTTCTTAACAACTATTATACTGATGGTTTTTACTTTGGATCTTTGAATGATTGAGTCCGATTGGCTGTTAGTGCAGTGTCTTTCAAAGCTACAATTGTTAGGTGTTATATTTTGTTTGAGAATCTTACTTATAAATAGTTCTTTTATTAATGTATCATTTCTCTGTTTTGTACTTACAGGTTCTAGAAGGTGTGATTAAATATAGATGGAATGCTTTACCTGTTGAGCAGCGAGATGGAATGAAGAATTTTATTTCTGATGTTATTGTACAGGTATCAGCCATATTTGGAGAAAGCAAATGATTGAGCTACTCTGAGCTATTTAGTTAATCTTTTGTATTAATTGTTTTTCTGCATCCTTGCTCTCATTATTGATTTTATATATATACACGCATATATATTTTTTTTGTAGCTTTCTAGCAATGAGGCCTCATTTCGAGTGGAAAGGTTGTATGTCAACAAGCTGAATATTATATTAGTTCAGGTAAAATACTGCAGCTTCCTAACATTACTTCGATGTGCATTATTCCTGTGGGTTTCATTTTTTTATATCAGTTATTCAATGTATATATTCTATTCTCTCCTGTACCTTCATAAATTTTAGATGCTTAGAGATGTCTTTTCTCACTGTTTGATACTTTTTTGGAGATGCCTTATGGTTACTGGTTTATTTATCGAGGTGAAAAATATCTTCTTTGAAGTTGACCATTTACTTATTGTGTAGGTTGTTGAGGATTTTTGCCCATTCTTACGAATATGGATTGAGAAACTTTCTTTGTATTGAACTCTTATTTGTATTCTTATGGCATTTCTTGTATCTATTGATGAGTTTTTGCTGGTAAGAGATGTATATAATGGTAGGTATATCTTATGCAGATATTGAAGCATGAGTGGCCAGCAAGATGGCGAAGCTTTATTCCTGACCTTGTTTCAGCAGCTAAAACTAGTGAAACAATTTGTGAGAATTGTATGGCTATATTGAAAGTGAGTCTATTCTACTCCTGTTCCTTAGATTTGATTCCTCATATCAATAGGTAACATAAATTATGTTCTGGCAGCTTCTGAGTGAAGAGGTTTTTGATTTTTCAAGAGGAGAGATGACTCAGCAGAAGATAAAAGAGCTTAAACAATCATTGAATAGGTAACTGTTGACAGCTTTGTATTCCTGGATAGAACTGGGCTTACATTCTTGGTTATCTGTTAAATTGATGAATTTGATGTGGCTGAGGATTGTACTTGGCTGTTTACAGTGAATTTCAGCTCATCCACGAGTTATGCTTGTATGTGTTATCAGCATCCCAACGGACTGAACTCATACGTGCAACACTGTCTACATTGCATGCCTTCCTATCTTGGATTCCCCTGGGATATATATTTGAATCACCACTGGTGGGTGCAGTCTTCTCCTTAATTAATACCTCTGAAGGAAACGAAATTGTAATGTTTATGGTATTTGTCTACTTTACAGCTTGAGACACTCCTAAAGTTTTTTCCGATTCCGGCATATCGGAACCTGACATTGCAATGCTTAACGGAGGTATATGATGCATCATCTGAGTGCTTGTGCTTTCACCTATTATTTTCAAAAAGTTACTTATTTTTGGTGCTTACAGGTGGCAGCCCTTCAATTTGGGAACTATTATGATGTGCAGTATGTTAAGATGTATAATATATTCATGGTTCAATTGCAGGTTTGTTGGATAGGTTTCCATTCCGTATGCCATATGCTACATTTTGTACTTCATCTCTATTTCATGTCTATCTGCTTCAGTTTATATGTTTTTATTTTGTTTTATTTGTTTAGCTTGACATACAATTTTTGTGGTTGATTATAAGATGACATTTGGTTTAATGTAGAGCATACTTCCTCCTAATACAAATATACCTGAGGCTTATGCACATGGTTCCAGTGAGGAACAAGTGAGTGTCTGTAATTGGCTGAGAAAAGAAGCCTGATTTTCTTAATTACTTGTGTATTATCTGTCTGACCTTGGTGTTTTTATTTCAATGTTTAGGCATTTATACAGAACCTGGCACTGTTTTTCACTTCATTTTACAAGGCAAGGTTTTTATTTTCTTAGTTGTATGTCTATGTGCATTTGTATATTGTATTATTGTGCATATATAATTGAAGTTGATTCAAGTGTATAAGATAATGTGACCGTGCTGAGGGTGTTGTCCTTAAGGTGGCACATGTGAAAGGCATTTAGATACTTTGTGGTGTTCTTAAATGCATATCTTTGTTAGGTGTTATTTTGCATTGTAGTTTTCACAATTTGATGAAGTTGTATTTCTTGTGTATTTTTCTTGACACGGAACTGTTTTTTTCATAACGGTTGCATCACTTTTTGAATGAATACTATAATACTATAAAAGACTACATCATTCCATGGCACGCATGTGGTATATTTAAGAATAGACCCACCTTTTGGTGTCTAAAACAGCTTCTGTTTCCTAGTGGCTGCTCGTCCTCCTTGTTTTCTCTCTTCCTGCCGCATTAGTTGTTTTTGGGTTGCTTACTGGGAACTCAGTTCTTTATTGATGTTACTTCTGGTGCCCTTCTCTATATCCAGTCTCACATTCGAATTCTGGAATCTACGCAAGAGAACATATCTGCTTTGCTATTGGGTCTTGAATATCTTATCAACATTTCATATGTGGATGATACCGAGGTTTTTAAGGTATGTTTATGGTTACATTTGCCTTATCTTTGTTCATATGCCTTCTGTTATAAATATTCACTATTATTATCTTCTTCTTCTTGTGTGTACTCCTTCCTCCCTCCCTCTTGGCAGCGTGTCTGTTAAATCTCTATCACCTGCTAACATGTGTCACTGACTCTTCTGAATATTTAAGGCTCATCCTGTCTTTGGTTTTGCTTAAATAACAGGTCTGCCTGGACTATTGGAACATTTTGGTATTGGAGCTGTTTGAGGCACACCGCAATTTGGAGAATCCTGCTGTAGCTGCTGCAAACTTGATGGGTCTTCAGGTGTGTCTCTTTTGTTGATAACCTTAATTGATTCCTGAAATTAACAATTGCCAATTTCTTGCACTTTTCCCCCCTTTTTCTTTGCCCTCAGTAATGCATTTTGTGTAGTAAAATCAAAATGTATTGTGTGCTTGGTATATTCAAATTTATTCTTGCACATGATGGGTACAACATTGAGACTATGGATGCCTGTGTTCTGTGTTTGGTTGTTGTTGCTGCATTAGTTACTAGCAATTTGGTATATACTACAGGATAGAGTTTGGATCAGTAGGTCTAAAACGATAAACTATAATATATGGACAGATGAGCATGAAAGTGAACTTATAAGTGTGGTGTAAACTTATATTTTTGCAGAGTATTCTGAGTGGACAATTTTTTATTATTTTCCAATAAGTTCTGTATTTTATTACTATTTTCCCTCCCAAATTCTGGAAGGATCAACTTTTATTTGCTTCAATAAATGGTGATACTTTAATCTGAGTATCTCATATCTTTCTGATATACTATTAAGAAGGCTTTTGTTAACTTTGCATGGAAGTGTTGCTTATCAATATCTTTCAATGGATTTAGCAGGTGCCACTGGTGGTCCCTAGCATGGTTGATGGCCATGGTTCACAGTTTCTTCAGCGCCGGCAGCTTTATGCTGGTCCCATGTCCAAGTTGAGAATGCTTATGATATGTCGTATGGCTAAGCCTGAAGAGGTTCTTATAGTTGAAGATGAAAATGGGAATATTGTCCGTGAAACAATGAAGGACAATGATGTTCTTGTACAATACAAGGTAATGAAGCGATGCCTGAGTTCTGCCAGAATTATCTATTTTATGTGGAAGTTTATCAAAATTTAATATCTTGTATATCTACAAAAGCATAATACTCAATGGAAAATGGCTTTGGGATGAAAATATAACATGATTTTTTTTGTTCTTTGGGTTGTTAATCATAATTCGATTAAACAGAGTATGAGAGAGACTCTTATCTACTTGTCACATCTTGATCACGAGGATACTGAAAAGCAGGTATGTGATTCTAAAGGCATTGGTCTTTTTGATGTTTTAGATCAGAAAAAAAAGCATTATCTTTTGAAGTTTGTTCCTTTAGTTTTTGCTATGGTTATTATAGAAACACTATACTCTTGTTTTCTACTTTCAAATGAGAGTTGGTTTACTTTTTAATCACATGGTAAGATCAGGATATGCATTTATGTACTTATGTTAGCTTCTCAAATGTTAAAATAAGTGGATCTAGTTGGATGCTTCATGAAATATATGAATTATTTGAAATTAGATAACCTAAAGATATAATTGCGGCTTATGTATGTTTTTGTTTAGAGTGAAATGACTTGTTAGTGGATACCAATTGTGAAATTGTTGCACTTTTTTGCCTACTTGGCATCTTGATGTGGGGTTGTCTGATGTTGTTATATGCAGATGCTGAAGAAATTGAGTAAACAACTGAGTGGTGAGGATTGGACATGGAACAATTTGAACACTCTGTGCTGGGCAATAGGGTCCATATCGGGTTCCATGATGGAAGATCAGGTACTGCTTCATGTTTTAGGGTTAGAATTGACACTAGAATCCAATATGCATGTTTTAAAAGACGCTCTTTTTTAAGTAGCTGTTACTCCTACTCTTCTGCCGATTTGGTATGGTTATGAGAAATTTTCTTAATCTGAAATATGCTTGTATAACTTACTTGGATACAAGTGATATGTATCTAAATTTTGTTTTATATAAATCTAAATTTAGAACAGTTACTGTGAGCATTGTTAGAAAATGAAAAAGTCGTTTTTCCATTTCTATTTTTTGATGGTCCATATAGCAGCTAGGTGATACAGAACAGAAGCAGTAGGACTGGAGAAGTAGGTTTCAAGGAGTTATAAAATTTGGCAATTTTTTTGGATTTTCTTTGGGACTTTGTTTGATTAATTAGTTATTGGATTCACAGGACGTGTTGCTTTGCTATAGTGTTGCACCATATAACTCCTGTTGCATTGGAAATTCTAAATGGTGGATAGTGGAACTTGCCACTTGCGGCAATTTCTGTGGGGTGTGACATATCCCACATGAAAATACATGCTGCATGAAAATAGGGCCATATATCAATGCAGGTCTATCCCTCTATGATTTCCCATTCTTCATCCTTCATCTCTGGCTTTTTTATCAGCTTCTAGACTTCACCCATGTTGACACTTTTCTTTCCTCGACTGTTTCTTCTGTTCCATGACTTCATCTAGAAATAACTTGCCTTTTCCCCCTTTTCAGTAGAATTGTTAAGAGTCATCTATCAGCTGTTACATGGAAGGTGTATGTTTTCTTATTTTTCTAAGAAACATTGTGATTTTTTATGATTTAAGTGACTGATATTATATTTTTTTGCTCAATACAAATGGATTTTGGATGATTGTTGGAGTCAATAAGAATTTTGTTTTATAATGACTTAAAAAGTTTCTTATGTAATTGTTTTTTTTCCTTCTGTGCATTATTACCTTGGATTTTGTTATGAGTGCCAAACTTCAATGTTGCAGTGCTGTGCACTGTGCACCGTGCACCGTGTCTCCATGTGCCCTTTTTCCTACAGTTTGGCATTAACGACCATGATTTAGTTTTCATTAGGGGCCTTTTTTTGTATTTTAAAAATTTGGTTTTGGTTGTTGAGGTAGTTTGCTATTTTGGCTTAAGCTCTAGGAATGTTTCTTACATGCTAAAGGTATGCTGATTTTCTTTTATTTTGTTGTCTCTCTCCAAATGACCATGGTGTAGCCTGGTTTACATTTAGCATCTCTGTTGGTGATATATTAATTTTTATTATTTGGTGGGATGTCTAAACTATACTCATTTGTCAAACTGTGAATCCATGTCTCTCTCATTATGCATGGCTTTATGTTGGGATTTTTCTTTTTTTTTGGTTGGGGGGGGGTTGATGCATTTGTGAAATCAACTACCTAAATGATTGAAGTTTTCAAATATGCCTACTAATTTTTTTTAATAGCATTCTTTTATTGGTTTTGTTATTCTTTCTATAGCTCATTGTCTATATTTTGGATCTGTGGCAGGAAAACAGATTTTTGGTCATGGTCATTCGTGATTTGTTAAATCTTTGTGAAATCACGAAGGGAAAAGATAACAAAGCTGTTATTGCAAGTAATATTATGTAAGTCTTGCTTATGCAAAGCTTTGGTTGTTGAGATGTGCTTTTGTTTTCTTATAATTAAAGATTACTATTTTCATTGTTTGCTATATAATTGCTCCTGTTGGCAGGTATGTTGTTGGGCAGTATCCACGCTTTTTAAGAGCCCACTGGAAGTTTCTAAAAACTGTTGTGAATAAGTTGTTTGAGTTTATGCATGAGACACATCCTGGAGTTCAGGTTATTTACTAACCCTTAATGCTTTGTTTCAGTGTTTACTTGCATGTGTCCTTCTTGTGTTCAAGCATGGGAGTAATGAATCTGCCTTAGCTTTAATGTGTGTGACATCTTTTGTTTACCTTCTGTGGATTGTAAAAATTTGTATGTTTTTAACAAGTTTATGCCTTCCATCTTTAGTAATTTTTTTTCTTATAAACAAAATAATTGGAATTATACCTTTTTTCCCTTGTTGTATCAGTGTAACGTATTAAATGTAATCTTAGAAAACAAATTATAAATATGCTGAAAACAAGTAGCCAATTATTTTTATTGTGACATTTCTTTTGAGTCTATAATTTTTTTTTTCATTTTCTTCTACAAATTTATTGATGTCTGGTGTAGATATTCTACCTTCTGGCCTTGAGGAGGAGGAGTATTTTTATACTCTGTAACTAATTTGTAGTAATTCCATGGTATCTTGCATCTATTTTTTATGTAACTGATTAAATTTTAAATATGATGAGATGTTTTTTGATGATCACATTTCCATATTAGTTAATTATTTGAATATTCATGCTGCTGAAAATGCGTTCACACTGACTGTACCTCTATATGCTTTGTTTCCTTCAGGATATGGCCTGTGACACTTTTCTGAAAATTGTTCAGAAGTGTAAACGTAAATTTGTAATCACCCAGGTAACATGGGCTTAAGATCCCTGCTCCCTTAAGATAAAAATGAGAGACAGAAGTCAAGTGTCTTAGTTTTTTTTTTTTTTTTATATGTTCAGTACTTGTTTACAATGCCATAATATTTACTATCATTGTTTTTTCAGGTTGGCGAATCTGAGCCATTTGTTTCTGAACTTCTCTCAGGCCTTCCAACCACCATTGCAGATCTTGAACCCCATCAGATTCACACGTTCTATGAATCTGTATGCCTTTTAGATGTCTTTGATCTTAAGTTCATTAGTTGTCCTATGTTAAATGTCTATATATATAAATGGTACTCTTGTTATAGGTTGGTCACATGATTCAAGCAGAATCTGATGCCCAGAAGAGAGATGAATATCTTCAACGGTTGATGGAGCTTCCAAATCAGGTTCTTTGCTTGCTTGAAAGGCCATATTCTGTGCTTAACTTTATTTTTCTTGCTGCATCCATTTGGTTTATATCTCATTTTTTGAACCTGTCATTGTGCTGTTTCTTGCAGAAATGGCTTGAAATTATTGGGCAGGCTCATCAAAATGTTGAGTTTCTGAAGGATCAAGATGTGATCCGGACTGTGCTTAATATATTGCAGGTACATCTTTCCAATCAATGAAGTATATTTTTATTGTCTATGTGTATGATCCATTATATCCAATCTGCAAGATAGAATTCCATTTGGATTTATAAAATTACCTGTTTTTTAACTTTTATATTATTTAGTTGTTGATCTGTACTCTGCTAAAGGGCAAATTTTCTTCTACTCATTGTTGTGCAGGAGTGAAATGTTTCTTGGTATGTCATTTCTTGAGTTATAAGTAACCAAATAGAACAGAAATGGGCTTGTTTGATTTCTAAATTTGGTTATGTATATTTAGGCATAAATCAGTAAAAACTTGTAAATACTGAATGGTTTATCTCCAATTGTAATTGTGTAAATGTGTTTTCGACTCCTGGAACACCACACTGTTTTGTAGTGTCTCTAAGGCATTTGTGTTGCTATGTACCGTATTTGTTTTGGTCAATACTATGTACTTCATTGGCAGTTTGAGGTTTGGCTTCGCTATTGAATGGTATAATGAGCAACAGTAGCAGGTTCATCCCATAATGTTACTTACTTGCTACTCATGGTAGTGACTTCACTGTTGGACAGTTGTTGAGCAACTTCTGCTAATAATAATCCTTTTTGATTTTGTTTTGGTTTCCACTATGTTTTGATGTGTGATGTGATATTTAGATTATTCTAAGGTCTTTATCTTAGTTATTTTGTTACCTTGTGATAACTAAATTGTCACTTGAGTCACTCTTAATTTGCAGACAAATACTAGTGTTGCATCTTCTTTAGGAACATATTTCCTGCCCCAAATTACATTGATCTTTTTGGACATGCTGAATGTGTACAGGTATGTTTAGGTAATATATGATGTAATATTTTGAAATGCTGATAGCAATTTGGATACTTAACAATAATCTGTTTGATTAGTTTATTTTTGGTCGGTAATTACTAATCAGGGTATTTGATTTCTGCTGCAGAATGTACAGTGAACTTATATCAAAAAGCATTTCAGAAGGAGGGCCTTTTGCATCTAAAACATCATATGTAAAACTTTTACGGTAAGATTAGTTGAGTTTATATTTACCTTGTTCAAACCATATTACTCTTGGAGTCCTTTTTTAATAAATGCTTCCAGTGCAGTTCGGTTAAGAGGGAGACACTTAAGCTGATCGATACATTCTTGGACAAAGCTGAAGATCAACCACAAATCGGGAAACAATTTGTGCCCCCAATGATGGATCCTGTCTTGGGAGATTACTCTAGGAATGTGCCAGATGCTAGGGAATCGGAGGTTTTGTCGCTGTTTGCTACAATTGTAAACAAGTATTCTTCTGTCTTTCTCTCTTTTATTATTATTTTTTATTCTTTCTGTTTGTATTTCCTATATTTTTATTTGATTGGAGTATGGTGCTTTGGCATTTCAATTTTGCCTGAATGTTTGTGTCATTATCTTCCTGCTTTTACCATAGTCTAGCCTAAAATTGGAAGGGGGGTGGTGTATGACATTTTTTTTTTCTTTTTTCTAAATCTTTATGGCCAGCAGCCTCCTTCCCCTATTGATTTTTCATTTCTCTTTCTTGTACTTGCAGATATAAAGCTGCAATGGTTGAAGATATACCTCGGATATTTGAAGCTGTTTTCCAGTGCACACTGGAGGTAAAGATGTAGACTATTCAGCAATGGTGTAAAAGAACTAGATTGGCATTAGATGGTTATAGCTGCTCTCATGTTTGATACCCAGACTTACACCTAGTATATTATCTCTTTAATGTTTTTGTAATTTTTTTATTTTTTAAAGCTTTATCTCTTATAACTAGTCATGCTATTCTGATTGCCGAGGGCATGGTATGGGAGGTAGTATTAGAGTTTGGTATTTGCCAAAAGTGGCTATTTTGAGGGGTTTATGTTCAGTGTTTAAAACTAAATGTGTTCTATAGATCTATTTGGCATAGCAGTGGCCTAGTTTCCAGAAGCTGGTAACTGGAAAACTTTGGTAGAATTCAGCCAGTTTTGCTGGGTGCAATCAGCAGTTGGGGTTCTAAGAAAAGTACTTCTCCAATTCTGAGAAATATTTTATGGGGAACAGGAATGAAACTTGAGTTATAGGATTTTTATTGGAAATACTTATTGTGTGATAAGAAATGAGAGAATCAAAGGCTATGGAATTCTGCACTTGATTTTGTCATAGTAGTTTCATTTTTAAATTTGTATGGGCTTTCCGTGTGCATGGAAGATCTTATAATTTTAGATCCTTTTATATTTTGATTAATAGTATGGTTTATTGTTACTTGAGATTGTGGTTAATAATTTCTTTGAGGTTTTTTTAGAGATAAAGAGGTTTACGTATTGTGGTGGTGTGCTGTTTGTGTGGTTATATGGTGGTTATGGTTGGAGAGGAATGCTGGCATATTTAGTGTCGTTTGCAGTTAGTGTGGGATGTATGTGTTTTTAGCTTCCCTCTGGTGTGCTTTTCACATGTTTTTAGTTAAGAAAGCTTGGGGTGCTATGTTGTTTTCATGATTTTTCTTTTTATTTTCTTGTCCTTTTTTGTCTGAAGATTTATGATGTTCCTTCTTTGTATTTTCTCTTTCTTCCTAGTATATTTTTTTTCCTACTAAAAATAGATTAATAATGTCTATAGATATGTCATGTAAAAGTTTTGCTATTGGTGCTTCATATAGTAATTTAAGTAACTGTGATGACATAATTTGTTAGATAAATGCAAGAATAGATTGATTGATTTGTATTATCTATTAATTCTGTTACATATGCCTTCTTGGTGTGCCTGCAGATGATCACAAAAAATTTTGAAGATTACCCAGAGCATAGGCTCAAGTTCTTCTCTTTACTCCGTGCCATAGCTACTTTTTGTTTTCCCGCATTAATCTGTTTATCAAGTCAGGTGTCGTTTCTTCTATCCCCACTTCACACCCAAAACCAATGGCATTTTAATTAGTTAGACTTTATGTGATAACTAGGACAATAAAATTTGCAATCTCTGTAGTATGTGCCTGATGTTGTCTGTGATCTGTCAGCAACTAAAACTTATTATGGATTCAATTATTTGGGCATTTCGGCATACTGAAAGGAATATTGCTGAAACTGGGCTTAACTTGTTGTTGGAAATGCTGAAGAAGTTTCAGGTATGGTCTATGTATATTATTTGATATTTCATATTACATGTTGCCGCCCTGGTACTTACTCTTTTTGTTTGAATCAAACAGGCCTCTGAGTTCTGTTATCAGTTTTATCGGACGTACTTTTTGACAATTGAGCAAGAGATATTTGCTGTTTTGACAGACACATTTCACAAGCCTGGGTTCAAATTACATGTCTTGGTCCTTCAGCATTTGTTCTGTCTGGTACAATGTCATAATTGTGCTTTATGTTTTGTTTTACTTAATAATGGAATGTATTGAACAAGGAGTTCGAATTTTTCAGCTGGAAAGTGGTGTCTTGACTGAGCCTCTTTGGGATGTTGCTACAAATCCTTATCCATACCCAAGTAATGCAGCATTCGTACGCGAGTTCACCATAAAACTTCTAAGTACTTCATTTCCCAACATGACTGCAGCAGAGGTAAAAGGACATATAAATACTATTCCAACCTTTCCCTGGCCAGAACAGATGACTCATTTTAAGGAATTTGCAGGTTACGCAATTTGTCAATGGACTTTTTGAGTCCACCAATGACCTCTCCACATTCAAAAATCACATACGAGATTTTCTTGTACAATCAAAAGAGTTTTCAGCTCAGGTAATGCTTTATGTAATACTTATTTCATTTTCTTGTACTATATTGAGGCTTTCCTTTGACTAAGAATCAGGCAATTTTGGACTTGTGTGGTTGTGCATCTAAAATTTTGTTCCATTGCATCTTGCTAGTTAAATTCTTTGATTTTTTTTTTTTGGGGGGGGGGGTGACTGTAGGTTTGTCAATTTTCTGGGCGTAGTTGGGTATGTATGTTTTAAGTTTTTTGCAACTCGTGAAAGGTTTTGACATTTAAAACTGCTGACTATCACCAGATGTTATTTTTGTTTGCTTATTTTTGTGTGCATAGTTGCTGCCGTAAAATGAAACATGATGTTAGCACGATTTTATTTCTGGCTCCTTGGCTGATCCTATGTTAGATCTAGACCTTGACAACCATTGTTAATTGGGTCCTTTCTGATTCAGGATAACAAAGATCTCTATGCTGAAGAGGCTGCAGCTCAGAGAGAGAGAGAACGACAAAGGATGCTGTCTATTCCGGGGCTTATTGCCCCAAATGAGTTGCAAGATGAAATGGTGGACTCATAAATTGGGTTACAGCACAGGAATTGATATGACTTTGTTTTCACAGGTGCCTCAATTCAAGTTCAAGATACTTTGAAACAGATGCAGCATTTTCCTCCCAAGCTTAGGTTTTACCCTCTTCCCATGATTTCACGTTGGGATTTGGTGTGGCAAAGGTTCCTGATTTCAGAGGTTTGGTTGGCCGGCGATACTGCCTTGTTTATTGGGTGAGTGTAGATTATTTAGTTGCTAATTTAGGAAGATAATATTGAGTCCTTTGTAAGGGATTGATGAAGGCTTCTTTCCATAGAATTCAAATGATGGTTGATCAATTCCGAGTATTGATTACTCCTCTTAGGTCTGACCTCCTAACCTCTGGCGGTTTGTGCAGAAAACCCTTGTGTTTTGATATTTTTGTATTTTTTCTGGAGCAATCAATTTTTAGGGAATTGATTTACACTTACTGCATTTAATATATGGGTTTCGTGGTATCAGTGTTTTTTTTTAGATTTTTAATATCATGTGCCCTCCCTCCAATTTTTCCTGTTGTACACTTGAAGCCTGAAGTCTTTTGCAAAGTCTTCGAACACCGTTGAAAGCAAATGGATATTCTAGGAAGGGAATGAGAAATTGAATAATAAATTTAATCAATCTGTTAAATCGATTGGTGAAAATTTGCAAGGCTTTGAGCGATGCTATGTAGGGAGTGGGGGTTGAACTTTTCCTTCTTTCATGAACTAATTGGTTTCATTTTTTTTCTTTAATTTAATGAATCTGTCGAGTTCGTGTTTGAGAAGATAAATTTTATTTTCTGTAAATGATTATTCACTTGCACTAAGCTTATGGAATTGGTATATAATAATTAAAATTTCAATAAATCCAATGGTTGGATAAATGGTGGCAAGATGATACAGTCTGTTTGGGTGGAGAATAGAAGAGTCATTCCTCTCATTTGGACAAATTATTCCAAAATAAGAAGAAATTTGTCACCTAACTATTGATTCTTCCTTCCTTTTTTAGCTTATCTTGACTTTGATTTTGATGTTGGTTTTTGTGTTTTTTTGTGGATGTAATTCCTTCCTCTCTCCTACCTTTCCAATTTCAAGCATACAGTTATCTCAATCTAAATTAAACCAGTACATAATTCTGTAATTAACATTATGTAGATAACAGTGAATATTACCATTCGAGTCCCTTTTGCGTTCAGGCTAAGGAAAGTGCGCTATTGCCTTTCGCCCTCTTGAGATAGTGGAGCGAAAGATAAGAAGCTATATGAACTAAACGTTCTACGACGCTACTATGATTTTTTTTTTTTCAATGGAATGAGAGTATGAAAATTTAATGTTTTTTTGTTCGCTACCCAAGATTTTTATCGGGCCAACAACTTTTTAATTCAGAATTTCTCTAACTACAGTATTTAAAAGTTTGAGAGGTTATTCAACTCTAAAGTTGGATGAAAGGATTGAACTCAAAACTTAATTGTCGCAACTCGATCTTATAAATTGAGTTAAATCACTTTTAATTTAATATTTCAATAGATGCTTGATCCACAGATCGATTTTTATATTGTTGAGAATATAACGTTTGAAACATTTAAATTTCATATTTAGTATGTAGATAACAAAAAAAAAAAAAAAGAATGTCATAAATAGTATATTCTCATTAACTTAAATTTTCATTCTTATATCAAGGGGACTATTTTTGTCTAATTGAAAATACTAAATTACTCGCAACTCTTTACTTTTAAAGTCTTAAATTTCAATTTATCTCTCATCTAAGGCTTTTTTACTCCACAATCATTATTGTCGGCTGCCACGTAAATTACACCATTAATGTTATTACTTTTTATAATAAAAGAGATCATAAGTAATTACCAATTTTTTAGTAAAAATCATTAATGATATTTTCAAAAATTATATATGATTTTTAAAAATATTGAGATTGAACCAATACAATAACGGAATATGCTTCAGAATATCACAAAAAGTATTTGAAAATTTCAAAGAACAAAAAATTTATCAGAATACCAAAATCCCCTTAAGATTAGTGCTATACTTAGTAGCAGCAAGTCAGGAACAGGACAAATAGAAAGGGGCATTCTTAGTTTATACGAGTTAATTACATCAAGCTTCTACATTTACTTCAATTACATGTAAATCCTTATAGTTTTAAAATTTCTCTAATTTAAAAATTCAACTCAAGATAGGCCTTTCGCCGTTTGGAAATGATGAGTCCATCATTACACAGGCAGAGAACTAGCAGCAATCGCATTTATTTGGACGTCAGGCAATAAGCATTGGCGTTAGATTGCTCTAATGGTCTTCGATGATAGAGTGGGGTCTTCCTTACGTTAGTTCTCATAGTTAAGGGTATAAGATTAAAGTATTTTGCAGTAAACCGAACCTCTAGGATTTTAACGATAACAAAGCTTATATTTAAAATATTTAAAAACATTAATAATATAACATATGACACTTAATACATTTGGAACAAAGCACTAAGTGTGGTACAAATAATTTTTTCCTCTACGTGTCCTTAAAATAAATTGGCATCATATAAGAAAAATATTGTAAATTAAATAAATATTATATTTATTTGGAGAGAAAAAAAAAGGACACAAACGACCCATGGCAAAAAAATAATTAAATTCAAATCAAAAGGCAAATTTTAAGATGGGTTAGTAGAAAAGTCGAACTTTTTTATTAAGTGGAGAAAAGTGTAAAAATTCTTTGTCATATCAACTTTTTGTCACCTCACTTAAGAAAAAATAATAATAATAATAATATTCATTTTGCTTCTCTATTTCACGTTTATTTAAAGCACTAAATGGAGGATTTAAATGAGAAGTGAAAGACAATAGATGAAGCCTCCCTCGTGCCTCTATGTAAATCTTCTTGATGTGAAGAACTCAAGCAAAGAAGGTGAAGCAGCTCCATATTCCCTCAAATTGAGCTTAAAGCTGCACCTTGCCTTTATTCTTCCCAAGAGTATCATAAGCAACCTATTAGAAAAAGCCTATAGTCTAAGGGTGAAAGTTGAAGAAGCTCTAACTACTAACATGGCAGTTCTCTCTATAAAAAAAAGAAGCAAGAAGAGAATGAAGATACATTGAAAGGAAAAAAAAAATTAATTCATGTTGTAGTCTTTCTTATTCTCTTCATCTGACTTTTTAAATTTAGTCTTGGTTTTATCTAGTTTAAAAGTATGCTTACAGTAATTCTTTTATGATAAAAGGTTCTTAAATTCATTTCAATTTATTTATAAATTTATGATAAAGGTTTGACAAATGCATGCTCACTTAGTAATGGAGTCCATTATTGGGTGAGATAAGTAAAACTTATTATATAAAGAGTTTTAAGTGAGTTTAAAAACAAGTGTTGGTAGTGAGCATGTGAACAAAACCATCTATTGTGTAATTATAATTTTTAGTTGAAAGAAATTTCTTAAAATTCAAAGGGACTAGACATAGAATTAAAGTTCAAATTATGATAAATTTTGATGCCTTCTTCTTCTCTTTCTTTTTCTTTCATTCTTTTTTATTTCTATTTCTGATTGTGTTGAGTTATAGTTGACTAATTCTAGTTTTAGTTAATTGAAACTTTTTCATTATACTAAACTTTGTTTTTAAATTTCTATATATATTTAAACTAATTAAGTATTTGTTTCTTCATTGAAAGAGATTAAATTAAATTTTTTAGTCATGTTTTAAAATTAAAATTATGTTGTAAATATATGGTTATGTAGATGTCTGCAACCCCTAAATAATGATCTTTTGCGATTCTTTTTATACTCAATGTCATATCCCTTATAACCCCCAATTATTTAAATTAATTTTTTTATTCATATCATTATAGCTCTTAGGTCGATCTTTATAGTTAAAAACTTATAAATAAAACTTATGTACTAAGTTGTAGTAAATTAATGAGAAGTATTCTCCCACTTCTTCTCTTAATTTTTTCTCTTGTATTATTTCTTATATTTTTATTAATTCTGCAACACATTATCTGCATGATCTTGTTCTAAATTCTTAACTTAAATCTAATTGTTCCTTTCTCATTTGATTTAAAGTAATCCCTTTTTTTAGACCATTATTTTATAAGTTATTATATTTATTGTTGAAATAATTTTATTATAATTGATTCCATTTGAATGTGTTTAGTTTTATAAATATTATGGATTGTATGTGCATTTTTTTTTTAAAAAAAAGATTTGTTTACAGAATTGAAAATATATAATCATGCATCTATTTGATTGTATTGATTAATAAATTGTTACTAGTTTTTTTTTTAAAAAAAGTTACTAATCTTTAGTTTGTAGAATTTTTTTTGCTGTTTTGGATAAATACTATTAAGTCATAAAACAAATAACAAAAGCTAATTTTATATTATTATTCATATTTTATTTGTGTTATTAAAATTTTATTCAATATCTAATATTATTTAGAATTGATTCTAATTATTATTGTTGTTTTATATTAGTTTGAATTATGTCAAATTTTACCAAACTCAAGTTTACAGCCCTTGATATAATAAGCAAGAATTATTTATCCTGGTTGCTTGATGTTGAAATCAACCTAGATGCTAAGGATCTATGAAATATAATTCTACCAAAAAATACTTAAGTATTTATCCAGGTTGAAAGCAAAATACCTTAGAAATACAATTCTACCAAAAAATACCTAAGAAATACAATTCTTTCATCATCATCTACATGAAGGGTTGAAAGCAAAATACCTAAAAGATCCGCTTGAATTGTGGAACAATTTGAAAGAACAGTATGACCATTAGGAAACGATCTTGCTACTTAAAGCTCATTATAATTTGATGTATTTATGGTTGCAAGGTTTTAAAACTATAAGTGAATATAATTCAATAGTTTTTAAAATTAGTTCTTAATTAAAATTATGTAGAGAAAAGATAATTAATGAGGACTCGTTAGAGAAAACCTTTTTAACTTTTCATGCTTTAAATGTGCTCCTGTAGCAACAATGTCATGAAAAGGGTTTCAAAAAATATTATGAATTGATCTTTTACCTTCTTTTGATTGAGATTCAACCCATTGGATCTGCTCCAGTGGGATTTGTAGTCGTGGTTAAGGTCATGGGCTTGGTAAAGGATGCAAGATCGCAATTATCGTGGTGGTAATAATAATAATAATAATAATAATTTTGACCACCAAAAAGAGGAATAATAATGAAGGACAAGAAAAAGAAAAGGATGGTCATAATAATCCTTCAAAAAGTACAAAAAATCTATGTTATTGATGTGTGTGAAAGGATACTAGTCACATACCTGTTGTACGTTTGAGTATCTTGTGAAACTTTATCAAGCCTTATAAAAAAGGAGAATAATGTAAAATCAAATTTGACTAAGGAAAATGATGTTGTTGAGCCAAACATTACATACAAGGATGATGATTTTATTGGGCTTAATGATATAGCACATTTAGATATTGCATACTTTTTCAAGAATTATAATCAAAGGATTGGGGATGGAAATAATAAGAATGTTTAAAGTTGAGTTTTATGTTGTTTGTTTCTTAAATGTAGTTTTTATATATTTTATGTATGAGTGCAACATCTCTTATAATGAAGACATATGTCTCATAAATAACACTACAACATATGCAATATTAAAAGATAACATAATTTTTCTCATCTAATAATAAGATGGAAACATCAATACTATAACTAGTAATGCTAAACTAATTGAAGGTTTTGGAAAAGTTATTTATTATTAATTAGAGGGATGAAGTTTATTATTTATGATGCATTATTTTTTATTATTAACATAGAGATTTTTTAACTCAAAGAATTTTTATGTGCTACTTGCTTTCAAAGTAAATTAATTACTAGACCATTACTAGCTAAAATTGGGTTTCTATAATGTATCGAAGGTGATATGTGGGCCTATTTATCCACTATGTGGACCATTCACATATTACATGATTTTGATTGATACATCTACAAGATCATCACATATATGTTTATTATCAACTTGCAATCTAGTATTTGTGAGATTGCTTGTTTAGATAATTCGATTAAGAGTACAATTTTTAGATTATATAATCAAGACAATTCATCTTAATAATGCTAATGAGTTTACAACTTATGCATTTAATAACAATTGTAAATTAACTAGAATAACAATTGAAATGCTTATTACCCATGTTCATGTACAAAATGGCTAGCATAATAATTCATTAAATGCCTCCAATTAATAGTTAGACTAATGCCTATGAGAATGAAATTTCCCATTACAACATGAGGATATGCAATTTTACATCTAGCAACACTTATGCGCATAAGGCCAACAAATTATCATACATTCTCTTTATTACAATTGGCTTTCCCATCTTAGAATTTTTAGATGTACAATATATGTCCCAATTGCTTCATCACAACACACAAAGATGAGTCCTTAAACAGGATTGAGAATATATGTTGGTTATAAGTCTTATTGTATAATTAAATATCTGAATCATCAACTAAAGATTTATTTACAGCACAATTTGTCAATTGTCATTTTGACAAAATAGTTTTTTCAACATTAGGAGAGATAATAAGCAGTTATAAAAATAAATTACATGAAATGCATTATCATTGTCTCATCTCGATCCTTGTCAAAGCAATATGAACTAGAAGTTTAGAAAATAAATAAATCTACAAAATATTGCAAATTGATTGCTAGATACATCTATTGACCTAAAAGGAGTTACCACATCTCTTATACCAACTAAAAATACTCTAATCTAAATTAATGTCCCAGTAAGACAATTGGTTGGTACAAATGAAATTAAGCCATTCTTGAAGTGTGATAGACCAATTAGTTCCAATGATAAAAAATTTTTAAAAAGGAAAGGAGCAAATAATTAAAATAGTCATATTAAGGAGCCAAATATTTAAAAGAACATTCAAGATATAATTAATCATAAAATCTCAGAAGATGTTTAAGTACCTAAAAATAATGAAAAGATCTTAATAAGTTATGTCACTAAAGGAAAAAAGATAGAATTGAAAGTTACCGTTGTTGACAACACTTTTTTTTATATAATATTGCTATTGAAATAATAAAACAAAGTGAGAGTCTTGAACCTAAATCTATTGAAGAATGTAGACATAGAGATGATTAGCTAAAATGGAAAAGCACAATTCAAGTAGAATTAAAATTCACTTTCAAAATATGATATTTTTATATCTGTAACTTGAACACTTGAAAGTATAAAGCCAATTAGTACAAATGGGTATTTGCGCAAAAATGAAATGAGAAAAATGAAGTTGTTAAATATAAAAACACAACTTGAAGTACAAGGATTTTTGCAACAATTCAGCATTGATTATGAAGAGACATATTTTCTTATGATGATTGTAATCACTTTTAGATATCTTATTAGTCTTGTAGTACATGAAAAGCTTGATATGTTTCTAATAAATGTTGTTATAGCCTATTTATATAGCTCATTAGATTGTGAACTTTATATGAAAAATTTTAAATGATTTAAAATGCTAGAAACATGTAAAGGATGTAAAGGTTTTTAGGAAAACTATTCAATAAGTTTACATAAATTCTTATATAAATTAAAACAATCTAGGTGTATGTGGCATAACCATCTAGTGAATATTTGTTGAATGATGATTATAAAATTGATTTAATTTGTCCATGTGTTTCTATAAAAAGATCTAGATCAAAGTTTGTCATAATTGTTATATATGCATTGATGATTTAAATATTATTGAAACTTTTGGTGAACTTAAAAAAGTAGTTGATTGTTCAAGAAAAAAAAAAGAATTTGAGATGAAGGATTGCCAAAACATAAAGTTTTTGTATTAACGTACAAATCAAGCACTTAACAAATGGACTTCTTTTTCATCAATCAACTTATACTAAAAAGATCTTAAAGCGATTATATATGGATAGAGCATGTTAAGTATCTTAATTGTTGTGAGATCATTAGATTTGAATAAAAATCATGTTTATCCTTGAGAGAATGATAAAGAATTTTTTGGTCCTAAAGTACCATATTTTAATGCTGAAACAAGCATTAATTGATCTTGCTAATTCAATATGCTTGATATTGTATTTGCCTTAATTTTATTAGCAAGATTTAGTTCTTTCCCAACAAGAAGACGTTGGAATAGAGTTAAGCATTCATTACAATATCTTTGAGAGACCATTGATATGGGGTTATTTTATTCAATTGACTTTGGATTACAATTAATTGGCTATGTAGATGCAGGATACTTATCTGATCCATATAAAGCTTGATCTCAAATTGGTTATTTATTTACATGTGGAGATACAACTATATCATAACGCTCTACAAATCAAACTAGTTGCTACTTCATCAAATTATATAGAAATAATTCCTTGCCAAGGTTTTGCCCATTGGATTTTCTCTATAAGGTCTTTAATGAGGCAACTTACAATAAGTATTGAAATATTATGTGCTCTTTTTCTTTTATTAGGATTTTAGCCATTGTTTTTTTCCTTGTAAAGTTTTAACAACGCATATTGTTTGTTAACAGACGTGAAAGGAAGAGTGTTGTAAATGTATAGTTTATGTGGATGTCCATAGCCCCTTAAATAATGACCTTCTAGGATTCCTTTTTATGCTTGATATCATATACCCTATAACTCTCCAACTATGCATATTAATTTTCCTATTCATGTCATTGTAACTTTTGGGTCGATTTTTACGATTAAAGGCTTATAAATAGAGATTATGTACTAACCTTATAGTATCCTAAATGAATGAAAAATATTCTTCCATTTTCCTTTCAATTTTATCGCTTATACTATTTCTTGTATTTTCATTAATTTTGTAACAAATAACATTAAATTTATTTTTAGCACAAAACATTTATTCGCCTTCTTTAGATATTATCTTCATAAAGATAAGAAAGAATAGAGAAAAAGAAAATTTCTACCAAAATAACACATTATTAAGGTATTTGTAGAACGCCTCATAAGTAGTTTGGTAATTTTGATTGGTTAGGATGGAATACCCCAATGAGGTTAAATCAAAATCATATTTTACAAAATACTTTTTGTGGAAATTTTGAATAAGAAGTAAGGTGTTTAATTCATCAAGTAAGGGATTTGTTGTTAAAGTGAGCATGGAGAGTGTTAGGATGAGCAAACAAAAATAAAGTAAGCAAACGACATCATTGTTGATTATTGTTGCATTCATAGTTAATAATAATGCAATTATGTTGTTAGCAGGTTAAGGTTGGAACAATTTATCAAATATCATTGGTAATGGACATTTTTTTAAATGATTGGAAAAAATAAACTGTTTGAATAATTTGTAAAATGTTTTAAGTTTCGACGTTCGGTTTTATTATACGCACACACAAAAAAAGGTGATGGCACGAATTGCAAACATCAAGGAATAAAATTGATCAGCCCTTGCGAGATAACTTATGAAGTTGAGTTTTCATGAACAACATCATTATGTGGATGGCAAAGGGAGAGTTGGGGTTGGGGTGGAGGAAAACAATAAGATTTTAGTGTCTGACGCAGGTAAAACTTTCTCTTGGTTGATTGAGACAATAGTTCATAACATGAAATTTTTTAAGAAAAATTTTATGACTGACATACAATATAGATATAATATATAAAATTATGTATAGTGAATATTAAAAAAAATAAAAAATTAATATTAAAATCAATGAATATTATTAATGCATTATGGCGCATGACTTTGCAACTTGCTTTTAAAATTTGACATATTTTTAAAGCAGGCCCTATTTTATCTGATCTATCTCATTGTCTAACTTCATATGAATCTTATGAATAATTTTAAGTAGAAAAACTAATAAGATTTATTGTTAATAAGATAAAAAAATATAAAAAATAATTTATCGAATATGTATGTGAGGAGCTCATTGGAGATCTGAGGTAGTACATTTGAAAAGGAAAAATTTAAAATATTAAATAGCAACAGAGAAAAAAGTGAATGTCAAATATTAAAGTAATATACACTTGTTGCAGATTAAATTAAAATAAATAATATACGGATAAAAGCTATAAAATTATGAACATAAATTAAATTGAAAGAATATATTTTTATGATAAGAATTAAAAAAATGTGTGAGATTTGTGTATCTTGTACATGTGAAAAGACTACAACAATTTGTATTTTAGTGTTAAATTATGAAAATATGATAAAGAAAAAGAACTAATAATACAAACTCAATAGTAATAGGTTTATAATAAGAATATTTTTATATTTAATTAAAATAGAAATTTTTTTAATATCTTAAATATATATTAGTTGCAACTACCTTAAAAGTTTTCTCAAAATGCTTCTTAAAAGCTATTGTGGCTTTTAAAAAGCACAAGAAGTACTGTAAAAAGATTTAATGAAATATAAATTTGTGCCTTTTGCTATAAAAAAAACTCAAGAAGAAAAAGCCATGGTAATCCCAAAAAATATTTCTTATTTTTTTCCCTTTATTTTTAAATCACATTGTTGGAAGATATAGGCATATTTGAATTCTATTCTAGAATTTAAAAAAAAAACAAAAAATGTTGTTTGATAGTGTTATTTTCATCTATTGTTCTAAAACCTAAAAAAAACATAATAATGTTCTAAAGGACTAACAATAGAAAATATCTTTTAGATGTTCTAGTCTCTTATTTTCTAAAACCAAGAGAAACATGGAAAACACTTTGAGAGAACATTTTTCGTCAATGGCATTATTGTAATTTTGACAAAAGACATAGGATTCATTCTCCCCTCGATTCCATGATCATTCCCTTTCCTTCACTCTCACTTCCTTGACTTTAGGAGAGCAGAACCTAGCATCTAGCTCATTCAACCTTTGGCTTTGATGGTGAGAGTTATCCTTTCTTATAGTCCTCTTCACCTCTTTGATTACCATGTTTTGAGTTGAGTTTTTTTTTCCTGTCTTTTTTTCTTTCTTTGTATCTTTTCTTCCACTAGGTTGCTTTGTACCATATTGTTTGTAATTTCTATTTTATTGAGAAAAAATTAGAGATTTATATAGGGGTTTAAGTAGATTTAATTGTTGAGTTGAATTGTTACAAATGGAAAAGTCATGTTTTATCAATTTATGTAATGAATTAAGAAGTGTAAATTATTTAAAGGATTCAAAATATCTTATTTTAAAAGAGAAGGTTGCAATGTTTTTATACATTATTGGCTATAATCTTAGACAAAAGGTAATTACAAATCATTTTCAACATTCTACACAAATTGTATCTCATTATTTTAAGGAAGTTTTAAGAGCAATACATCAATTAGTGAAAAAGCTAATAACACAAGAGTTTACAGAGTTTCCTGACCGTTTAAAAATAAATTAATGTATTTTGCTTGGTTCAACGTAAGTCTTAAACTATGTTGAAAGCTTGTTTTTATTTAAATGTTATTTTTGATATTAACATAAATAGTATTAATAATAACTATATTATCTTTGAATTAGAATTGTGTAGGTGTGATTACTAGTATGCATATAAATGCTAAGGGCTCTTGTAAAATAGCAAGCATCATATAAAGGATGAAAAAAAAAATTGTCCCACATCAAGTTATGTGTATATGTGAATATACATAATGTTCACTTATGTTTATTTAAGTTAGGAAGTGAAAGAGTTTGGGTACTTACTTGTGTAGCAGAATGATCTTTTCAAAATTTCTTTTCATGCAATTTGGATCGTGGTCATTAGAGAAACCATAGTCACTTGCTCATGGTAGATTTACCATAGTCCATAAAGTGGTGCAAAAATTGTATATAGAGAACTTTTTTTTTCTCTTTTTTGTGTATTTTACTTTATGTGTTCTCTCTTGTTTCTCTAAAGGAAAGTATCCAAGGTACATTAACTTTTTATATGTTAATTTCTCATTGTTTGTTTTTTATTTTTAAATTTTGTAACCCAAAAAATTGGCTCTTTTCAAATTCAAATTCAAATTTAAATAAAATATTAATTAATTAATTATTAATCAATTAATTAATTAACTTGAATTGGGTTATTGGGTTACAAGTTTTAGCCCATTATGGGCAGCCCATATATTCCAACACCTTTTGCTCGCATATGATGGGATGAATAACACAATATTTTACTTTTCTTGAACTTTCATATTAAGTGCTTTGTCATGATTGCTTAAACAGGTCATTCAAGAGCCTTTACACTAGAAATCTTATTATAGGACCAACTAAAGGGTTCATCCTTTAGATATATATCTTAGATTTGTTTGTGTGTCTTAAATATCCTAAATTCATTTATATATACTATATTCTATGCTTGCAACAAATCTAATCCTTCTTGAATTTAATCTTACTTAGATTGCCTTCTCATATAAATAGTATCCACATTTATAATATTACTATAATAGCTTCATAATGAGTATACCACAGATACTAACATAATTATATATATTTTATGTAATTTTCCTTACGCTCCCATACCACTTAGATCAGAACCAACTGCTTCCTAACTATACTCCTTTAGGTCAAATTATCATAACCATAGGATATATGCCAAAGTAGTAAACACTGACTTATCTCTTCATAATATTGTTAAAGTCATAAAGACATTAATGAAAGGGTTAATTTTTTCTAGGACTTATACAATAATGAAGCAATGATTTATTCATTTGCTTTCTAATTATGGTTATTAAACACATGTAGTATGAATTACATGCTACAGTATTTCTCTTATCTCATAAAAGTGTTTATGCCTATTTGATTCATCAACATTGTACAAATCTTGGTCTAAATATACATAATGTCTAACCCAAAATTTACCATTTTTGCTTACCTCCCATGGCGCATAGAAAAGAATTTGCATTTGGCTACATGTATTATGAATGGTTGGAATCTATAATTCAATTCACACAATTATATTTTTTGAATCTCAACTTAACTTTCTTTTCTTTTTTATCGAGATGACATATTTGTATGTTGTATTCTTTCTTTGCCACATTTAATGCTTCTACTACCTTTTATGGTGAGCACAAATATCTCATGTGTGCTTGCTCCTCATGAGTGCCAACAATGGTTACTAGTGTAAAGAGCCAACTTTACCGACCTATATTACATATTATCATTGTGTATATGTATATATGATTATGGCAAAACACATCTATTTATTCAACAATTAAGTTGTACATGTGACATGATACTTTATATTTTATGCATATTAAGTAATGATAACTATCGTTGAATGGTTCCAAATGACAAGGTTGTGAAATAAGTTTGTAATAAGTGATGTAACCAAGATTTGTCTCCTATGAAAATAGATTCCAATTATTAAAGAAAACTTTCTAAATATCAAATACATTAATAATTCCAAAGATTTGTTGGGGGTTTAATGGCTAAAATTAAAAGTAATTTAAGAAGTAAAACAAAACTACTAGCTAGAATCAAAGAAAGTAACAATAACCAAGCAATTAAGTGTAGCTAGCCATGCATAAATTCCTTAAAATTTGATTTTCATCATCCAATTTATATTTCACTAAAGTCTGAACCTAATCCTCTTTAATGTATTTATAATAAAATTTCTTAAGTTACCACTTCTAAATGCAAGAAATTAGCAAATTAATGACTCTTGAAATTTTCTTACTAATTCTTGAATTAAACTCATTAAATGCACTAAGAATAAAGATTAATTGATTTTTAAACTTCTGCACTTTCATCTTAGATGCCTAATTAACCAATTGAATATCAAATTTTCTCAAATAAAAAATTAAGAAAAAAAATCCAACATGATTACATAATAACCATTGCAATAATCAAGCTGAAAATTAAGAGAAAGAAAGAATGAAATGTGCAGCAAAAAAATAGGGAAATATTTGAACAATTAATCCTCCAATTCAATTTCCAAAGTGTCTATTTAATAGCTCAACAATCTCAGGAATTCAATCTGAAAATTATAGCCACAATCATTAAGTCAATATAAGTTAAACTTAGTCTCATATAACTAGAAAATTGCAATTGAAAAGGAAAAGAGAATTAGCCAAATCTTGGAGCATTTGTCTTAAGTTCAAATCTGCATTTCAAGATCTTCATCCCAAGCTAGCTACATGGTAGAATTAAGCTTCCATTGGATGGAAGTGATGGAGGAATTTGAGATGGAGAGGTTCGGCCATTGAAACTTCAAATTGAGAGTGAGAATGACGTTATCTTCGTCCCTTATCCCCCGAGAATTGACGTTCTGCTTCCTCCCCCAAAAACCCTACGAGAATTCATAGGCCTAAATGATTCATCCACATGCATGAAACATGAGTGTGAATTAGTGGGCCCGGGAGAGAACCGTGTGTGTGAATGATTCGTCCACATCATCCTTGCGTAAGTAGAAAGCCCGGAGTGTAACGTGGTGCCAGAATGAGAGAGAGCCTGAGAGTCTATATTGGATCTGCTCATTAGCGTGAAAAGTCCGTACCAATCGTCCCCCCATGTGAGACTTCCCAGCATCTTTTCTCGTGCCTGGATTTATGAATTAGAAAGCAGTGTGTCTCATATGAATTGGTGGGCCGTGTGTGAGATGGATCTGCTACTCTAATCCATGCTTCAATGTGTGACTAAGAGGGCCCGAGAGTGAGTGGCACCTGGTGCCTTTTTATTTTTTTGCATGTAAAGAGAGTCAATGTGAGACTTGGAGAAGCAATTGGATCTACACTGTTTAGCATGGAATGTCTGTGGAGTGTGCATGTAAGAGAGTAGTCTATGTGGGAGTGGAAGGAATATATGGTTTTGCACTTCTAGTGTTAAAAAATCCACCACACCTCATCCCCATTTTCTCAATTTTTTAATTTTCTAAAAATTCATTAAAAATCTGCACTAATTATTCCCTCCTTTCATTATAAAACATGTAGCTTCCATATTAAAATCTTGACTCTTTAGTCTTGTAGCCTTCAATTCTCCTCCAAATTAATTTTCACTATTTAAATTCTATTTGCCTATTAAAAGTATGCACAAATAATAGAAAATATTAAATAGAAAGTTTTACACAATTTTTTTTAAAAAATTATGTATTAAAATCAATAATTTTGCAAATTAATTCTTAAAGTATAAAAATGGCCAATAAAATCACATTTCATCAAATCAAATCTATTAAGTTATAATTCATCATTAAAAAGTCCAAATAAAAAGAAATAAAAGATATAAAAATAACATTTATCAAGTAACTTTACATATTCCTCATATATGTCTTTTGGTATAGGTTTTGTTAGGGAATCAACTAATATCTTATATGTAGAAATATATTGTAGTGTAACACTCTTTTTTGTTATTGCATCTTTCACATTCTTGTGTCTATCTTTTTAGTATTGTTATGATACTTAGGGTATTTAGTATAAATTATAACTTTTCGTCTATCACAATTAATCAATATGAGATTCAATATCCTACCAATGATCTTTAAGTGTTTTATAAATCATTTTAGCCTTATAGCCTTTTACATTGTTGTAGAACAAGTAACGAATTTTGCTTCCTCGATAAATAACACTATACTTATTTGCTTCCTATTGCTCTAAGATATGATGTCCTTATTTAGTAAGAATGTATATATAGAAATTGATTCTCATGCATTTAGATCTTTACACCTAATACAGTTTAAAGTATATTATCAAGCACAATCACTTTCTAAATAACATCATGGATTGTTTATAGTGCCCTATAATTATCCTAGGATTCTCTTAACAACATTCTAATGCTTTTGACCAAGATTTGATTGGAATCGGCTCACAAGGCTTATTGTTAATAAATATTTAGCCTTATACACATCACTACATACACTATCTTAATAGTATTAGAGTAAGGGACCTTTTCTATAAATTTTCATTTAGATTCAACTTGAGGACATATCTCATGACTAGACTATCATCTTTTATTATAGGGGTATTAATAGGTTTGTAGTCTTTTATATTTAATCAATTAGGATTTTCTATATGTAATTCTCTTGTGAAAGAATAATTAATTTCTTTAAGCAATTCTATTGAATTTTAATTCCAAAGACATGCTTTGCTTTACCCATGTCCTTAATCTCAAAATTCAAAGACAACTAGCCATTTTTTAATAGCTATTATTAAATATAGACTATTCTCAACTACTAGCATATCATCCATAAAAAGGGATAATACCACAACATTTCCTTCAAATCTCTTAATGTAAGCATAATGCTTTTCATTGATTGTTTAAAACTTATAAAAAAGTTACCACTCAATAAAATCTCACATACCACTATTTAGATTATTGTTTTAGTATGTAAATGGACCTTTGGGAACCTACAAACTTTATGCTCTATTCTTTTCTCTATGGAACCTAATGGTTGTTCCATATAGATTTCTTCACCTAGTTCTCTATTCAAGAATGCAATTTTGATATTCATTTGATGTAGATGCAATTTTAAACTTACAACTATAACTAGGATAAACCTAATTGAAATAAATTGTGTAGCAAGTAAAAAAAAGTATCTTTATAATCTACACCTTCATATTGTGTATATCCCTTGACAACTAAGCATGTTTTATATCTCTTAATCGATCCATCAGTCTTTATCTTGAGAATTGATTTATTCCTAATTGCCTTTTGGCTAGATAAATGATCAACAAAGTTTCAGAGATGGTTTGTCCTTATTAAATTCATATCTTTTTTCATTATTCTCATCCACTTTTCCTTGGCAAGGTATGATAGAGCCTCTTAAACTATGTTTGGCTTCTCATTATCTTGTTGAGTACCTTTGAGTGTGCCCATTCAATCTTAAATTGACACTTACGCACACTCTCTTGGTTACTTTTATATAGTAGGATTATTTGTGCAACATTTTTATCTTGCACCAAACTCCTACTTAGATCGACAGTTTAAGGCATAACTACTTGTTTCTCACTTTTTTGATCATATGTCTCATATGGAGATATATTCCTATCAATTTTATTCATATTAGAAAATTCATTTTCTAAAAATGTGGTATCTCTTGATTCAATTTATATTCTCATTTATTTTCACTAATGAAAAAGATAGCCTTTTGGTTGTTTTAAGTATCTAATAAGAATACATTTCTTGCTCCTTAGGCCCAATTTTTATAGGAAGTATTATTAATATAAGTAGTTGACCTTATGGTTTTAAGATGCTTAAATTTGCTTTACTATTTGTCTATAACCTATAGGATATAAAGTAACTAATTCAGAGGGCTTTTAGTTAAGTATGAAGGCATTAATAAGCATCGTCTCAATAAAAAATGGATAAGTTTGCTTGAATTGTCATTTACCTAACCATTTTAAGTAAGATTTTATTCCTTCTCTTGATAATTCTATTTTATTAAGGAGTACAAAGAATTGGTAATTGTCCTATGATTCCTTTCTTTTCACAAAACTGTTTAAACTAATTTGACAAATATTCACATCCACGGTTAGTCTTAAAAGCTTTAATTATATTATCCATCTGATTCTCAATTATATTTATATAATGTCTAAAGCACTCAAGTGCTTCCAAGTTATATGAGATTAAATAGATTTGATCATATCAAGAATAATCGTTAATAGATGTAATAAAATTCTATGTCCTGTCCTTAAACTCTTTAGACCATATATTTGACAATGAATTAGTTACAATGGATATCTAGCCTTAGTTCCTTTTTCAAATGGTTTTCTAATTGCTTTATCCACTAGGTAATGTTCTCATAATGACATTTCTAAACTTATAATGAATTTTTAGCATCCATTTTTTTTACTAGTCTGTTCCTTCTCTTTTAGCTTTATATGGCCTAGCTTAGCGTGCCAAATTTTCATATTTAAAACAAAGTTGGAAGCAGAGGATAAGATAAAGCAATCATGATCATTCACATAATAGGAATTATCATAAATTATGCCTAACACAATAAAATCATATGAAGGATAAATGGGATTATACATGTTGTCCTATTATGTATTTCAATAGAGTTGTCATGGAAATTTGCACTAAATCTTAATTAAGAAGAAAAATAATAGAAGGTAAGTTTTGTCAAATTTTTATAGTATATCAAATATCATATAGGATGAGGATTTGTTCTCCATACAAAACCAATTTGCATGTTCTAATTGTTTAAATTTAAATCTTGTATTATTCCTTACATAAAACCATCATCTTCTGAAAAGTGTCAAATGATATTTCACAAATGATCCTTAATATCTAGCTATATGGTTTGTTGGAGTCTTATTTTTCTTAATGCAAGCACAAGCAAAGCAACCCATCCTTTGACATGTATAATACTTGACTTTGATCATGTTGTGCTTTTTCCACCATGCTTGCCTTTCTTCTTGAATTATTTCCTGGCCCACTTGAAATGTTGGTCAGATTCTTTCTTCTTATGAAAGTGTTTGCCCTTCTTGCCCTTAGGTCTTTAAGTACTAGCAATCTCAGTCACACAGGCATGTTCAAAGGATTTAGTAGCTTTTAAGTGCTCATCTTCAAGTCTATATTACAAGCAACATCATCAAAATTGATGCTTTCACTATGGGTCAAATTCACTTTCATGTGCTCTTAGTTGGTAAGAGAAGATCTTATGACAACTTAAACTTGATATTCATCAGTAAGGATATGACTAGCCAAAAACTTTTTAGTTTGGTTATAGAAATACCACCAAACTTGTTTTTAAAGCTTATCTACAAGGCTTGAGTAGTTGAGTAAGACTTATGCTCACATATGAGATTATCAGTTATTGTTATATGAGCAATACTATCTTTTTTTCACTTAACTTGAAAATTTTCTTGATCTCTATTTATGCCAAGTGGTATTTCCATGCTCAAAGTCTAACATGACATTGTTTTATGATTCCTTAACACCTTACTTTACGAGGATATAAGAACCTTGTGTCAAATTTCCCAATTATCACTATTTAATTTGTCAATCTTATTAAGTTAAATAATGATATTTCTAACAACTATAATTATAATCAAATCATTACATAGCCATGACACAAAATAACTATGTATACACAATGCTATGTATTTACAATAAACTTTGACTAGACAAATAATAACATTGTTATGTTTATGATCAAAAGTCATGTTTGTCTTACTTTAATCACATATATTCTAAAAATGTTATCTTTATAGTAAATTCAGCTATAAATATTGTTAAATGTAGATCTTAAATAACCTTAAGCTATCAATCTAATAATTCTTACTCAACAAAATATTTCTCATTTTTTTTCTATTCAGTTGTTTATATTTAATTCTTAGATGAGTCTAAATCTATTAATTTAATAACTCTTATTCACCAGGGTATTTATCTTCTATTTATTAATTTATTTTTCTATTTTATTTAATGCATTCATACACTGTATTAGTATCAATGTCACATTTTAAAGGGACCTCATCTTAAAAGATATTTTATCTTATTAAAAACATCTTTGCATCAGCCTTATTATCATGGGCCTATTTCTAATATAAGGGTCACTTTAGCATATGTTGAAAAATATGCTTCACATGTTTGATCAACTCCTTAAGGTCAATATTTTTTTTGTGTACTTTATGCCTAAAAAATATTGCACTTTTTATATTTGAAAATTAGAAAGTAGAGTAACTCACTAAACATTTGTGATAATACAATGTTCCTTAAAAGATACATTCTTGTCTTTTTTTGGTTTCAAAATTTTTTCTTAAGGTCCTTCCTAATTGATGTCTAATAATTATTATTCAAGACCAAATTGATCAAAGCTAAAACCCATGGGAAGTTTCTTTCATCTTTAGGTCAGTTATATATGTTTGATAAGTATTTGAATACTATGAAATGATGTCCTAACATGGCCATACCTTATACCAACATGTAGACCATAATTTTAGAAATTTAAAGACCAAACCATTAAAAAAAACTATGCCTCATGCATTTACAAGCTCTGTTAAAAGCTTTTTAGCTAAAAAATTCTAGAAAAAAGAAAAAAAATTGAAATCCAATCTCCTAAGGTCAATAATGAGCTCCACCCTCCCCTTTCTACATGGATTTAAGTTTGGGGTTTGTATCGTTCATCTTCTAGTATCTTTCTTTTGTTGTTGGGCTTTTAAAGTGACTAATTAGGGCTAGAGGTGAGTTTCATGTGCCAATTTTGAGAGTGAGCATGTCACTTCATCTTCAACCTTAAGTCTTGGCCATTTTTAAAAAATTTTTAGAATTTGTGTGATCAAACTACTAAATTTAAGGCTTCATATCTCCTTCATTACTAGTTAGAATTAGATGAAACTTATACCTTTAGCAAGCTTATGGAATGAACTTCCCAAAGGTATAAGCCTTACATATAATGGTGACCTAAAGAGAGAATTCCCAACCTTAAAATTTGGATTATTGATCACATTTTCCAAATTTTCAGTTTCAAAGCCTTTACTTTGAATAGCCATATCTCATTCCTTTTTTCATCAATTGCACAAAATTGGTGGCAATTAAAAAGCTTGTTTAACAAAATATCCAATTGTATATGATTTGCACTATTTAATTGTCTATGGTGAGAATGACATGCCTCAAAAGTAAGCTATTTCACCATGTTTTTTAGAACCTAAATTTTGTAATTTCTCTTTAATAGCTAATCTATTTTCTCTTAAATTTTTAGTACATACTCCCTATATAGGCTTCATATCTTAAGAAAATCATGGTCTAATATGGTCTATATCAAATTTCTCCATTAAAGGGATTCCTAAGTTCATAATTTTATATTCATGCATTTTTTTAATGTTTTAGTGCACATTTCATGAAATTAATTAGAAATTAAGCATGCATAACACATAGAGATAGAAAATTCAAACAAGCCAACCTCTAATATCAATGAAGAGATTCATGTAATTACTTGTGCAACAAAATAATCATATCAAAATCTCAATACTACGTGATTTAGACCATGATCACTAAAAGAATCATGGTCATTTGTTCACAGCAGATTCACCACCGTTTGGAGAGTGGTGCAAAAATTGTACAAAGTGAACTCTTTTCTCTCTTCTTTGCTTTTTACTCTTTATGTTCTTTCTTGTTTTTTTAAAGGAAAGTTTTCAACATACGTTAATCTTTGTACATTAATTTCTCATTTGTTAGTTTTTTATTTTTAAATTTTGTAACCCACAAAATTGACTCTTTTCAAATAAAATAAAAAAATTAATTAACTAAGTATTTATTTAATTAACTTGAATTGGGTTATTGGATTATTAGTTAGCCTATAATAAGTGTCATATATATTTTAATAGGAAGGCAGTGCCCATAGTGCAAAGGTTTTGTTAAAGGCAGTCATCAATCCTAAAGCAAATTTTCCATGGTCTACTAAAGGTATAATTCTAAGTAAAATGTTTCTTTTCTTACATGTTATTGGTGTAACATTCAGTCCTTCCATAAACGTGAGAAACGCAATGTTCGGTTTCTCTATAAACGTCAAAAATGGGTCAAATATAAAAGGAAGTCCTCGAAATAGAAGGAATTGGGGCCAACTAAAATTACGATAAAATTTTAAATATTAGAAAATGAGGATTTGATTAAGATGCTCAAAATTCAAAGCCATAAAAGCTCAGAAAATTTGCGGAAGATAGTAGGGGCATTTTTGTAATTTTTGAAAAGTTTGAAAAACTCATAGGAGGAATTTTTAAACAAAAAATTTGAGCTTTTCAAGGTTCTCAGAGGCCCTAAAAACCATGGGAACTTCTAGAACAGTTGAAACTCCTTCGGTGAGGGATTTCGGCTGTCGATTGACTGAAACTTTAATCGAACAGTTTGAAATAATTTTAGATCCTTTTTGAGTAATTACAAAGGCAATTCTTATGATTAAGAGCCTAAGGAATATGATGGAAAAAATGAATTTAAAAAAGGAGTTGATATGAGCCTAAAATGAAAAAACCAAGAAAATGGACTAAATTACAAATTTTAAAAGTTGCTTAAATGAATCCCTAGCTTATAAAAACGTCCCTCCTTTGCTCGGATCTCCTTACCCACTCTCACGCACGTTAAAATAGAATTAAGAAGGGCTAAGAGTGGTGCACAAGAGGGGAGGCCAAGGAAGGAAGAACAAGCTTTGAAAAGTGTAAGTTTTAACCACTTTTTTCCACTCCTTGCCTTGTTAAACTTCTTTCCCTCTTCTTTTTCTTCCTTCTCATGGTTTTAACATTTAATTTGGTGCTATTTTAGGGGTAGAACAGAGAGGGAAATTTTGAAATTTGAAGGAGCAAGCCAACCAAGTGGAAGAACAAGCAAAGGAAGCAAGAAAATAAGGTAAAACTTCCATTCTTTAGTAGTTTCTTCCTCCATCTTCCTTTTGCACGAATTTGGCCACCATGAGCCCAATTCTTAGAGGTTGTTTTCTGTCCAATTCATGGAGGAATTAGGGGTTTTAGTAGGCAAGGATTACGAATGAACCAATAGAATCAAGAAAAAAGCATTAAGAAATAAGATGGAATCATTAGGGATCCAAATACTCCCTTGCAAATCTGATTTTATATGTAATAAGGTAATTAAATATGAGGGGGCATAGTATGAACTCACATGATCCACGTGACACCGAAATAAATTTTTAGATATGACGAAATGCAAATAAAAGTCTAATTTTCATGCTTCTCTATGGGAATCATATATATGTTCCATGATAATTATACTATGCAAAGGCATGAGATGAGCTAGAATTATAGTGTTACAATTGGTCTTCTTGATTTGACTCAAATTAATTATTCTGCTAATCTTTAAATTAATGTTTTCTCATTGATTTAGGATCATTTTTTTGTGGACTTTAGATATCATTGCACTAGAAGCTTTCTTCCATCTTATAAGGGTGAAAGATATTATGCACTTGAATACCAAGTAGAAGTTGACAAGCTTGATGTCCTACATAGATTTTAGATGTTTTTATTTAAGGATGGCAATTGAGTATTGTTTTGGTGTAAATGGGTCAATTTTCAATTTTAAAATTAATGCAACTATACAAGTCTTCAAGATAACATCTTTTAGTGGTAGCATATTGTGCTATTCATAATTATATATGCATTTAGGGTTGATGCAACAAGTTGTTTAGAAAATGGGAAAATATAAATTTAGTAAAAATAGAGGATTTAACTAGAAACACAAGTTCAGATCAAGCTTGATTATGAATAGCACATTATAATTGTATCATATATGGGATGTGGCTACATTATAACAATTTTACTAATTAAATATAAGCTTGTACTATTTCTTTTAAAAGTCAAATTAGAACTATATTTATTTCATGTCCATTGTAAAATTTATTATTATATTAGTTCATTAATGTTTTATAAATGATCAATTATGATAAAAATTATGTCAATATTAATTACATAAATAAATTTTTTATAAAACAAATGAATCAAACAAATTTTTTGTTTTAATGTTTTAAAAAATTTTTTTCCGATCAAACTTTTTAATTTTTTATTTGGTGTTTAAATGTCTCTTTAAAACAAATTATTCAAACTGTTTTTTTTTAATTGTCAAAAATTTTTTTGAAAACAATTTGACATAATTGTTTTAAGAACATAAAAAGAAAAAGATAGAATCAAATAGGTCCACCGTTTTGGTTCAATTTTTAAATTGTTTTATGGTAAAAAAATATGATTTTATCCATTTTCTTAATATATCAATGATAATTTTGAGTGAAATTTTATTCTAATAATTATTAAATATTATATTATATTAGAGTATAAACTTATTTCTTATATAATAGAACTATTAATGATATTTTAAATAAATTAGTATGTATTATTTGATCATTTTTATGCTGAATTAATTATTTGATAAATTTTATCTCTTATATATACATATATCTTTTATCATATATTTGATTATTGTTCTATATATGAATCATGAAGTGTCACTTTTATTGGTTCAATGATTGTTTAGACATTTACAATATTAGTATTTATAGATTTTTATAATTTATACTAATAAAATTTGATATATGTGTATTTTTAGGGAACAATTTAAAAATATAGATATTCTTGCTAGTTTTTGTAGCTTTATGAGAAATTGGATGGATAGAAATATGTCTCGTACTTGGATAAAAATAAACATAAGAATAGTGTAGTAGAGTGATGCGTTTGAAAAGGGAGAAAATATTTATTGTTTTATCATAATATTAAAAAATTGAGAATTATTATTTTTTATTTTTTTAACAGATAAATACTTATTTCTTAAAAATTATGATTTAACTTAACCATAACTTAAAATAAAGCTATATAACAGCATATAAATTCTGTTAGTACCTGCTTCCTCTCTCTCTCTCTCTCTCTCTCTCTCTCTCTCTCTCTCTCTTAAAGATGTCCGAATTATTATACATAAACTTCTCTATAATCAAAAAATAACCAAATTACCTAAATAATATTGATTTATTTTATTAAAAATATAAATAATTAGAAAATATATTTCTTAAAATTGTATTTCAATGATATTTATTTTGTATTGAAAATTATAAATTTAATTTATTGTTAAATTATGATAACATTTATATTTATTAATATATATTTAATATATATGTTATTGTTGAAATCAAATATTATTAATTATTTATCTTTTAATCAAATAATTTTATAATTTGTTAAATTTTAAAAATGACTATATATGTTGGTCAAAGACATATATAATATTAATTAATATTATACAAGTGATAGATATAAAGATATTTTGGTCATAATAAATATACTTATAAAACTTATATTTTATTACAAAAGAAATAAAATGTAGCATATCTTTTAGTTTTAAGAAAAAGAATATAATTTTGGAAACAGTAATTTAACCTAAATTTTTGCTACTCTAATGGCATGAAAGAATAGAATCCTACTTAGATGCTAGATTTGTGTATCTATTTAAATATATGATGATATCCAAATTGAGGGAGAAAGATTTTTCTAATATAATACTAATTTGGGATACAATGTATTTTTTATTTTTTGATAATGCAAAGGTGAACTTCTAAAAAAAAATTTAGGGCATTAAAAATATTTTTTAGCCAAGAGAAAACACACACAAAATTTGTTAAAAACCTTTTTAAATAGAATATAAAATTTGTATACAGAACTTCATTTTTTTTAAAAAAAAAACTTGCATACATAACTCACAATATTGTATCATATTTTTAGAGGAGCATTACTTTGGCAGTTTGGCATGAATAAAGCAATTTTTTTAAAGAATAAATTTCACTCATATTTTGTAGTTTCATTAAATTATACTTGATACTTCTTTTGTTTCAAAAATTATATACTTATTTTGATATTTGATATATATTATAAAAACTTTGCTTTTGGTTTATTTTCTACTAATGAAGTTAATTTTTTGTACAATATGAAATTGTGACTTGATTCTTAACATGAAAGTAAAAATAGTCAAATAATTCTATTTTTGAAATGAACATGTATTGTGCAAAAAACTAACTTAATTAGCAAAAAGTAAATTAGAGAAAAAGTTTTGACAATATATATCAAATATAAAGGAAGGCAAGTATAATTTTTAAAATAAGAAGAATATTAAGTATAATTTGTATGAATCTAAAAAAATTTAATATAATTTATTCTTTTATTTTATTACAAAGGAAGGGCAAATTTTAGAAATTAAAGGGGGGAAAAAGACAAAGTTGAGATAAAAGCTAAGTATATTTGACACTTACATGTCACTTAGAGTTAAAATGTTTAGGCCAATAAAGCAATCTTTTATATAAATAAAATTCACTACTTATATTTTCTTTTGATTTGAAAACTACTATTTATCTATATTAATAAGACTTTGGGTTACTAGCCTCAAAGTAACTTAAGAAATAAAATATTACTTTCTAAAAATATAAATATAGATGTATATGAAAGAATGAGAAGTTATTCAACTTTTTACTCATTCTTTTTTTATATTTTCAAAATATAAAATATATTATAACAATATTTTTATTTTAAAAAATAACAACTAACGAATATTATTGTTATAAATGATTCAAACTAAAATAGCATATTTAAGATGTCATAATTTTTTATTTTGCTAGAATGCTTTTTTATAATGATCAAAATGTTTATAACTCTTCTAGACTTTGAAAATATATTTAGTTTGATGTAATATTACGTATATAAATAAAAGAGAAAAAAGTGAAGAAAATGAATGAAAAATAATTCACATATCCTTACCTTGAAAATAGTAATAGAAAATATAAGAACAACAACAACAAAGATTTTTTTCAATGTCATAAAATCTTATCATACATTATATTTTTAGATAAATTATTTAATTCTAAATTCTTTTTAATAATTTTTTTTATAATTTTTCTTGATCTCCTTTTATCTTTGATTATTGGACTACTTCACATACACTCAAAATCATTTAAGTCGTAATTTTATAATCTTTATTCACAGTAGACATGACCTTTACTTTCTTTTTAATATATTTATTTTTAATTTTATTTTATTTAGTGTATCCATTCATTCAACTTAAGATTCTCATTTATGCAATTTTTTGCTTATTCTCTTGTTGGTTTTTTATTACTTAACACTCAATTTCATATAATATTGCAAGTTTTATAATTATATCGTAAAATTTATCCTTAAATTTAAGTGATACTTTTCTATTACAAATAACGCCTGAAGTATTTCTTTATTTTATCCATCCCACTTGAATCCTATATTTTACATTTTCATTCTACACAACATTCTTATTGATGTATTGTAATATAATTAAATAATAATTGTAATGACATAATAAATATTTTAATTAACATTGTAATACTTTTTACCTATATGCTGTGATATCAAACATGCATGAGTCATATATAGGTAGGTTATTGACTTTCAAAATTTAAATTGATTTTTAAATTTTATTTTTTATACAAATATCCATGGTCATTAATAAATTAACAAATTTGCTAATAAAAGATAAGGCATAAGAAAAAAATGAATTCTTAATTTTTGTGTGTGTAAATAACTCATAAATTTTCATTAATAAAATAATAAACTTACTAATAACAAAAAATTGTTGGCACATAATTTAAAATTTGAAAGATTTACTTTTAAATTTCCAAAATCCAGAGATTATATGCATATTAGTCTAAAATTCATTAGTTATTTTGGCCTATTACAATTCAAATTCTCATTCGGAATTATACTTCTGTTTTTTTTTTGTTTTTTTGGTGCGCATTTTTGTTTCTTCGAACAAGACGCAAAGAAATGAAAGGGAAAGCCAAGGCTGCCTGATCTGCTTGGTCTTTGCTTGACACTTTCCCGTTTCTGTTTCTCATCCCAAGATTTTGCTCAAAAGGGGATTTCAAAATCCGCGAATCTAAATTCACGAAAGCCCATACCAATTCGCGTTTCCGACGATACAACTCTTAAATCCTCGAAAGAATTTGATCGCATATATAAATTGAATTGAAAGGAAGAGATTCAGAATCTGGGTGACAGCCATGGGTCAAGCTTTCCGGAAGCTCTTCGACACCTTCTTCGGCAACTCCGAGATGCGGGTACCTCTCTTTTTCATCTTTTCTCCGTGATGGATTGCTTGGTTGCTTCTATTTCTGTTTTTTTTTTAATGATCTCCTTAATAAATGCTATTTTTCTTAATAGACATGGGGGTTACTTTTTCTTTATTGTGATCGTTACTTTGTTTCTAAGAAGACTAGAATTATGTATTATAATTATTATTCATTGTTTATAAATTCCCTTGTATTTCTGAGAAGTTATTGCTTTCTTACCATCTGAAGAGTAAAAATCTTAATGGATTTTGTTAATTTCTGAGCTTTTGAAACCAAAAAAAAAAAAAAAAGATGAAGAAATTTCAACCTGCCTCTCGCAGTCTTCTGCCCCTAATCTCGCCGATGCCACTGGATGTGCTCATTGTGTGTGGTGTAGTTGGGTGATCTTAGCAACGTGCTAACCGTTTTTCAATATGTTGATGGCAAAATCGAACTACTCTCATAGTTTGGCTTTTAGTCCTCATGGTTATTGAGCAATCAGTCTCACTCAGTAAAACAGAAGGAACTTTACCGATATTCTTTATCATTGATACTAACTTTGCTAAGTTTCACTTAGCTTTTAAATGCATCCTTCAGAACATGGCACTTGTCTTATGGGATTATGTGTTAATGCACAATCCCTTCATTCAGGTATGTTAGTTCTTAGTTGTAAAGTATGGTGCCATTCTTCATAATAATTGTTGTGACTTCACAGATATTTCTAATATTTTTCAGAGCATATCATTGTGAATCTATCAATTAGATATATATATATATATATATATATTTTTTTTTTCCTCTTCCTTTAAGCCTTTCACGCCCATTTCTTTTGATAGTCTGATTTCCATTTTTGTAACCCCCCCCCCCCCCAAAAAAAAAAGATATCCATTGAAATTTATGTTTCAAGTTAATGTTTATAAACTATTGCTGCCCTAGCATTCTTCCTTTTCCACATCATCTAGATGAATGCTTTATTTCATCGCAAAGTGCTTTTAGCCCTTGAAATTTTTTTTTCTCTTTGAACACCTTGTTGCCTTGGTATGAGGAATTCTTGTTAATTACTGGTTCAAGAGACTTCTATGACGCCTCTCAATTTCCCTTGATTTAGGTTGTGATGCTTGGTCTTGATGCTGCTGGCAAAACAACTATACTGTACAAGCTGCATATTGGAGAAGTTTTATCTACTGTCCCTACTATTGGTGGGTCTTATTTTGTAAAGTCATGAGTGATGACTAATGATTTATTGATTAGTTTAAAAAGGACTTTTGTGTTGGTCATCTTGTGTTTATATTTGAAGCTAATTATGTTATTTTTTTTTTCTTGATGGCAGAAAATTGTTAGGATTATGCATGTTAATGATTTCCTTCCTTTTTTTTTTTTCTAATTTCTTTGTTTGCCTATATATGCAGAGGTAAGCAGAGTTGTACTGTTGCTTTCTTGGCTGTTTAATGACATATGAAGCTTTTGTTAGTGGAGCTAGCTTTTATAGAAAGTGTATTTATTTTAATTGTAATGTAAAGAGAACTTTTCCTGCAATTAGTAGGGAAAATATCAAGGAGCATGGGGTATATGTGAAATGCATGGATGCAAACATAAATGTAATCATGTTTCAACTAATTTAGTGGAATAAATAGTTAACAATGGAAATGAATATTTTTTTTCTAATTAAATAGGGTAAAAGCTCCCAATCTTGTTGGCATGGTTGTGATTAATGTGAGAATTCAAATATTGAAAAGAATATTTTCAATAATTGATTGATCAGTTTGATGCATGAGTTAATGTGAATGTTATTTGAAAAGTTCTGAGTGAGATTTCTTTTTTTGTTTTGTTTTGTTTTGTTTTTTTTTATGGTTAGGGAAACTATCTATTATCAAAAGGGGGGGGGGGGGGGAGGAAGGGGGGAAAAAAAGGAGGGGGGTTTGGGATGCCGATATATTGCTATCTGGTGCTGAATGTCTTGTAACTCTGGTTGTGCTTGCTGGTTTCCATAGTTTCATTGCAGGGAGGTTTTTACTTTGAATGTTGACAAACACTTGGGCCTCAACTGATTGCTTTTCACACAGGATTATTGTTTGTGATTTCTGTTATTCAATTTGGTATGTTTAATGTTTGGCATTTTGCCAAGAAAATATGAAGAGTTCCATGTAGTGTGGGATTTCCCATGGGTTTCTCTCTTACGGGTAAAAGTTTTGTTTTCCTTTGATCAAACAATATTTCCATTATTAATTTCATTAGGGCTTTCTAATGCCCTTTAGTTGTGTCCTTGCTGGCTGTCATAGGGGTCTATAAGTTGTTTCTTCAGTTCTATCCCCCCAAAAAAGGAAAAAAAAAGTTGTTTCTTCACTCTTATAGTATTCTTTTGTCTTGTAGGCTTCAATGTGGAGAAAGTTCAGTATAAGAATGTTATATTCACAGTTTGGGATGTTGGAGGGCAAGAAAAATTAAGGCCGCTTTGGAGGCACTATTTTAATAACACAGATGGTTTGGTAAGGATTAGTTTCCATGCTTTTATGATTTTTGATACATTGAGTTGTGCTATGAATTATGATGGTTTTATGGATTTTTCTTTATTTTACAATCACTCATAATCTCAATAGAACTTATTAGAAAGGACTATTTTTTAAGGTAGTCAGGTACATACTTATATATGCTAATTTGTGCATTGATGCAGATATACGTTGTTGATAGCCTGGACCGAGAGAGAATTGGGAAAGCAAAGCAGGAATTTCAGGTAGTTAAATCAGAATTAATACGTTATTATTCCATGAAATTGAGTAACAAGCTTTGAATTTTTCCATGGATTACTTGCAGGCTATCATAAGTGACCCATTTATGCTCAATAGCGTCATCTTGGTTTTTGCCAACAAACAGGACATGGTATGCCTTTGTTACTTCTTTTATTTGTTGTCTTTCACTGAATGAGAACTTTTGTAACCGGGGAAAATAAGAGCCAAGGCATGAGTAGGATTGATGATTTGATATTGTTTCCCAAATATACTAGGACAGTGGAGGAGGTTGTTGTGCTATATTAGCACATGTAGAATGTAGTTTGTGCATATTACCATCATTGCAAGTAAGATAGGATTTCAGGTTTTCGAAATCTTCAAAATATTTAAAGCATAAGAAATGAGTCTTATTTATGGGTGGTTCTTATGCAAGATGTTTGGACTGTTGTGACTAAAAATTTCTAAGAAAAAATTGGAGCTTGTGCCTATCGGAGTAACTGAGCTAATGGTTTAAAACAGATAAACTACATTATTTTAGGATAAGTGGAAACTTTGAAGTCGGATATTTGATGGCGGGGGGAGAGTGGCATAAGTAGTAGGACAAGAGACACCGGTGGAGCTACATATATATGAGGGGGGGCAACTCAATTTTTCAAAAGTTCTATAAATATATATATATATATATATAGAGTATTAAAATTTGATATTATGCAACCCCATTCTTCGAAATTTTAAACCCATTGGAGCTAGAGATATATATGATTGGATTATATAATTTTTTTAAAAATTATTTGACATTTTAATCATGTATATAATTTTCACCTTAAAAAACCTTACTTACTCACACAAACAAGTAACTACTTCTCTCTTCCCCAATCTCTTTATTTATTTATTTGTTTATTTTTGGTTTGTGGGTAAAAACTGACACATCATTCACAAAATTGGAAAGAAAGATAAGAAGACACTATACATAGACAAAATTGAAAATATTATAATACTTAATCCTTTGAGCACTACAGCTTGTTTTTCATGCTACCTGTATTTTACATTGGCTTGGTATTTATTTATTTTTAGGTGACAAAAATTTAAGAATCAAATAAATTATTTTAACTTTAAAAGAATATGCACTGTGGTGGAGCCATTTTTAGCTCAAATTTTCAAAATTTATATGTATATGGTATTGAGTTTTGATGTTATGCTCTCATATTTCTTAAAAATTAGGACTAAGTTGGGGATAATTAATGTCTACTCCTCGGTTTGAGGGGAGTGTTGGTGAATATAGCTGTTGGGAGCTTGATTCTTATTGAAATCTGTGACTTTATGCCTTGATTCCAACGAGATCAAGTCAAACCTTTATTTCCTTGTTTGTTCTCTGATTCTTTGTGATCTGCTTTACTGTCTTTTATCTCCTTTTATGATGTGTGTTTCATCGGATTCTAGTGTTTGGTTTGTAGCCATGTTTCCCTTATAAATGTAGCCTCCTCTCTTGTTCTAATAACATACATAAATTTCCCATATTCTCTTGCCTCTGGCCTCTCTCTATTTTCTACATATATATATGCTATGATTACTTTCTATATGTGATCAAATGATTATTGAATATGACTTAGGCAAAGTTGTGCTAGTGGTAGGCCTCACCTATCAAGTGAGGCAGAACATTTCATGACCTGCGTATGATACCTAGATAACCATCTTTTCTTTTTCCTATTATTATTGGAAGATGCATAACACATCCAACCAATTATTTGTGCATGTATGCTGGCATGCTTAATTACCTATTTAAGTAGTTGATATATTGGTTTGATCATATTATATGAACTAACTTGGGGAGAAAGTTGGTCGAATTCATATACCTATATCAAAAATGAAAAATTGCTCAGTTGAGCTGTTTACAGATCCAATTACAGCCCTATGTTAGTGAATGACTAACATTTCCTAGGTTTGGTTCATGATTTAGACCGATCTTGCATGAAGGGTTTGTCGTATGCTATGTTTTAATGTAAATCATTTTCATAGCCGATTCCAAGTCCAGAAAAAATAGGAGGGTTGTGTTAGGCAGTCGACAGCTAAGGTAAAATTTTGTCGAATCTTTATGACATAGGTCAACGATATAATAGACTTAATGTTAAGTCGTTAATGTTAAGTCATTGTCCGAAAGTAATGGTATAGTTCGAGTACAGTGTCAAATGAGTAAGAGTCGTTGCATCGACATCTGGTTATAGTGAAAAATAAGTAAGGGTTCCCACATTTTCGTGAATGAATGTAAATAAAGTTAGTTCACGAAAGTAGGATTCGCTTTGGAACTTGGAATATATATACGTAGGTAAATCAATGGAAATAGTAGATACCATGATTAGGAGGAGGATTAATTTTATGTGTTTACAAGAAACTAAATGGGTAGGAGAAAAAGCAAGGAATTAGACATCTCAGGTTTCAAGCTTTGGTACACTGGTAAAATTACATCTAGAAATGAGGTAGGTATTATTGTGGATAAATATTAGAAAAATGTTGTGGTAGATGTAAAAAGATTAGGAGATAGAATTATAACGTTAAAATTTGTAGTGGAAAGAGAAACTTTTAATGTTATTAGTGCCTATGTATCACAGGTAGGGTTAGAAAAATATCATAAAATTAAGTTTTGGGAGAATTTAGAAAGTCTAGTTTAGAGAATACCTTTAGAGGAAAAGATTTTCATAGGAGGGGATTTTAATAGTCATGTGAAGAGTGCATCTACAGGTTACGAAGGTTTGCATGGGCGATATGGTTTAGGAGAAGTAAATGCAGAGGGTAAAACTATTCTAGACTTCTCATTAGCGTTTGATTTTACTATAGCTAACACTTGTTTTAAGAAGCGTGAAGAGCATCTAATCACGTACAAAAGTTGGAGAACATGCTTTCAAATTGATTTCTTTCTAATAAAGAAAGTGGACAAAAAGCTTTGCATGCATTGCAAAGTTATATTTGGAAATAGTTTGATTATATAACATAGGGTCTTAGTAATGAATGTTCGAATTAAGAGGAGAGTAAATGACAAAGGCAAAGAGAGGGTGTCAAGGATAAAATGGTGGCAATTGAAAGGTGATAAAGAAAAGAATTTGCAGAAAAAAATTTTGGTGGAAGGATCATGGAAAGCACAAGGAAGTGCTAATGATGTGTGGGATGAGATGGTTAAAGAGATTAAGAAGGTTGCAAAATAAATACTTGGGGAATCAAAAGGTTTTGGACTTAGGGATAAAGAATTTTGGTGGTAGGATGTACGCATACAAGATAAGGTTAAAGTTAAAACGAAGCATTATAAAATGTGGTCTTTTTGTAAAAATAAGAAAATTGAAAAAAATATAAAGTAGCTAAGAAAGACACTAAGAAGACAGTGAGCGAAGTGAGAGTTAGGGTATTTGATGGGTTATATCAATCCTTAGGTACTAAAAATGGGGAAAGAAATATTTATAAGTTTGCTAAAAGTAGAAAGAAAAAGAAAAGAGAGGTGGACAAAGTGAAATGCATTAAGGATGAAGAAGGGAGAGTCTTAACCACAGAGTAGGATATTAAAAAAAGGTGGAAGTGCTATTTTCATAGGCTACTTAATGAAGAATGTGGGATTTTATGGCACTCAGATAGGCTAGACACCACAGATAAAAATCAAAATTATATTTTTTATTGCAAGATTCGAGAGTGAGAGATAAAATAAGCTTTAAAGAGGATGGAGAATAGTAGAACAGTAGGACCAGATAATATATCTATTGAGGTGTAGAAGGGTTTAGGAGTGAAAGGTATAAGTTGGCTCACAAAGTTATTTAATAAGATTATGAGATCAAAGGGAATGTCGAATTAGTGGAGGAGTACTTTAATTTCTATTTATAAAAATAAAGGAGACATATTAAATTGTGCAAATTATAGAGGAATTAAACTCATGAGTCATATTATGAAGTTATGGGAAATGGTTATTGAGCGGAGATTAAGGTAAGAGATTCAAGTTATAAAGAATCAATTTGGTTTTATTCCTAATAGGTCGACCATCGAAGCGGTACGTTTGTTGCGAAGATTGATGGAAAATTATCAAACAAACCAAAGAGACTTGTACATGGTGTTCATCGATTTAGAGAAGGTATATGATAGGGTGCCAAGAGATGTTTTGTGGAAGGTTTTGGAGAAAAAAAGAGTTCGTATTGCTTATATTTAAACAATTCAAGATATATATGATGGGGTTACAACTAGTGTGAGAACACAAAGTAGACTTGCTGAAGATTTCCCAATAACTATGAGCTTACATCAAGGGTCAACTCTGAGCCTCATATCTTTTAATTTTAGTCTTAAATATATTTACTAAATATATTTTAAGAGCTAGTGCTCTAGTGTATGCTCTTTGTAGATGATATAATCTTAGTTGGAGAGTCGAGAGAGGAAATAAATAAGTTAGAGATGTGGAGACTAGTTTTGGAAATATATGGATTTTGTTTAAGTAGAAGTAAAATGGAATATATAAAATGTAAGTTTAGTAAAAGGTGTACTAATTCTAATGTAGAAGTAAAAATCAGAGAATACACTATATCACAAGTCACTCAGTTTAGGTATCTTGGATCCATCATACAATAGGATGGGGAAATAGAGAAAGATGTAAATCATAGGATTTAAGTGGGGTGGATGAAATGGAGGAATGCTTCTGGTGTTATTATAGATAGAAGATTACCGCTCAAATTAAAGGGTAAATTTTACTTCACAACTATAAGACCGGCAATGTTTTATAAGATTGAGTGTTGGGCGTTAAAAAGCCAACAGGAGAATAAAGTCAATGTTGTAGAGATGAGAATGTTGCGTTGAATAAATAGATATACCAAACAAGATAGAATGAGGAATGAATACATCAGAAAGAAAGTTGGAGTTGCACCTATTGTGGAAAAGATGGTAAAATCGCATCTTAAATAGTTTGGATATGTGTGGAGAAGACCTATAGAAGCCTCAATAAGAAGAGTAGATCAGATAGAGAGTAGCCTAATAATTAGAAATAGATGGAGACCACAAAAAACTAGAGGCAAAATTATTAAGAAAGATTTATATTTAAATAGTTTAACTAAAGACATAATTTATGATAGAACTTGATGGTATCGTTTGATCCATGTAGCCGGCTTCAACGAGTGAGAAAAGGCCAATTGTTGTTGTTGTTGTAATATTGTTTGCATCATTAGGACCATTTATATCAGGTATTTCTTCACCTAAAGAAGATGCAAAACTGTAAGTGTGTATATATATGTGTGCACGCGTGCGCGTGCAGGTTTATGTGTGTGTGAGAGACAGTTACAGAGAGACATATATATAACTTATCACCTAATATCCCTTCTCCATGCCTGACTCCATGTTGGGGGCATGCTCTGTGTGTGTGTGTGTGTGTGGATGTGTATGCAGGTTTATGTGTGTGTGAGAGACAGTTCCTGAGAGACATATATATAACTTACTATCTAATATCCCTTCTCCATGCCTGATTCCATGTTGGGGGCATGCTGAATCAGTTTTAGTTTTGCAACTTTATCTATAATTAATATATACCTTGGTTTGTTTCCAAAGCAGAAAACTAACTTTAGAATATACCATCCTTATGGATGTAATAGAAATGTAGTATCAACAAAATTCTTCTTGATTGTTTATATTCAAGTCTGATAGACAGGGAATAAGATGCCTATATTCTCACATGGTTTGTGGAGAAATTTATGAAGTAATGATTTCATCTTCCATAAGTGATAATATTCTATCTTCACAAAGAAGGCTGAAATGGTTTTTATATCTGAATCCCTACAGCATTTCCCCCTGGTGTTTACATAAGAAAATCACTCAGCATTTTTCATTGACCTCACTAGCATGTCTTAAAGTAAAACAGCAAGAAAGAAAGATATACTTGAAAATATCATTAACACTACTACCTTACATGCTACAAATTGGGATTAACTGGTTCAAATTGATGAGATTTGCGGAATGCTGCATTCTCCACGTTCTAGTTTATATTAGTTGTATCTCAAAATCTTTGTGTGAGACATTGTAGCATTTGAGGAATTATGCCTAGTGTCTTTCAGTAGTTCAGTCTTACAGCATTGAGAAATCAAATAGAAGCCCGTCTGAATTTTCCAGGTTGAGGAAGCAATGGCAATTTAACAACCTCTTGTTCCAAGGCCAACGGGTCTTTTAGCCATGGCCAGGTCCAAGGGGGAAGCAAAAAAGGCTGTTATTGCTTTAAGTGGTGCCTGATGAAGCATAGGTTTGTTAACTACCAAGTCCAAAATGCTCATTGATCCATGACAAAATATCATAAACAAATAAGCTCAAATAGCAAAGAAGTTTGTATTTGGGCTTTTGGATTTTATGTTAGACTTATTTTGATGTTTGTATCTTACTTATAGACCTTGCCTTAGTAGGATGTCTTAATCCTTGTATGATCTGGATTAGAATCTGAACCCATGGTGGGTAAGTAGTAGAAATTTAATTTAAACTAGTGCTTTATTTAGTGATCGTAACGAAAGTCTCAAGCATGGAGCTTGCTCTTTTCTGGGTGGTTTGATGCAATTCCATCTTAGTTTTTAAGCCTAAGGAACCCTGGGGGTGTGAAGCACAGGTTATATTCCCTTATTTCATTTCCAGTCTGTCTTATGTCAGTTTACCATCATTTGCCAACCATGCATGTGACCATCGCAGGATAGGACAGGAGAGGAGGATGTCTAAGATATCCTCCAAAAGAGAGGATCAATCTGAAAGAAGAAAATAGAAAAGTGGAAACTTGTAACAAAACCTTGAAGTCCTATTGCATATCTGATAGAGACTCTCCTGTAAAACATCCTGTGCAAAACGCCAAAGCGAAGCCACAAAAACAACCCTATGCCATAGGAAATCTAAAGGGGAGGAAGCATAACTGAATATGTGAGCATTACGCCCCAATCAAACACAATACAACAAATAACAGTGAAGACTGTGCAATGCCAGAAGATTTTACTATTTTTTTTCCCTCTGAATGTCTAAATTGTGTCAAGAGAGCTGTTCCAAATTCTTAGTTCTATTGCGTACCATGGTCTGAATAGATGACTAAACTTTTAACTTGGTTTTAGATTCCAAATAGACTTTTCAAGAAGGAATATTTCCCTAGGATGAGAATGAGGTAATGAAAGTTTAAGGTTTAGAAAAATGTGCATCGGAAGGATCCAGAGCCCAACTAGTCTTGTCCAAAGTTGGAGAATGACAGATAGGGTCAATAAGAAGCAAAAGGGTTGAAGTTCATGCATATATCTATCACTACGATATATGTAAAAGTGGACATTCCTGAGGTTGAATGGACACCTGAATAGACCATGGTATTAGGCGCGCAAAGGTGTGGTAACCGGCTCATTTCAGTAAAAGAAAGAATGCTGAATATCTTATTTCCACTACAGTAGGGCTCCATTTGCCGCATAGGATAAGGCTGGATATTATTACACAGGATAAGGCATGATTATGTAAACTTTTTATTGCAATGTAACATTTGGTACCTCACTGTTATAATAATGTGTAACATTTTACAATCAAGGGATTGGTATTCAATAATATAAAACAGATATAAAAGTGACTATTTTGACAAAAAAATCGCCTTATAAATAATTAGACTCGCTGAATTTTTTTTTATTATCCATATACTGGATATTTTTTGTGAATACACTTGTGTCAAGTTAGTTAAACTTATATTGCATCATTTTTGTGTCTTTTATTTTTGAACAAAATCAGATTGTGCCAAATAATATGATAGACATAAATTCAATTGCAAGTACCATAAACTTCAATATTCTTCCAACAGACACTATAAAAAATGATGAAATATAAATTAGTTTTATTATTCATAAATCTTCCGTGGCTGCTATTATTCCCAAGAAGAAGAAAATGGAAGTGGTGGGTCGAAGGAAAGGCTCTTGAATGTCAGAAACAAATGTAGGCAGAATAATGAAGGAGAAATCTCAAATTTTAACTTACATCGTCATCTTTCTTCAGATTCTTCTTTGCTATCACAAACTTCCTCTGCTGGATCTTGTTTTGGACTACTGGGTTAGGATTCTTTGGTTCCAATTTCAAAGACTTGGCATACTTCGAAACAAGGGAGTTTAAGGATTTTGGATTTGGACTACAACCGGAGACATTAGGATTGAAATTCTCTGCATGTTTTGAGCATTTGTTTTTTTTAATCTTAAATCAAGACCTATATGGTTCTTTCCTTGGAGTCATTGTTCTAGTGTTTTTGCCTGCCAATTCCATCAGAAAACTGCCAGAAGATTGAGTATAGCCACTCTCCTTTGATAAAAAGAATGAGGGTTCTGCAAACCAAGGAGGGAGGGGGAGAGAGAGAGGAGAGAAAGTGAGTTGATCACCAGGAAGCACGACATCCATGAACTAGGAGATGTTGGCTGTGAGGGAGGATGACATTAGTGAAGTGTGGTTTGTGGGATTATGGAGTAGAGTCACGTGAGAGGAAAATGGGAGCGGTCTTGTGATAAATTTTTATTTTTGTTTATCCATTCTCTATACAATTAGGTCTAATTGGGGCAAGGGAGGCCCAATTAAATAATGCATTGATCATTGCATTATTGACTGTATAAACTTATACAATACAGTGTGTGCAAAGATAGACTGCATTGTATAATCTTAAACAATCAAGTCTTATTCAGTGTGTCAAATGGGGAATTTAGGTATTGTAAGTCTGAAAATGCATTTGATTAATCTCATACCTATGAGGCCTTTTATGTTCTCTGTTTAAACTTAGGCCTAAATAAGGTTCTGGCGACCAGTTAGTTAATCACTAAAAATCCTGTATCATCATATGTCATAACATTATGGTCTTTGAGCTATATATATATATATTCTCTCTCTCCCGTCACCTTGTAGTAACAATTTCTGAATCTTATAGAATATGCAGTTTGTGTATTATATTTAATCCCATTTTTTCGACAAGATTTGACTCTAAACTTATGGTAGAATACGTGTGTTTTGACTTTCATATGTAAGGCTCATCTGATAAGAAACAACATGCGGACTCCAAAAGTGAGAAGTAATATTAAATATAAATATATGAGATTGCGCATATGCTTGTGTATATTCTGGATATTCGTAATGATTTATTACATATCCAAGTTAAATTTTACATGTACAGCGCTCGATATATTCAAGTGTCCTGCAATGAAGCCATGACTGCACAGCTTCCATTTCATCTTAAGTGCAGTTTCATCATTATAACTTATCTGCCATTCAAAGCAAACGGCACTTCTAGTTTTATTTCTTATAACAACTTCCAATTCCTACTCTTCTCTCGGATTACTGTGTGTAGACTATAGACTCTTATGTGTGTCCTTCACTCATCCTTGATAATAAAAATAATTTAAGACATTATATTAATTTAATACTATTCCCTACATGTTAATTGTGGGCTTGTGTTTGTGCCTGTGCAGAATAAAACACCTAGATAAAGGGATTGTTTGATTGATATATATGATATAAAGAGATGAACAGATTCAAAAGAAAGTCATTAAGATATAACAAGCAGATGGCTGAAATGAACTTCTGGAACTGTTTTTATCCCTCCTGGTCAAGTTTGTGCTGGATATGACTACTGATGTCCTGTAAATCTGTGTTTGAACTGGCAGATTGTTCCTCTTCTTTAGCAAACTACCCCCACCCCTTATTAACCCAAGGGGTTCTGCCTCATGTTCCACAACTTCCGTTCTAATTGTTTAAAGTTTTCCTTTTTCAGAAAGGAGCGATGACGCCAATGGAAGTATGTGACGGACTGGGTCTCTTTGGACTCAAGGATAGAAAATGGCACATACAAGGCACTTGTGCGCTGAGGGGAGACGGTCTTTATGAGGGCTTGGACTGGTTGGCTGCAACACTGAAGGAGAGAAAAGCTGCTGGATACTCTTCCCTAGGAACCTCGTCCTTCTAATGGTCCAGGTTTGAACTATCATCTTAATGTGCTATTAGTCAATGTTACCCTCTCATTTATCATTCTACTACATTATTTGTGTCTTGTCTACTGCAGGCATTTTGGCCGTAGGATTAGTCAATTGGTGAACTTGAAAAGTTGGCCATTTTCAATCTAGAATGTTGTGAATTGTAACCAAATTTTTTTGGGTTAAATCTGAAGCTGATGAAGTATATAGTTCCTTTGCCTTGCCAGGCGCTTAGATTATGTGACTTGATCCAATGTATAGAGGTTTGAGCCTGATGAATGATTAACAAATATCAATGTCCCTTATGGTGTGCATGAGCATTTTACAGAAGGTGGTGGATCATTTCTTCATTTTCCCTTCATTTCCCCCCTCCTTCCCTCCTCTTTTTTTGTTTTGTTTTGTTTTGTTTGTTTGTTTGTATCACGTTTGAATAAGTAACATCAAATTCATGAAACTATGATTGTGTTTTGAGCAAAACTTGGACAAGACAAATTGAAAGTTGACATTGCTTCTTTCCACTGGAGACCTGGACGATTGTTTTCTTTTCACCAAATTAATATTTCAATTGATGTAGTGGAAGGTTGCCTTGTTATAGTTCAATTTGCATGTTGCAGTTAAGGGTGTTCATCGGCCTGATTGGCCCTAGAGGCCCGCCCTAGCCCTGTCTAATCGGGTCGGGTTGGGTCGGGCTAAAAATATAAAATGGACATAATTTTAAACAAAACTATTTCGGGTCGGGCAGGGCCGAGCCACGGGCGAAGGTATGTTCTGCTCAACTCGCCCTAATAGTTACTTTTTTTTTAGTTATTAATATCTTGTCATCTTTTTTTTTAATTTTTATTTCATTTAATTATCTTTGCATACTACAATTTTTATTACCTATGCAAATATTCTTTACTTCTTAATTATTTTTATCATTAATGTGAATGCTTATTGACATTTTTTTTGTTGAATAATGAAAATATATATATTTACCTAAGACTAATTATGTTAGTATATCTTATATTTTATTTGATAATACTAGACTATTTTTTTTATTACTGATACAAATATAAGAGTTCAAAGTCCATTGTTTTGAAATATATGCTTATAAGTTTGTAAAAAAATATTCTTATATTACAAATATCAATTCATAAAAAAAAAAATAGTTTGGGCGACCCTAATCTGCCCTATCCCAACATAAATCAGACTTATTAGGGCCGAGTAAGGCCACGGGTATAAAAACAAGCTTGATGTCTTAATTGGGTCAGATATCGGACATACTAGATGTTCGGTCTGACCCTACCCATGTATAGCCCTACTTATTAGGGTGGCCTGAGGCCGCCCTAACTTGTCCTAAAATCGGGCTTCTCCGGGTAGGGTCGAGTCACGGGCATAAAAATACACCCAAAACCTTAATCGGGCTGGGTTTCAGGTCAAGCATCGCCCTGACTCGGCCTTGCTCATGTACACCCCTAGTTGCAGTCACTTCCGTCCTTTTCTGTTTATAAATGATAAGTTTTGTAGAATTTGAAATGGGAAAAAATTTATATATAGTTTTTAATATTTTTATTAAAATTTTTAATTAAAACATGATTAGTATATAATTTTTGTAGATTGTATGGTTCTCTAATTAAATTATACACTTGATATGTTATTATTAAAAAAAAATCAAACATTTGTTATATTTTAATCAAAGAATATGATAAAAATTGTATAAAAAATTGCATATAACTTTAATCCATAAATTTTTACATAAAAATGAACTATTTCCTTGAATTGTATAATTTTATCTATACATTTTATTTAAATATTACTTGTTAGTAGTGATACTTATATTTATTTATTTATTTATTTTTATTTCTTTACAAATTAACTAAACAAATCTCAGGTTCTGAAGTTAATAGGAGCATTTGTTGGCTTAAATTCTCAGTTTAATAATTATGAGCTTTTAATATATCTAAATTTTTTCTTAATTGGCAATGTATTTTATAAAATTTTAGGCTCTTCACAAATATATAATGCATCATTTGGTTTTGTTAATATGTTAATTGAAAAATTCATTAATCTATTAAAAGTATCAGTATGCTCTATAAATTCTGTGCTGATGTGATGCTGGGTTAGGAGGGAAATTTGTTTGGGGGTATTTAAGTAATGAGGACTAGTTTGTAGTAATATTTAAGCTGGTCTAAAAACTGTGACTTTTGCTTGTCCTTTCTTTTATTAACAAAAAAATGTGTATGTTTTAAAAAATAAAGCATCTTTGGGTATATATTTTAAAGTAGTTATAGCTCTTAATTATCATATATTATATTTCTGCTGCAAGCTGCATTATTTATAAGTTATGAATGATGTGGTTCTATGTTTGCATGCTATTGATTTTTTTTTTTCAAATGTCTTTTTTTTTTTTCAAATTTTGAATAAGTTTACACAGTGAGACTAGTTATATAAATTATATAAAATACTTGAGAAACATTCACCACCCATATAAATTCCCGACTCAACCACCCAAATCACTAGCATCTTCCGATCATCTTTATTGGTATCTAGATTGTGGATTTTGACTTCGGCTCGGAGAATATTATTAAGAGAAGGTACAATTTATCTTAAAAAAATTTATAAAATTGACATATAAATTTTAAAACATAGTAATATACTCTTCAAAATTTTTGGACAAAATAAAGACATCAAATTGCTGCGAACCATTTAGAACTAGGAGCTTTTTGCAAGTCCAAACATTAACTTGCTCAAATATTACCATCAAAGTCAAAATTACATAGCTTCTTGTAATTAGTTTTAATAGAGTTTAACATTTTTATCTTAAAATTTTAAAATATTTCGTTATGTTTTAAAATTTATGTACTAATTTTATTATTAACATTAATTTAAAGAGTATAGTTTTCTCAAATTTTTCGGGTATAATTTCTCCTCTTTTTTTTTTGGTTTAGGTATAGAAATTTGTGGTGCGATAATAATAATCTCAGTGAATACTGAAAAATGATTAAGTAAAATAGAATTTGGATTTTCTCATTTCATAATGTTAATGTAATGTCATTATATTAAAGAAAGATAAATTGATAAATATGCACCCCATATATTTACGCTTTCTCTCTCTTCCCATATTAAGTCTTATATTTTTTGTTTATTTTTCTTCAAAATAATAATACGATGTTGGCTGATTGGATCCATGTTATGATGAGCAAAGAGAACCGTTAACTTTATGGTTAGCAGGGTGCTCACTCGTTCTTATTTAGGAAATATTCCAAGAAAAATTGCTAGGCCGTCGTACTGATCAGCTCTTGTAGCTCAGTTGGTTAGAGCACCCGTTTAGTAAGCGGGAGGTCTTGAGTTCGACTCTCAACAAGAGCATGCTAAGACTGCGAAGTGAGACCCAGTAAGTGTTTCTTTTATTTATTTATCTATTTTTGATTCCATGTCTGAAATGTACATTTGAAAAACTTTTAACGTTTTTATCAAATTGTTTTTTTTTACCACAAGGTAGATAAATTGTAGAGCAAATTAATGATTTAAACTTTGAATTGTTAGGATTTTTTATATTTTTAATTTTAAAAAATTAACAAATATATGAATTAGTCTCTAAGAATAATAAATATTAACCTCTTGAGGTTACTTCAATTAGTTTGGTGAATAATGATAGTCGAAAAAAGTCACTAGTTCAATTCTTTTTTTGTACTTGAAAAAAATTTACATGTTAGATCATTTTATCTTTGCGTTACTCGACAAAAGAACTACAATTTTTTTAAAGTTAAATTGTATTTTCACTAAATTTTTTTAGGATTTAAGCTAAATAAGCCAAATAAGATTCAGAGACCAAGCTATTAGTTTAGTCCAAATTTTTTCAGCCTTAAGATAGAGCACATTGCAAATTAATATTCTCAATAATAGCACTAAGATAATGTTAATATTATTATGCTACTACCCTTAAAACATAATTAAACAATTAATTTTGCCCTTTCAAAATTTGGAAGTTATCAATGCAAGACCTGAAAGGGAAAAACTTTATATCAATATAAGGCGCACTCAAATTACAATCCCTATATATATATATATGTTGCAATAATTTGAAAGTTACTATTAATTAATTAATTTTTTTAAAAAAGTTGACAAAAGTATATTTTTAATTTCTTAAGTTTCCTTGAATTTTTATTTTAATCTCTTAAATTTGTTTTGTTACACGTTGGTCCTTCAACTTCCGAAATTCACACAAAATACTGGTCTGCATCAGAGTATATATATTCCCTCACCTTGTCAATATAAACAACAAAAGGGGCTTTATCTATAGTAGTCATTTCGAGGAATGAGTTCAAACTCTTGTTTAAATTTTTTTTGGAAAGTTTAATTATTTCATCCTTATAATTTATCTCTATTTTAAAATTAACTTTTATGGTTTAATATTTTAAAATTAGTTTCTATACTTTTTAAACATTTTAATGTTAATCTTTATAATATTTAATATTAAAAGATTACTCCTTATTAGTAGATAGAATTAAATTTATATAAGCGGAGATGTGCAGTATAGATAGATAGGTGCAATTAAGAATTGCTCCAAATCTAAATGGGATAGCGTGACAAACAATGCTGATGTGGCTGACATAAGCATCTGACGTGGCTTTTCCTCTCCATCTCTGTGATTTCGGTTCTTGTACTGAGACACAAACCTGATATTTCCTTTGTTCCTCAGCCTTTCGCCGGGCTTACTCAGCCAATGCAACCTGACGAGCAAGTTCTCGTCTCTGTCGTATCTGTTGCTCCTCACACTCAGTTTCTTCAAGGTGAACTTCTGTAGCCGAAAGTACGTGGTTGCAGTAACCAACATGAGTGTCTATTTTCTTCTTATCAAACCCATGAATGTGTAGGTTGGAAGTCGCAGACAACTGACTAAATATACGAAACGCTTTTTGCAGCTCTGCAATAGTTGCTCGCAGTTACCAGTGAGAAATCAATGTCAGATAGAAAGTAGAGTATCATGCGATCAAATTAGATGCTGCTCCGGTGCCATCAGAACATAGGCCAGAAATCACATTAAATGATGCAACGGATTAAGATGTTAATGCACAAAAACTCTCTTAATCAAGGAAAACAGTTTTCTTAAATGCTTGGTGTATTTTTCTTTTTAAAGAATTTTCTTAATCATATTAAAGGAATTACCTTTTTTGAAAAGAGTGTGGAATTGTTCTGCTGCTTATGACACAACTCTCTCCATTTTTTTTCCTTTTAAAGAACCCTGCTCCAGTTGAGATTGAATATCGACATTCAATTCTGTTTTCCTTCTTAGTCCAGTGATCGTAATGAATTGCAAGAGCAAACAAGAACACAGTCAAGAAGAAGAAACCCATGAGTTGTATAAAGAATCATCCCAAAATGTCTGTGAATGCTACTACGAACCAGTATCCCAGTACGGTATCCACAGTGCTGAGTACTTGTGCTCTTGCGACCATATAGACCTCGTGAATTGCGTTCATTTCTGCTGCCAGAGGAAGCCACCCAGCAACCGTATAAATGTCATTTTGGAAAAGATTTGAACTATAGTATGCAATGTCCAGTAAGAACGAGGCGGTATAGGTTTCAAGCAAATGAAGCCCGTGTCTTCGAGCAAATTCGTTACTGAACAAACTGATGCCCTTGCATAGCAAACATGGCAGCAATAAACGTCCCACGAGTCTTCTTGTTGGCGTATTCGGTAGTGGCCGCCGATGCGAAATCCGAGCCAGAAGCGGAAGAAACAGAGTGGGGTGATGACACCTTTTGCACTGTTACCAAAAGGGAGACAAGATGCAAGAGAGGAGATAACCATGAAAGCAAGAGTCCTGCCATAAACTTTCTTCCTCCTCAATTTGCCACCAAGCCACCCAAAGAAGAGCTGACAAGCCAAAGTCCCACAAAGACGGAGAGAGGAGAAGATGGTGGGGAGAGGATGGAGAGAAGTTTAAACCACGTCACATGTCCATTGTGTTAGCCATGTCAGCACTGTTTGTCATGTCATCATGGAGTTATCACGGAGTAATTTTTAGCAGTTGAAAATTGTAAGAACAAACTTTGAAATATTTAAAAAGTATAAGGATTAAAAAAATTAAATTATAGGGACCAATTTGAAAATAAAAATAAAATATGAGAATCAAATAATTAATTTTTTTTTAAAAATTTTTATGAAATGAAATGACATGATAAAGAAGAAACTTTAAAATTCTTCTTTATCACTCAAAATTTTAAAAATTTATTCTTTCAAATTAGAGATGAGAGAAGAAATGAAATGAACTAATGAAAATATTTTAACTAAAATATAGTGAGTAAAAATTATATCCTTTTTAATTTGTCATTTTCAGTTGTTTTAAAGATAATATTAAAAAAATAATTATAAATCATTTTATTTCATTTCATTAATTTTTATTATAATATTTTTAAACAATAGTAAAAGGACTTATTTTCTTTTTTTATTAAATTTTCAAATTAAAAAATAACAGATGATTTTTTATTTTACTCTTTACTTTTCTATTTTATTTCATTATAAATCATCCTATTCCAGTCCTTCTTAAACAGCTAAACATAGCCTTAGGTTGTTTGAAGCGCAGCTTTTGATGGAGGCTGTCATTTTTCTTTTTGGGGTGATTTATAGATGTGGGATTAATGGGTAGCTGAGATGGTAGTAATTTGGGCATAACCATTTTTTTTTAAAAAAAAAAAGAGGTCAGCCCCACATCATGAGCCCAATTAACGTTTTGGTAAGATAAGCTGACGGTGAAATATTTGTCTAATTTTTGAAAGCTAAGGGGGCCAAAATAAAACAAAACAAATTTTGAAAAATAAAAATAAGACACGAGATAACATTAGAGGATCAGAATTTTTTTAATGGGCTTTTATACTTCACATAATTAATTTAATAAAATATACATGACAGTTAAGTTTATTCTAGGAAATCACTAATGTATAATTAACTATTTAGACCAAGAAAAGAATTAAAAGGGAAAAATATCTGTTGAGATTGAATAGACTCTTGACCTTGCTAGTTTGTAAAATGTCCCTTTGTAATTCAGAAGCCAATTTATGCTTCCTCAACTGCAAAGACCAAAAATAAGAAAGTTATCTATATTTGTGTCACAATCGAAACTTGCCAACCTAGACTATTAGGAATTAGGGAGTAAATCCTTAATTTAAAGAAAAGAGAAATTAAAAAAATAAATTTAGTATTTTTATTACGATTAATTTTGGTTCAATATTCCCATATAGGTATAAAATAACTTAATTCTTATATTTTAAAGCAAATGAGTAATTAGGCAAGGGCTTAATTCTTAATTTTTATTTTAGAAATATCATTTAATAAGTTTAAATATGTCAGAAGTCCAACCCCTGCCTAAAAGTATGGTTGTACGCCACTTTGAGAACTAAAAGCATAAGCCATGCAAAGTTATAAATTACAAATCCATCTTCATTAGTTGCATGGCCAAACACCCACAAAGAGAGGTAGAATCCATTAGGCTAATTGTATAATGCATTTTCCATTAGCCTTTGGCCGCTTAGAGAAGAAAACCCATAAAACTAATTATATGGTTAATTGATTCTTTGACACCTAATCTACTCCAACAACCTTTACTAACCCAAAATGAATGGTGAGTTACAACTTTGATTAAGTGCCTAATTTGAGAGATTGACACCTAAATTCAAAATAGTCAACTTTACCAATCCAATTCCACTATCCATCACTCCAATTATTCCATCTTCTTTCTTATTTCACTTTGGTTGAAACTTTGTTGAAGAGTGAGCGAAGGGTGTGACGCCATTGAAGCTTGAGGAGAGAAGGAAGAAAATCATGGTTGCATGAGGTAAAATACACTTCCTTTCACTTTGACCTAAAAAAAATGTGTAAAATCTTGTGAACTTCTTAGAGATACCAATTTTCCCCCTAATTTTAGGTTTTATTTTGGAAGTGATTCTTGTTGACCATTTGAGAAGGAAGGAATTAAGAAAGGAAGATCTAGAGGTGATTTCCTTCACTTTGGTACTTGAATTAGAATTTTTTTTCCTTTAATTTTGCAAAAATTTATGAATTTTGTATTGGTTGGCTGAAATTAGGGTTGTTGAAAAATTAAACATTTTGGGTGTACTTGGAAGAGGAGGAGAAAATAGATAAAGTCCTACTTTGATTCATTTTATTTGTTTTGATTGAATTGGTATGATTGTGGAAAAAGGGAAGAAAATGGTGGTGGCTTAAAATTTTAAGTGAAGAGAAGTAAATGTAATAATTGGGAATTGCCTATAATTTACATACATGTTATTAGAATTTGAAAACTTGAGAAAGGATTGATTGTTGGATCATAAGTGAAGAAAATAAGCATTTGGACATCAAGGTAAACTTAGGATGTTGGAATTTTAATATGCAAATTACTATTGACACATTGGGCATTGTAATCGTGACTTTATGCACATAATTGAGGAAGTGGGTATCTGTTAACAGTAGGATTGGAATTGGAATCAAAGGCAAAGACTTTTGTGTGAAGTAACCTAAAGAGGAAGGGGATGCATTGACCAAAGTAAGTGTTTGTACACTTAAGTTTAGGAATTTTATTTCACTTAATTAGGTAATTTGTATGTGCTTTAGTATCAATGTGTGATTGGTTATGTCTGCTTGAAATGATAAATTTGGTTTATTGTCATAATTGAAGAAGTTAGAGTTGTCTTGGTACATTAGAAGCGTGGACAAAAAGGTACCTAGTATTCCTATTCTTCTTGTACTTGCTTTTGAATTTACTTAATAGAATTGATGAGTTTTTTTGCTATGCATGAATTTGGCCACTTGTACATGATCATGTATGACCTTTGAGCCATATAAGAGCTCGATCTTGTTTAAGTACTTGTATATGATTGTGGGTGACCTTGGAGCCATAGAAGAGTTAAGTCTTATCACATAGGAAGTTGAGTCATAGAAGAACTCCTTTCTAATTTTTGCCCATTAACTAAGTGTATGCAACTAACTCTGTCTATGTTGAACTTTGATATAAATCATTTGTCATAGCTGGTCCCAAACCCAGATAAAAGAAGAAGGTTGTATTAGGTAGTCAATAGTTAACATAAAACTTTGTTGAATCTTTATGATATAGATCATCGATGTATTAGAAGTAATGCTAGGTTGTTGCCCAGAAGTAACAGGCTATATAACTCAAGTATAGTAACAAATGAGTAAAAGCCACTACATTGATACTTGGGTGCAGTAAAAAATAAGTAAGGGTTCCCACATTTTCGTAAATGAATGTGGGTAAAGAAGTTAGTTCACGAGAGTATGATTCATTTTAGAACTTAGAATATAGGCACACTTACAGGTAAGTCAATGGAAATAATAGATACTATAATTAGAAGAAGAATTAATTTTATATGTTTAAAAGAAACTAAATGGGTAGGAGAAAAAGCAAAAGAATTAGATGCCTCAGATTTTAAACTCTGGTGTATTGGTAAAGTTAAATTTAAAAATGGGATAGGTATAATTATAGATAAGTTTTAAAAAAATAGTGTGTTAGATGTAAAGAGATTAGGAGATAAAATCATTGCGTTAAAGTTTGTAATGGAAAGGAAAACCTTTAATATTATTGGTGCTTATGCATCACAAGTAAGGTTAAAAGAACATCATAAGGTAAACTTTTGGGAGGGTTTAGAATATTTAGTTCAGGAAATACTATTAAAAGAAAATATTTTTTTAGGAGGGGATCTTAATAGTTATGTGAGAAGTGCATCTAGAGGTTACGAGGGTACGCATGGAGGATATGGTTTAGAGGAAGCAAATGCAGAGGATAAAACTATTCTAAATTTCTCATTAGCATTCGATCTAATAGTAGCTTACACTTGTTTTAGAAAGCGTGAGAGTATCTTATCACATACAAAAGTGGAAGGGCATATTCTCAAATTAATTTATTTCTTATAAGAAAATTAGATAGAAAACTTTACATGAACTACAAAGTTATACTTGGAGAGAGCTTAACTACTCATCATAGAGTTTTAGTTATAGATGTCCAAGTTAAGAGGAGAGTAAAGAGTAAAAGACAAGATAGGATGTCAAGGACCAAGTGGTGGCAATTGAAGGGAGATAAAGAAAAGAGTTTGCAGAGAAAGATTTTAGCGGAAGGATCTTGAGAAGCACAAGAAAATACAAACGATTTGTGGAATGAGATGGCTAAAAAGATTAGGAAGGTGGCAAAGGAGATACTTGGTGAATAAAGAGGCTTTGGACTTAGGGATAAATAATCTTAGTGGTGGGATGCAAGCGTACAAAATAAGGTTAAGGTTAAAAGGGAGTGTTATAAAGCATGGTCTTTATGTAAGAGTAATGAAAATTGAGAAAAACTTATATATATGGATATATATATAAAGAACTTGTATCTATTTAAGGGTACAAAACTTCAAAGTACAAGCACTTTAAAGAAAAAAAAATAATGTTTGTGCTTGATACTTACTACTTGTATCTAATTCTTTAAATAATAAGTATCAATTCTCCAAAATGTATGAATCTTTAATCTGTTAAGGGTTATTGACTATTAGTGTATATAATGTGATTTATAAATTGATTTCCTAGATCATTTGCAATTGTTTAAAGGAGGTTTTAGTGGAAGTTATTGCATCAAATCAAAATGTTTTTTTTACCTGGATGGTTGGTTTCTAATTATATTATTTTAGCTTTGGTGTTGTTACATAAGTTGCGTCATACAAAGACCTATCAAACTTGGTCATATGCTTATAAGTTAAATATTGCCAAAGCCTATAAAGCCTATAATAAGGTATGATGGAGTTTTTTAGAGGCTATTTTAAGGGAAATATAATTTCTATCACATTGGATACAACTTATAATACAGTGAGTCAAAAATGTTTCTTATCAAATCATTGTGAATGGTCATTTGGCAAAATTGTTTACCCCTTAGTAAGGACTCAGACAAGATGACCCTCTTTCTCTGTATTTTTTTATTTAGTATGCTAACATTTTATCTTGTATTATTCATAAAGCACAACATGCCAAATGATGGTCTAGAATTTAGTTATCTAAATCTTCTGAACTAATAACACATTTGATGTATGCTAATGATACCATTTTTTTTAAGCCATGGAGCTTATATGTTATAAGGTACAAGATATTTTGTTGCATTATAGTAGGCTAGTGGGTTAGTATGTTAATTTAGGTAAATTAGAGATTATTTTTAGTCTATGCATACCATATTGGTTAAAGAAATTGTTGGCTAGGGTGTTTGTTGTGAAATTTAAATCTCAACTTGCAAAATATTTGGGTACATAGGTTGATAAATGACAAGTTAAGACTCAATTATTTAAGGAATTGGTGGATAAAACTGATCACAAATTGTAGGCTTAGAAGTTGGTTTTGTTGTCACAATTTGGAAGAGTTAAATTAATTAAATTGATTCTAAATTCTACTTTGATATATCCATTATCTTGTTTTGAGCTTTCTAAGAAGTATTATCATGAATAGACATGAAGTTATCTAATTTTGTTTGGGCTTATTTTGATTCTAAATGAAGAATGCATTTACTTAAATGGTTAGAGGTTTGTTTTCCCACTTTTGTGGTAAGCCTTGGTTTTAAATAGACTTGGGCTTTTAATAAGGCTTTATTGGCAAAACATGTTTGGTGACTCATTTCGGATGTGTTTAGATCTTTTTTTGTGTGTGTTTTGAGGCTTAAGTGTTATAAGAGTGGTAATGATACTCATTTAAATAATCATTCAACAACTGTTTGGATTTAGAAGGGAATTAGAAGATCTTGTTCAGTAAGTTACAACAATCTTCACTAGTGAGTTGGTAATGGTCATAACATTTCTTTATTTAACCACGATTGGTGGCATATTCAATTAAATGATCTAATCTTATATGAGATAGTTTGTGACCTTATTCTACATGATCAAGAAAGGTGGAACATAAAAGATTTATCTAAGTTTTTTGTTCTAGAGCAGGTTTGGTAGATTTTTAGATTTCCTTTTCCATTATAGTACAAGTGGATACTTTTGCTTGGACTAGTAATAGTTTTGGAAAGTATAAGGTTTCAAATAGGTTCCAACTATGACTTCAAAACTCATACTTTTATAGTTTGTTGGGATTTATAGCTTGGAATAATCTTTGGAAACTTTGACTTCCATTTTGAATTTTTTTGTAATGAAAATTATTACAAAATGTTCTTTTGTTAACATCTACTCTTCGGATGCATCACTTATCTATTGAAAAATGTTGTCCATTTTGTTATGGGTTAGAGGAATCTATTAATCATCTTTTTTCTTATTCCTTTTTGCTTGAGTAGTTTACTTTGTTTCTCCTTTGGGTTTACAAATTGATCTGCTTTCTCTATTAGATATTATAATTTGATTATAGAAATGGCTTTAGCAATGTCAGTTAGTCAATTTAAAAGATGCTAAGAATATAGTAGCATTCATTCTAATATGTCATTTATTTTTGTTGTAATAGGAAATTTTTTTAGGATCTTACCTATAGGCCTGAATTTGCTTTATGAATGATTCAATAGCTTAGTCAACAATATAGTCTTCTAGCCTCTCAACAAATTGGTCCATGTTTGCATGATTCTCAGTCTTATTAGTATATGGAATTGTCTTTTCATTGATGACTATTGGCACTTAATGTTTTGGGTGGCTAAACATAATATCTGACAAACAAAGTGTAGAGTCCTAATTTTTGCATGGTTCAATCACATTATTTTTCAATAATGGTTCTAGATTGACAAGTATCATCAAACTAGGATGGAAGTCTTATTTGAGGCAAAACAGCATGCCTTATGTTTTCTCCTTCAATAGGAATTGATTGTCAATCTTTAACTTTATCCTATGTGTCTTCTATTATTTTCAAGGTCTCAATGTCAACTTTTGGAAACTCAATACCAAATTCTAATGCATTTGCAAGTCTTTGTTAGGATATCTGGTATTTGCATGTCTATTTTTTGTCTTTTATATTTTTCCTTATTCTAACTACTCTATGCTTTAGGTTATAGTGTCAATTTTAAGAGGACCTCTATTTTGTTTTGTTTAAAGTATTTCAAGTTTCAAATTTTATGTACATTGTACATGTTTTTTTTGTTATTAAAAAAATTCCTCAAATAGAGTGTCAACACTTCAAACAATACTAAATTGTGTTGTCACATTTGGATTCATGGTTGAGTGTACATGCATAATTGTTTTTTTTAAGAGGTTGCCATTGTAGGTTATAATAATACATAATATTCTTTAATATTTATTTTACATATTTATTTATTTATTTATTGTTGTTGTGTGTGTGTGTGTATTATAGTTCACAAAAATGGAATTGATTAGCTAGTTCAATTAGAAAATTGGCAAATCAGTACCTAGTCCTTTTTGATTGGTTTAGAAAATTACTTAGTTAAAGAATAGGTAAATTGGTCAAAATTAGATTGATAAAAAATCGACTGAACCAATTATTTATTTTTTTTATAGGTTTATTTATATAAAATAACACAATTCATCTTGGAGAGATATAAAAAATTGAACATGGAAACTAGTAGGAGAAAGAGGGAATTGAAAAAAATAGAAATTTAAAGACAAGAGAATATAAGAAAAAGTAAAAAGTATGTACTTGGTTATTTTCAATGCTTGCTCTCTATCATGCTTCATCTCTGAGCAACATCTCTCTTACATAGTAAGGCATTTAGCCAAAATTACTCCTTCTTCTTTCATTTTTTTGTTTTATTTTTTAATAACAACTAAAATCTTAATATAATTTAAGAATCACAAGTTTAATATTAAATACTTTTAAATTTTAATCATGAGTAATTTTTATTTTTAATTAGAAAATACAATTTTAAAAATATATATTTTTATATTAGAATTTTAATATATACAATTTTTAAAAAATATTTATTTATCAAACTATGATCAATAAGTACTTTTACTGTCTTAATGACTGATCTAGTTTCAAAAAATATTTATATATAGGAGCGAGAGAGAATTATAGTATGGAAGTAATCTAATGAACACTTAATCTAAAATAAATGTATAAAATAGAGTATACGTATTATTATAAGGCCAAAATGCTTATAATCTTCTTGAATTTTAAATTTTGTGCAGATAACTTTAATTACATTTAAAACTTAAAAATAACCCCCCAAAGTGTATTTTTTGTGCAAATAACTCCTCTGATGTGTCATGTTTTTGATAGTGAAGTATCATACTCACTAACAACAAAGAGTTATTCACACATCATCTTAAATTTGGAGGGGTCCAATTTAAAATTTTAAAGGTTACATATATTACTTACATATGACCTAAAATTCAGAGAAAATTCCATGCATTGTGGCTTTATAAAAACAACATATATATTGCATTAAAATAAATTATTTTAATAGCACATTACGGTGCAGACCAATTGTTTGAGCAATGCCTCGACTCATAATGTGATGGGATGGTATATTTCCCATTACATCTCTTTTTATCTTGCCTATCTTATTGACTAACTTTGTGTGAATTATATGACTAATTTCACGTATAAAACATATACAATTTTGCATAATTGGATAAAATTAGTAAAGCAAAACAATTAGTCAAGTCTATATGTGAGGAGAGATAGAAGAGTTTCAAAGACCAGACCAATGCAATAGGCAAGTTAAAATATATTAAACAACAAAAAACAAAAAACAAAAAATGTACCTGAACACTTGATTGATATAGATATTTGTCATTGTGTTCTCTGATTAACACATGATTGACATGTCGAGAAATTTTTGTAAAACACCCAAACATTTGGTGTCAATCTGTGAAAAAGATTCACTTGTCCAGTTTTTAATTGAAAAATTTTATAGTAAACGCTTAGAATTTGTGAAAGAATGAATAAATTTTATACAAACTTTATTTTTCAAGTGGGTTATATATGAATTTTACTATCTTCACGGGAGCCATATCAGAAAGTCAATATAAATAAAGAATTTTGTCACAGTTTCTTTTGGGGGAAGGGGTAAGGATGAACACATTCAAACTGACAAACCAAATAAAATTGTCCTAAATTGACCTAAATCCAGTGGATGTTTATCTTAGACATCCAATCCAAACTGACGAACCAATTAAAATCCCATAAATATTTTTATTTTATTAAATATTCAAATTCTGGTGTTCTGCAATTGAAGATTTGAAATTTGATGTTATAATTGAATTTTTATTTGAGTAACTTTGTTTTTAGTATGAATCTTTACTTATTTGTGGTTGGATCAAATTTAAAGTTGTGTTGGAAATACTCTTAGTGTGAGTTTTGTTGTGGGAAATATTTATTTTCCTGGTTTAGATTGAAGGAATATTTAATGTTGAATTTTAAAAATTTTGCAATTTATTTATTTTTTTAAATCGATAATCCAATCCAGTCCAAACCAATCAAAGCTAACTTGGATTAGTTCATTGTAAATAAATTCATTAGATTGATAGGATGAAATTTTTAGTTATCCTATTAAACTAATTCAGATGGTTTAAGATGACCAAATCAAACTAATCCAAACCGATCAAAGTGAGATGGGGGAGGCAATTTGCCTGAGTGCACATACTTTTTGTTGAAAGAAATATATACCTATATTTATTTAATAACAATTAATCATATTAAAAATATATCTGCAAAATGGAAGAAATATGGGATGAAATATTTCTAAAATAAAGTATATTAGAATATCACAAGGCCTTCAGATGAAGTCATGTCATATATGCTTTGTTTCGATGTGTTATTGTATTCACAAATATGTTTCTAGGACTTCCTTTTGTTAAATGCCAATTAAAAGATGGAAATAGAATTTAAATGAGCTAACCTGAGTCGAGTTTTATATTAATATTCAAATCTGTTCATTCAAAATACATTGAACCTAGGTACCACACCTGATAATATGATTAATTATTAATATAATGAGAGAGTGAGAAGTTATTTAACGTCTTAATATTTGATGAAGTGAATAAAGGACTAGGACTTGTCAATTGTAGGATCATAACTTTTCCATTAAGCCATTTGGATTTAAGAATTCTAAAAGACATGTCCCATAGTGAAGTGTGCTATTAATAGGGGGCTTGGTTTGTGAAATCAATTTTGGATTCCTTGGAATGTTTCATGGAAATAATACATTTCTGCATTTGATTCATGTTTTAGAAAAATATTATTAAAAATATTCCATGCCAAGGAATGGAACCCATTTTCACTCTCATGAGGGAGATGAGAATGTTAGATTCCAACAAGGAGATAATGTTTCACAGTAAAATACCATATTAGCTATTTTTGTCCTAAAATACTTCCCAAAATAATAAATAAAAAATATTAAAATATGCATTAAATTGTAAAATAATAAAACAAATACAAATACATATATATATATATATATATATAAAATATAATATAACAATACAAGTTATAAAATAAAACATTAATATTATAAGTAATGACTACTAAACTACAAATATATATATATAGATATAAACATAAAAAATAATCAATCTAAATAGAATATATTATTTATATCATACACCAAAATCAAAAGTGTGGCCAACATAAATACGAGATCAATCTTGCATCCATCAGACTAAAAGAATAATTTAGGATTATACTTTCCTAGCATACCACTAATTAATTTAAAACCCTTATCTATTAGACTAACAAAATAATTTAGAATTATACTTTCTTAGCATACCACTAATTAATTTAAAACCCTTAATTACATAATTATCTTATTTCTTGTAAAAATTTTGGAAGACTGTGCCCTAAAAAATAATACATCCCAAAATCTTTACAACAACAATGAATATCAACAATATAATGAGAGCTCCATTCTCGAACCAATAATCTATACAAATTACTATAGGGTAAGGGATCTTGCCTTTGGACTTTGTGGAATTATAACAAGATTAACCAAAAAAATAAATTATATAATTTTAACAAAATAAACATCACTCACATGAAACAATGCGAGGCTTATCTAAAAGGAATTGTTGATTGCCACTAGGTCTCTAGACAAGACTCATACTGAGCTCAAACCAAATGTTTAATAAGTAAATAACATCCTATATTTTTAATAATGAATAATAAATGCATACATATAAATAAATAGGCAAATTGGTAAGACAACTTCCGAAACATCTTGCAAAGGCCACTAAAACCTGAAACCACAAAGGCCACTAAAACTTGAAACCATACTTTGCAATATTTATCAAATTAGTTTGTAAAAGAAATTTAAATATGAGGAAGGTATTTAGTCATGAAAGTCACCAATTTAAAGTTAGTATAAATAATGAAAACCTTTTGAACTTTTAATACATATTTAAGAGTTTCTAAAACCAATTATTTTGAAAAAAATTTTGTTAGAAGGATTTGCTTTAAAACGGTATAGCCATTATGAGTCATAAGCTCACATAAAATAAGTCTAGCATAAGTAAAAATTTCACATAAAATAAGTCCGTTGTGAGATAAAATCTCATGTAAAATAAGTTCATCTTAAGTCAAAACTTTACATAAAATAAGGTTGTCGTAAATCGAAATCTCATGTAAAATAAGTCTATCTTGAGTCAAAAGTCTATGTAAAATACCAGCCAAAGTGCACCAAGTGCTAACAAAACTGTTGTTAGCATTCAGTGTTTTGTATTCAGTCTCTCGATAAACCAAAAAAAAATTAATCATGTATGGGATCATAATAATTTAATTCATTCATAAACACTTTCTCAAATAATCAACATTAAATTTATAAAAATTTTTGAAATCATTCTCATTGATTCCATAGACATATTAATAACCTAAAATTCTGAGTAACGCCACTCTACTGAAAATATTTCCCCAGTAGAACATAATTCTCCATAATTTCAAAAGATTATGATAGTTTACAAGATATAGGAATGTAAATTATAAAAATATGCAATAAAAATGTATGCAGTGAGATATTATTTACCCATTTACCAATCACGTTTTGGTAATGCTCAGTATCACTTCCTCAAAATATTTAGATAAGTAATGTTTTTGAGTTTTCCTAAAATTATCTAAAATACCAATGTTATCACAATTTGATTTATCCATACACCTAGAACTAACTTTACCTATACTAATTTTTAATTCATGTAAATTCCCAAGTACATCCTAAGCCTTCAAGTAAACCAATTTACCCAACAATTAACAAGGCCTTAAATTATTTAGCACATTACAAGTATTGGTAAAGCCAATAAGGAAAGCATCTACTTACTAAGGTTAGTAAATTTTATTTTTTTCTTTCTAATTAATACCTTAATTCTTCAAGTTCTTTTATATCTTTCTAGCTTTCCATTAATAAGGCGTAATTATTCTATTAACCAATCCCTTTATTAATTTAGTATTTTATCAAAGCTTTATTTAGATCAATTTCCTTTTCATTACTTAAAAACTTTGAAGTGGACTTACAACAAAATTTTTAATAACAAAAAAGAAAAATAATTTATCAAGTCAATCATTTCAATGCCACATAATTACATATAGAATTACACAGTCTTTCTAACCAACATTCTCGTGCATGAGAATCATTTTAGCTTCCACTTTACTATTTACTAAGTATGATCATGCTCTTTCCTTAATCTCAACACTTGTTAGGTGAATTACCCATTTTATAAGTCAACTCTTATGCTTATACTAACTTTAACATTTATCATTCCAAATAAATTCCCAACATTTTAAGTGGGTTGAAAAATTATCTTGGGAAACTAAACTTGAAATTTTCTCTTCTCTCTCTCTCTCTCTCTCTCTCTCTCTCTCTCTCTCTTTTTCATACACTATTAAAATGCCCAATTAAGCTCAAAATCAAATATAAGGCAAGAGAGGTGAAAATGTGCCAAACTAAGAAGAGGAGTGTCACACCTAAAAATGTGACCGCGTGACACTAAATCGAAACCAGAATTAAAATAAGTAAACTAGGTTTAGGAGTTGCCACCAAATTTTTATTTTTTGAAAAGGCAAAATTTTGGAAAAAAATCTTTTTATAAAAAAAACAGAAATGGTCTGTGAACTAAAAAATAAGTTCGAGAGTCGATTGTAAGTGAGAAAGGTGTTAGGCACCCCATAACACCCGTTGCTAAGAACGGTTACCCTAAGTTAATTGTGCAAAATCAATACAGTCTTTAATTTATTTTGATTCTTCTTAACAAATTACATGCAAAATATGAAATAGAAATAAAAGAAATGAAATTAAAAATAAAAGGAAGAAAGAAATTAAAGAAACAAAATTAGAAAATCAAAATAAAAGAAAAGAAATTAAGAAAATGCAAATTGAAAAGAAAATTTTATTTACAAGGACAGGCTTGACCTAAGATTCTCGTCTAGAGCTTACGTACCCTTTGAGAGGGATCAAAGTTTATGTAGTTCAACCGGAGACTGTGTTTGTTTATTTGTTTTGTATTTTTTTTTTGTGTTTTGTGTTTTGTTTCTTTGTTTTTATTTGTTTAAGCTTTTGATTTTTTTTTTTTGGTTTCGTTTTGTTTTGTCTTTTTTTTGTTTTTTGTTTTGTTGTTGTTGTTTTTTTCTTTTTGTTTTTGTTGTCTTCTTTTTATTTATTTATTTATATATTTTTTGATTTTAAATGACTAAGCTTTTATTATATTTTTTATTTTTAGGTGAAAAGACAATGAAAATAAAAATTACTTTTCCTTTTAACGAATAAAACGAATTTAGAAATTAGTTTATGTGTTTTAATTTGTTAAAAGTAAATTTAATTTTACTTTTCTTGCATTTTCAATTTTTCTTTTTATTATTTACTTTTTTTTACTTTTTCATTTTTTTCTCTTTTTTTCATTTTTTGTTGTTGTTTGTTTGTTTGTTTTTATTTATTATTATTTATTATTTATTGTTTTTGCTCTTGTTTTTATTTTTTTTGTTTTCTTTTTCCCTTTTTTTTAGGAAAACTCCTTTTTTTTAATATTTAAAAATTAACTCTAAACTTTGCAAACACATTTTTTTTTATTTCAAAAGAAATCCATTTGACTTTCAAACAAAATCTCTTTTTTTTCTTTTTTCTTTTTTTTTGCCTTTATTTCTATTCTTGTTTATCTTTGGTTTTTTTTTTAATTTTCTCTTTTTTTCAAAGCATATTTTAATTTTTAATTTTTGTTATAAGAAAACTTGAGAAAAGCTTAAAAGTTTAGAAAGGTGAAATTAATCCCTTGCTTTTCTTATTTTGATTTTTCACCTCACTGTCCTTTTTTAAAATTTTATTTTCTTAAAAAAATGAAAATCAAATTAACTAGAGTTATTAGAGCCGAAGATTTATTGAAAAATATTTTATAATTTGGGCTAAATAACTGAGGAGACTTATTGTCCCACATAATTACGGATATCCCTATATGCCCGAGGAGACAAAATATCTCACACGGCGACTCTACAAAAGATAAAATAAAATAACACTCAAACAACAGCATCTACGAACTTGCAATTTCCTTTTCGTGTGTGCTTATGTTTAAATGATACACTTATTCTTATATTTCTAGGTGCAAATGAAATACAAACCTAATAATAATTGCTTCTCCCCAAGCCTTCTTTGGTCGTCCATGCCTCCCTCTTTTGAACAAAGATCTAGAAGTGATTTTTGACATAGTCACAGCACGCTCCTTTTTGTGGGCATTAGTAAATTCTGTAGATGAACTTCCATACTCAAGCTCCATGAATTTGTGGTGACAAGACTCATTAATAGGAGGGAAAGGAAGAAGACAAAAGGTTAAACCATGGTTCATCATAGTTAAAGAATAAAAGTCACATATTTAAGCTTAATGTAAACTCTTTGGAATTGGTGTTCATTCTTAAAATTCATTAACATCTCTCCTCAAATATGCACCAAATGTCCACCCATCTACAAGCACATCATGAATACAGCGGTGATTAAGGGATAAACATCTCAATTGAAATCAAGATCTTGCTTCCAAATATGTATACATAAGTCTAGCAAAAGTTCAATATGCAAAATCATATGTTCACCCCCACGATTCCATAATTAAGTAAAATGGAAGCTTAATTTGCGTTTGCTGTGAATACATATGCAAGACAAAATGGTTAAACTCATACACTAACGACATTCAGCAAACCATTCCAAATAAATCCAAGACTAAGATCACTAGATTTGGGAGAAACTTTGAATGCCCTCTTTTTACATTCTAGCTACCCAAAAAGGGAAGAGCGAGAGGGAACCAACATGACACAACACTTCCATCAAAAGATTTACTTCTTCTTCGCCAACCATCATATACAGTGTATTAAGACAACACATCAACTCAAAAGCAGAGAGCACCCAGATGTAAATGGGATTGTCAGTTGAAATATACCATGCATTTAAATACCTATCGGAATGCGAATCAAGATTAACCACAATTAGGAATCATTATAGTGACAAAATTTTGATCCAAATAATTAGGGTCAAATCAACTTCGTTATCACAATTAGGTATAATCTCAAATACAAATGGCATGGGTTACAGTCTTGCAACTAATGAAACCAAAACAACATCAGAACTCACTCAGGGTGGATTCATAGGCATACTACCCGTTGATCCTATAAATGAACGCAAATGCGGGGAGGTGCACCATGGCAATATATATTGATTGTAACAAGTTAAGGGAATATCATTCATAATGAAAGGGGTGTACCAAAAAGGGGGTTAGGCAGAAGTTTCATATCCAATCAGAGAAATACATAAACACTTAAATCTAAAACCAACAGCATTTTGAATCGGACATATACAATCATTATATCCAAACGCCTATTAAGAAGTCTATCCCAAAGATAAGTCCAGATGAACCAACCACACAGCCATTCAGACAAAAGGGTAATAATGAATTAGCCCCTAAAACCAACAAGAGAAACACCATGAACGGAAGCGATAATCGATTGAGTTAATCTACCGAAGGACAGAATGTATTCATATTTTTTGGCATTTTGGAATAGGAGATATAAATAAAAGTGGCAATAGAAGTATACCTCTCTAGATTGTATATGCTTTTAACCCATATTCCTGCCGTGTCAAATTTGCTCGTTGAATCCTGTTTCCATTCTGCACGATCCACTTTTCAGAGATGTCTCCTGTGAGTGCCCTTGCATGTCTTTGTGTGCGTGAATCCCTCCTTCTTCTGTTCTTTCCCTTAACCTCTTTAATTCCTGTAGTTTCTCACACTCAGTCTCTCTCCAACTCTGAATCTCTATCTTGTTCCCCTTTTTAATTTCTTTCTCCAATCCCTTCTTCTTTTGTTCTTTCGCGCTCTATGCCTCTCTCCGTCTCCATTTTTTTTGGTCCCTCGCCTTCTTTACCTTTCTTCCTGAATCCCCAAATCTCCTCCTCCTTCCATTCTCAGCCCCTTCCGTCTCTAATTTTTCGATTCCTCTCTCCCTCTTGCGCTCGCTCTCCCTGTCTCTCTTTTCTGGATTTCAAAATCTCCTTTTCGAATCTCCCCTCACTCCTCTTCGTTCTCTTTATTCAAAAACCCCTCATCACAAAAATGCCCCCTTTTCCTTCTGATGCGTCCCTTTTCCTTGAGCCATGTGTCTGCTTTCCTTTCTGTGTTTTTCTATGTCTTCCTGCCTCTCTGCTTCCTACTGGCAATGGACAGTCACACGAATATGGTGTTGGGGTCAAAACGCAGAAGCTCTGCGTTTTGACCTCAACCTAAATAAATTTTTTTTTGGCCTATTGTTTTTATTTTTTTTATTTTCTATTTTTTTAATATTTAGTTATTTTTTTATGCTTATAATTTTTTTCTTTTCTTTTTTTTCTATTTTTTGTCTTCTTTTTTTTTCTAATTATCCTTCTTCTTTTTTTGATTTTATATTTTTAATTTTTTTTCTTCTTTTTTTGGTTTTATCTTTTCATATTTTATTTTTTCTTCTTTGATTTTATTATTATTTTTAAAATTTACCTGGACAAAATGCGGTGTTTACAAGGAGACATTTTAATCAAAACTAGAGATTGTCTTCTTACCCTTCAAAATTCAAAATTAGCAACCCCAAATGATTCACCCAAAGATCATGGCCAAGAGAAAGAGTAACTGAAAAAAAAAGAGTCAAATTTCAAGGAAGGAAAACATGCTTTAACAGCAGCGAATTTCCAGAAAAAGTATGGCAGCTGTACGAAGGAAAATATAAGGGACAAAGAAAAAAAGAAATTGCCCTTACCCAAGGAAATTGCTGCTGCGCACGAAGGAACTGCCCCTACCTCAAAACAACATTGCTACAGATGCAAGATAGCGGCTACGATGGAGAAATGAGGGGCAAAGATCAGACGACAGCACCTGGAATTACCAAGCTAATAAGAACAGAGAAAAATGGAGCTTAAACTTTGCTGAGATGCCTTGCTACTGACTTTGAGAGGTGTTCTGGACGAATCCGAATTCTCTGGATTTTGGGAGATATGCATATTTCAATTTGAATTGTTTAGATTTAATTTAAAGGTTCTAAATTTTATAAATTTTTTTAATATAAAATATTATCCTTTTATAATTAATAGTTACAAAATTACTTCTATTTTACCTTTTGTATTTTTTGAATAAAATAAAATAAAAAATTAATATATATATATATATATAATTTAAATCAAATTTAAATAATTTAAATAATATTTGGATGCATCTTTCCTCCACACTTTGTGCGTGTTTTGTACACAAGGAGAAACGGAAGATATGGGGGTTTAGCCGCCAAAAAATTAAGAAAGAACGAAGGATCATGATCCTCTGCAGATGGAGGATTCTGCAGTTAAAAGAAATTGTAAGAAGGAGAATAGAATGAGTGAGTTTAATTTAAAATAAAACAAAGTTAAAACATATTTTATCCCTCTTCTAGTTTTATAATTGCAAATAAATAAATAAATAACTAATCGCAGAGTATCTTTATTCAAGAACGAAGAGAAAGGTGACAAAGTGCAAGGCCAACTTTCAAGAGAGAGAAGCGTCGGGAAAATGCATGTAGAAAGAAGCATTCTTAGTTCCTTTTCTAAGGAGGGACCCCACGGCTGACTAAAGGCTTGGGAAAAGAAAATGATAAAATGAGAAACACCCAAAAAAAAAAAACTCCTATTGTTCGAAATAAAGGTGGGCTGCACCGTGAGATTATGAATATAAAATATGAAGTTTTTGGGGAAGGCTCAAGCATTAATGAAAATGAGGGAATGAGTGAGGAAAAAAAAAAAAAGAGGAGAACGTGTATTACATGATGGTCTATGCAAGATATGAGCGTCGAAAAATAAAATGAAAATTTTAAAGAAAGAAAAACACTTATACTATATTTTTTTTTCAAGAGTAAAATTGGAAAGAAATAAAAAAATAGATAAAAGAAATAATGTAAGACATTGGGCAAAATTTTAAGTTCGACCCTAAGTGTTTTTTAAAATATTTCTAAACCCAAAACTTAGCCTAACACTCCTAAAATTTATTTTTCTTATGTATGCCCATAATTTTAATTAATTTAGACAAACACTTACTTTTTTAAGTGAAAATTTCCTTTTTTTATTATTATAAATTTATTTATTGTTTTCAAATGCTTATTATTTCTAATCTCCAATTTATTGAATTATTATAATTTAAGATAAAATATAGATAAAATGGTAACATAAGATATGCAATTTTGAAAAATGGATATAAACCAAACGTGAAAATATTATATTCCTAGAATATAACAAAATAGTCCAAAGAATATTGGTAATGAACCAAACTTTGGAACGCTGTATATTCCTAGGTATTAAACTCTTGGCGATGTAATCATTCATGTGAATGTAAGATTCCATTAACAAAGTGCCCTAGAGTGATAAGCACTAACCCCTTGTTTGGTTTGAGGGGAGGAGAAGGGGGAGGAGAGGGATTCTCCTCCCCTCTCCTTGTTTGGTTTGTATTTTTAGAGAGGAGGGGAGGGGAGGGAAAATTTCATTAAACTTTCCCTCCCCTCCCCTTCTCTCTTTATCTTCCAATTTGGGGGGATTAGGAGGGAAAGTTATTTTTTGGACTAAAATGCCCTCATATTTATTTGTTTGATTATTTAGTTAGTTTCATTTATTCATAAATTTTTTTAAATAATTATAATTATAGATAATTTCTAATATTTTTTTAATTTGGTGATAAAAATATTAAATTTTTAAAAATAAAAAATAATTAATTGTATTATCATTACTTTTAAAATATATAAGGGTAAAATAGTCTATATATTATTATTTTCCCTCCCTTCCCCTTCTGAACCAAATAATGTATCATTAAAATCCCTCCCCTCCATTGAACCAAACACACCCTAAAGGTTAAATGGCAAATAAATCCTACCCAATGGTGACATGACATTTGATTACTTGATGGATGTACCGAATTAAGTCTTGCTCTCTCTGCAAATTGCATCTCTTCCCATCCATAGTAGGTAGCCCTTGATATCCATCAAATTGTGTGATATATTATTGGAAAGGATTAGGGAAGAGAAATTGATTTTGTTTCTTTGAAGGCTATGACTTCCTTTTCAGCAATGAATTTATGGCTTCACTATGCATGGGTGAGAATAGTTATTTCAAGATCTTGTTTATTGCATATTGCTTAAGTTACTTTTTTGTTTAATATCAAATTTAGCTTGTAACCCTTTCTCTCAAACCATATGTTAGCAAATTTTTTTTAAAAAAAACTTAGGTACCACAACTGATAAAATGGTTAGTTATTGATCTACTAGGAGAGGGGGAGTTATTTAACTTCTAATACTTGTTGGAGTGAATAAAGGGATGTGCCTTGTCAATTGTTTTATCACCTTCATTAGGTCATAATTTGCCCATTAAACCATTTGGGTGTTGAGAGAATATCAGTGTTAAGATAGAAGTGATAAATTTGAGTTAAAATTGGGACTTTTGTCATTAGAAAATACATTTAATTAAATTGAGAATATTAATTGTCAGTTAAGTTGTCAAATTCTTAATTTCATGTTGATTATGTTTAGAGGTAGCTTTAGGATGCCTCTGCAACTGGGATTTAGCTTCAAATTGATGACAAAGGTTCACCATTCACTTGGTATTGTCTGTGAATAAATAACATTCCATGATATTATTCTATTACTTGCCTAACATGTTTTATTTTCAATTTCCTTATGCATTTTGAAATTTATATATTTTATTCACTATTAACAAACCACTTTCCTTTAAGCCTTGATTTTGATTGTTATTTATGCTAATTTAAGGGACAAGCTCAAATAATATTTTTCCCTTCTTAATATTTAATTGGAAGTTACATGTATAGAATTAAGTGGAACCCAAATGACTAATATTGAAATATTCTATAATGGTGCTTATGGCAATTGTATGAATGGCATAATCCAACTCGAATGTTGCTTTGATTATTGACATGAGAATATTCTAAGAAATATTTTGCTCAATCAATGCTTAGATAAATGGTGAAATGAAATTCACATATTTCCATACATGTTTGTGGCTTTTATTAGGAAGGACTTAGTTATAGAACACTAGGTGCTAGCAACAATTTTCTTAGCCTTTAGCACATCTTGGCTTGAATCCTAGTTAGCAAGTGTAAAGGTGCTACTAGCTTAGTGTGATGATCAATATACATGGTACGGAGGGATGATATCAAGTGAGATTCTCTTAATTGTGACTTATCTGTGGGTAGTGTGCTCATAATAGATCTAGTTATTTATTCATATGAGCTATATATTTATGACAAATTTGGTTAGTTATTCACATGAACTATGTGTTTACAACAAATAAACTGTTTTAGTTGAGGTTCTCCCAACAATGAAATTTTAGAGAATTGGATTTGAAAATTTCTTGTTATATGCCTCTTTTAACATGTTTATTCTATTTTGACATTATTTCAATTTATCTTGATTTACTTAATTTTTGGACTTTGTTATATATTTAGTGGTTGAAATCTTTTAATTTTGTTCCTTTTTTCTGCGAAGTGTCATTTGGAATCTCAATGATTATTTCAAAATTTTCATACATTATTTATTTTCATGTGGTGAATTTTTGATGTAAATCCCTTGTTGTAACTTCATTGCTATGTCTAATTTCCTTAACTTTTACCTTGTAATATGTTTATGATTTTTCTATAAAAATACTCATGCCCCTGCTCGTGCCCCTTTAGTTATTATGCTATGTTATTTGGTCACTAAGTTCTCATAACTCACCCCTTTAATTTTCATGTTTTAGATAATAATGTTGACCTAAGTCCAACTTTAACAGTATAGATTGAGCCACCTTCTCAATGGTGTATGTCATGTTATTGTAAATCTTGCAACCTAGTTGGTAGCTCTATAGAAACCATAAGTAGGGAGTTGTGATATGTTTTGGTTTTTTAGTAGATTTTGATTGGTTGTTGTATTTCAGAGCATAGATCTTCGTTAATATATATAGAACGTGATTGTTTTTATTGGTTGTAAAATTTTGATAGGTCTCATTTTCGAAGAAGACTTTGCCAAAGTTTTTTAAATTATTTGAGTGAGAAATTTAATTATTCTAGATCATTTGTATCTTTTGATAGATATATGGTTAAGTTTGAAGGCTTATGGAAGCGAGATTACTCTCTCATTTGTGTATTGGTCTCATCTCTGATATTGGATCGTGACATAACTTTTTTAAGGGTAGAAGTAGTTTATCTTTTAAAAAAGTACTTATTTTGAGAAATGAGGTGTTTGGCCAAGTTTATCTCTCTCTCTCTCTCTCTCTCTCATATAAAAAAAAGGCTTATGTGATAGTAAAAACAATTTTTCTTATGTGAAAAGGAATCATGAAATGAGAGGTAGAAATAAAAAAAATTATTTTTTTGGCGATAAATGTACTCTCATTCAAAATCATCAATTACTATAATTACCTTTTACTTTATTAACCCATCCTTTCAAGTATATGTCCTTTTAAGTAATTTGACAATAAAAATACTTCTTTTGAAAGATTTTCAAAACATAATAATATTGATAAAAGTGCTTATCAAATAATTTTGGCAAATACAAATTGCTTCCTTGTCATAATTTTTTTTTGAAACTCTATTTATAAATAAATATTTTAAAATAAGTAAAAATCTATAATATTCCTAATTGTGTCTTTACTATTTGGATATTTAAAAGATAATGTCATAGGATGGGTGAACCCATCTCAATCCACTTGACACTTCATTTTTCTAGCCATTTAAATTAGGAGTTTTAGGATGAATTGGACAACTTATAATTTTTCACTTCCTTCGAATTCATTTCACTTTTCTTTAATTCATATTAGCACAAAAAAATGTAGACTATCAATAATAGACAAAAGTTGGACCAACTAAGGAGATTAGTCAAGCAATACTCACCAAGAGGTAACAGCTGAGAAAGCATGGATTCATCAAGTTTGTAATCTCCAAGGGTAATTAAGTGTTACAATCTTTAACATTAGCCATTATGTAGGATAAATATGACAAGTAAGGACATGACCAAGTAGAGATGTGCATGGCTATCAAGAAAGCTATAATCGAAGTGAATGCAACACGCACATAAACTTTCTAAGAAACTAGCACTACAATATCTTTATCTTTTAGTCATTTATTTGTTTTGTTTATATCTTTATTTACAACTTTCTTATTTATTACTTTCAATCAAATTTTCAACCAAGTTGTAGTCATTTTTTTCTTTTTTATAGTTTATCTATTATCACTTATTTTAATTTAGAGTTTGTATAGATTATAACTATTGAGTTTAGCAATTATTTCTATTTACAAACTTTTTAGCTTTGTCATTTATGCACATTTGAGACTCTGATCATAAGCTAGCTACATTTAGGACCTAGAGAGACCAGTCACTTAGAAAGTTATGTCTTGTCTTTTTTTACAACTCTTAAAATAAGGATCAAAGGTTGGTTTCTAACTTTAACTACATAGGTATGTCCTCTTGACTATCTAGCCAATCCCCTTTTGGAAAAACATACTAACATCTTATATAAAATTGGTGCGCCTAGTAGGACCTATGAAGCTTTTAGTGGTGTATGTTCTTAGGCTTTAAGAATTTTTATAACTATCTCTACTCAAGCCTAATTAATAAGGAAATGTTGTCTGATAACATGTTGCAATAATTAGAGGTAGTTACTTATGCAACCCTAACAAAGGACAATTGTCTAGAGTCATGTTCACTAATGATAGTCTTAATATTATCTTTGAAGCATCATGTGATAGAACAAATGCAAGAATACATGCTTGTTATGTTGGCAACCTTTGCTAACATCTTGAAACCAATAGTGATTAATAAAAAAAAGACAAGTTAGCTATGAAATAGACGTGGGGACAAGTAGTTTAGATTAAGGGTAAGTATGCAGTTCCACAACCAATACCTACCCTAAAGCTCAAGTATTGGCTAGTTACTTTAGCTAAGTTGCCCTTTACTAATACAAATTGGCTCATTTCTTATGAGTAGTGCATGCAACTCAATTAGCTCAAGTGCTAATAGTGTCTAGTATAGGCAAGTGTAGATTGCCAAGAAGCCTATTTCCACACCACCAAACATCTCGATTGCTCATTTAAAACTTTTCTTTAGAGGAAATGGATATTATATGTCTAAAGCAAATTCTAGATACTAAAGTCTTACTAGTCAGTGGCTAGATGATATGCAAGGGTTTTAGAAGAATGCCTTACAACCAATCTTGTTCATGACATCAATTAGTAAGGAAGGTCCTAGCAAATGGAATCAATGAGTGCCTACACTATGTTGTAGTTTAGTGCCTAAGATGCTACTCCAATTCAATAACCAATAGGCCAGATACCCATCCATGCCAAGGACAACTATTTCATGGACAAAACCAATTGACAACCTTAATACTTTTACCACTGATTCTAACATATTGGTAGATGCAATGAAAAATACCTCAGGCACATGTTGAAGCTGAGAGGCTAGCTTATAAACAGAAAGTTGTAGCTAATTAAGAGGATAAGGTTATACTATCATCCAAGGGTTATAAGGCACTAGACTTCTCAACCTTCTTTGGAGAAGATGAGAATTTGACTTTGGAGCACAGCCATTAGGTTTTGGCTCAATAGAGAAAGGTAAACTAGAGTGGTACTACAAGTTGCAACTGTTCTCTTTGTCTTTAACTTGCACAACCTTCACGTTATGATCATTCAAGATTTCTCTAACCTGATGGGCTTAGCTACTAAAACCTCTCAGATGGAACAATTCATCAAAGAGAAAGAATAAAGGAGGTTTTCCAAGACACCAAGAGGACCTTCTATGATCTTTATATTAAAGGTTGAAAAGAAACCAAGTATCACTGAGATAGATAAGGAAAATGAACTAGATTTAACTAGCATTGGTGCAGTCAAAAGCAATAAATATTCTTGCCTTGCCTTGAAGCTATCCAAAACAAAAAGAGATACAGAGGATGGAAACTACAAAGTCTTACCTCTTCGATAGCACTAAGGCTAATAAGATATTTAATCATTTGTTGAAAAGATAGCAGATTGAGCGCCTAAATGGTCACTAAATTCCATCGATTAAGGAATTGAAAGGCAGGAAGTACTATAAGTGACATAACTCTCATAACAATATCGCTAATAATTATGTTGTCTTCAATAATGCCATCTAAAAGGCAATGAAAGAAGAATAGTTCCAGCTTATAGAGAAGGACATGGCAATGGACACTAACCCACTCTTAAAGTCCATTTCTACTAATATGGTGACTGTTTCATAGTTACTAACAACTATCCTAGGAAATCAATAGATTAGACCAAGTCATTTGAAAGTGAATGTGCCAAGGCTAGTGCAATATCGCTATGACAAAAAGGCAACCAAGGTTTCAATAGATAAGAACTTTGTTGAATAGCTAACAACTCCAATCTCAAAAGAAAGGAGGATGTTACATAAGTGTATTTGATAGTCTTGGCACATTATCACCACTGTTTAAGGAGGATAAGTGTGGTAGGTTTGCTTCTTGGACCTAGAGGAGGCAAGTTTATAAATAGTAATCTCCCAATGGAGATGCCTAATTGAAGATTAACGTTAAAAACAAGCCTAACTAGATGTTTCCTAAGTTTATCAAGCCTAAGATTCCACTAATCAATGATAAATGGATGGTGAATATAAAAAGACTAAAGAACCTAAAAGAGAGTGCACAAGGACTAACAAGAACCTAACTTTAGAGGAAATAATGAAAGCACATCGTTAAATTGCATTAGGGTATACAGAGGATGCTTAAAAATTGGCTAAAAGATGAATCAAGAAATTAGCTAGCCACAAAACAAAAGGAAAATCAATAAAGGGGACATCATTAAAGTCATTTTTAAGCCAACTATAGGTGAATGTAATTAGAGTAATATCAAAGGTATTCTCAGTAAGAGAATTTTCTTTAATTGAGCTAGAGCGTGACATGGAAGCCTTGAAACTTGAGTAGCTTAAGCAAGCTAAAGGAGGCCATAAACAGAAAAGTAGCCAAAGTAGTGTTGAGAAAGCTAGAGGAAATTATGGGAAGGCATCTAAAGCCAGTACATCAAAGTGTTTGTTAATGTTAAATGCTTCAATCAAGTGATTATAAATGCCAGAAAGGGATTAAATGTCATGACAATAGCCATGTTGAAGAAAAGAGGCAAGATAAAGAAAGATTTAATCAAGATGGATATGGCAATGACAAACTTCAAAATGAGATTACACCACTTAAAGGATTCAATCTAACTCATAATTGGAAATAAAACCTCTTCTACTATCTTCTTTATAGTCAAGGAAAAGGTATCCTTAACATTACTACTAGGGCAAGATTGGATATATGCGAGACCATTGTCCTTGCCTTAATTCTTAATCTACTACAATAGTGAGACCTAGAAGTAGTAAAGGTTAACGATAAACCTTTTTCATTTGCAATTTGAATAATATATGCTTCATATTACACATTTGCATTAGATTTCAAGTTAGATTCTACCATTTCTTACCAAGTGATAGGGAATGGTCTCTCTTTCAAAATCACCATCTTAAAGGCTAGCATCTAACATACCAACCAAAAGAGATGGATGTGACCATTAAACTTGTCAAGGAACTATACTTTCATATAATGACAAAAGGAAATTTTACTAATGGTGGACTAGAAGTCAATGAAGTCAAAGTGACTTTTTTAGAATTACTTATCAAAGATATACTCACTTCAATTGAGACTAGAAATCCTTTAGAAGAGGTCAACTTTAGTAGTTTAGAAGAATTAAGGCTGGCCTTTCATTAGTGCCTTACTTCACATAAACAAAAAAGTAAGGATGGTTAACTTGTTGAAAAAGTTTAAGGATTGCTTTGCCTAAGACTACTATGAAATACCAAGTCTATCTTAGGATTTGGTTGAGCACCATCTACCATTATATTTTGAAAACCTCATATGCATATAGTAGTTGAGGAAGAACTCATACTTAAGGTAAGAAATCCAGTGGTTGCTAGAAGCAAGTTTTATCCAAACAACTAGGTCCACCAAATGGTTGTCTAACATTATTCCCATCCTTAACAAGAAGGTGAAGATTTAAATTTGCCTTGACTTTAATTATCTCAACAATGCTACATCCAAAGATGAGTATGTGATGCCTATAGTCAACATATTATTGGATGTTGTAGCTTCAAACTAGATTATGTCCTTCATGGATGGTTACTTAAGACATAATCAAATTTACAAAATTAAGAAGGTCGTCAACAAGACGACATTTAAATGCCTAAGAGCAATTAGCATTTTTAATTTGGTAGTCATGCCTTTCAGACTAAAAAATGTGGGGGCCATATACCAATGCACCAAGAGCGTTGTATTATATAATTTTATTAGCAAAACCATGAAGGGTTATATCAATGACATAATAGTCAACTCTCTAGAATTTTACTTACATTTCTTGGGATCTCAAGGCAGCATTTGAGCATATGCAGATGTACAATCTAAAGATGAACCTTGTTAAGTGCACTTTTAGGGTAGCTTGTGGAATTTTTCTTGGCTTCTTGGTCATAAGAAGGGGACAAAAGTTTATGTAAGCAAAACTAAAGCTATTTTGGAAGCCAAGCCACCATTTAACAAGAAAGAGTTGCATAGCCTTATTGGTAAAATAATTTCTTTCAAAGATTCATAACCAATTACATTGTTAAACTTAAGCCAATCATGGCTTTGCTATAAGTATAGGATAATGAGGAATTTCATTGGGGGTTAAGCAAAAGGCTACATTTAGTTAATTAAAGTAATATTTATCAAAGCCTTTAATATTGTTCCTTTTGATAATGGAAATACTATTGAAGTCATACATATTAACTACAAAAGGGTCCATTGATGTACTATTAGCTTAGAATGCTAAGGGCAACACAAAGACAGCAATTTATTACCTTAGCAAGGTACTAACAAATGCAAAGTCAAGATATACTCCAATTGAAAAGTTGTACTTATCTTTGTATTATGCTTATACCAAATTGGAATACCACATCCCAACTAAGATAGGTACAGGTTGTTTGTAAGGTTAATTTACTTAAACATTTGTTATCATAATTGGTGTTGTAAGGAAAGTTGACTGAGTGGATTCTCAAGCTAAATTCTTATGCTTTACAACATGTTCCTTAAGGAGCCGTTAAGGGCCGGGCTTTTGCTAATTTTCTAGCTAAAAATTTTTGTTTTAAGGTAGCTGACTACATACCAGACACTTTTAGGTTTGTGGGATTATAAATTGGTAGATATTTTATGATAGATCCTATACCCAAGGAAGAGTTAGAATGGAGATGGTCATAATTAGCCTTAGTGAAAAGAAAGTTTGCTTCAATTTCAAGGAAGAATTCTCTTGATTAAACAACCAGGCTGAGTAAGAAGCATCAATTATTAGCCTAAAACTATTGGAAAGTATGTAAGTTGATTACATTTAGGTGGTAAGGGACTTGTAGCAAGTGATCAAGCAGTTGATTAGCGAACACCAATGCTTACATCCAAACTTGGTTTAGTATCATTAGCTAGCCTTAAAACTATAGCACTTCTCAAATTTCATCGTCATACATATCCTAAAGGGAGAGAATAAGAAGCCAATGATCTTACTTAAGTGGCATCTAGATATAAATCTCTAGGTTGCAGTTAAAGATTTCATCTCATTGATAGAATATCCTTATCAGCCATAAGACAGATAGTCCAAGTGGATTAACCAACAACAATTGAGTTAGACTTTAACTAATAATTACCAAACAACGCTATGGATCTATAAGAATAAATGCAAACACTTAAAGTAAATTCAATTCTAAGGCATCTAGAAGTCTCTATGCAAGAGCAAATGATGCCATTAGGGATAATTGAGCACAACTAAATAAGAGTACACTCTTAAACAAATAAGAATAGTTAAGCAAGACACTACACAAGGACAACCTATAATAGTCAATGATTGGATCACAAAGATAATTGATCACATCAAGAATCCATCAATTAAAGTAAGTTAGAAAGTGAAAAATAGGGCACTGAATTAGATCATGTGTGAAGATACCTTGTATAAGAAAATCAAGGAGGGCATTCTACTAAGGTGCTTAGATAGCTAGGTAACATTAATGGTCATGGTTAAGGCTCATGAAAGCTTATGTGGAGCACATCAAGCAAGACCTAAGATGCGGGGCTTGTTACATCAACATGGGTACTATTGGTCATCCACAATATGTAAAAGGATGTTAATAATACCAAAAGCATAAAGTTTTAAGGACTATGCTTGTAGCTCAACTACACCAAATTATAAAGCCATAACCATTTAGAGAGTAAGCTATAGATCTTATTGGCAAAATTTACCCATCATACTCTAAGAGACTTACCTTCATTGTTATGGCCACTTATTACTTCACAAAGTAGGTAGAAGGTGTTTTTATAAAGAAGGTGAGGGCAAATGACATGATTAAGTTCATAAAGCAACACATAATCCACAAATTTAACTTGCCTCAAATAATCACAACTGATCAGAGGACAATATTTATAATTAATGAGGTAAGGGCATTTGTTCAAGAGTTCAATTTTTGAATAATTCATTTTAGCCCCTTACTCTGTCTAAGCAAATGGACAAGTTGAAACTTCCAATAAGACTCTAATTAGAATAATCAAGAAGTTTGATGAAAATCAGTCAAAGAAAAAATGGCACTAGGTTGTAGTTAAGGTATTATAGGCATATAAGAATTTAATTAAAATGATTACTAGGGCAACTTCTTTCAAGTTGGTCTATGGAATTAATGCACTGTTTCCCTTATAAGTCACAATTAAACCTTGGAGAATGGCTCGCAAAATAACTTGACGGCTAATGAATATACCCAGGCTATATGTATAAAGTTGAATACAAAGGATAAAGATTGGCTAACTACATTGGAGCATATCAAGCTAAAAAAAAACCAAGTCATGCGTACATACAACAAAAAAGTAAAACCTCAATAGTTTGAGGTGGGAGACTTGGTTTGGATGACACGATTACCAATTGCCTTAAAAGATAAAAAAATTGGCAAGTGATCTTTTAGCTAGGAAGGACCATTTGTGATTAGTCAAGTCATTTAAGGTGGTGCCTATCATCTAGCTAATGTAGAAATAATGAAAGAAACAAAGTGCATAAATGACAAATACCTTAAGAAGTACTACCCATCCATATTCAAAGACTAAAACATCAAAGATAAGGAACAAAATGCTAATATTCACTAATGGAATTGTCATACTGGAGCCACAAACCAACTCCATAACCAAATATAAAATGGAAAAAAAAATAAAAGGATGACTAAATCTCTAGCATACTCAATCTCACTTTGGCCCTTTACAACAACAAGTATTAATCCAAGTCTCGCTTCCTCTCATCAAAATAAAAGCCTCAATAGATTTAACAAGAATATTGGCTAACTTGATAATAGAGGAAGTAGTTTGAAGCCAACATCTAGCTTATACACTAGGCTATGTTAGGCCAAAGATGTCCCTGGCAACTGCCAAGATTTGATTATTGTCATTACCTCTTAAAGGCATCTACTGGAGGTTCTTGGTGAATTATGTTGTTAGGTATTATCTAGAAGAACAGTGGAAAATAAGTTCCAAGTCTCCCACACAACCTTAGTCTTAAAATGGTTGGGATTCACTTCCTTCCTTATTTGAAACTCAATTTTCTGTAACTTGTCAAGCTCATCATTAATTCATCTACCTTCAAGGCCTAAGTTGATTTCTAGTCCCTTAAGGTCTTTTTATCTATTTCTCCTTAGTAGTAATCCAAACTTGTAAGCTATTTACTTTTTTTTATAAATGGACTATTTGAAGCAGTTTTGTACCTAGTTAAGCCTGTAGGTTATTAGCATCAATTTTAGCCTTAATGCATTCATTCTTATAAGGATGATATTGGATAGATGGGCAAGTGAAATTAGCCAATAAACTTTCCAAAGACTAATGTCAATGCCATTAGGCCAAGGAGAAAAGGGCATATTAAGTGTTCTAAAGCAAGAAGAGTGTGAGAAAGAAAGGGGTAGTTTCAGCTATAAAAAGAAGGAAGACAAAAGGAGGAAAAGTTAGAGTAGTGTAATGATAATGTGATTTATTCCTTTTATCTCATTCACATAAAATAAGTAGCATATTTCTTTATTTCTATGTTAATATGAAAGTGGTAAGAAAAGTTAGCAACAATCCTTGGCTTTATTTTTCTTATATTATGTGACTTGCATAAAGTTTAGGAAATATCACTCTCATCTATAATAAAGTATACATATGGTTGCCTACTTTGAAGCAATAGCAGGTGCAAGATTTGTTGTAGCAAAACTCATGTGATTATTTATTTCACTATTATTTAGCCTTCGTTGTTATCATAATGAATGTATAGTATTTTAAGCTTAGGAATATATATATATATATATATATATATAAACACACATAAGTAGATAAGCATTTAATAGCATTATATGTGCAAAATTTTTTTTCCATTACCAATTTAGTGGCTACCCATGCACATAAAATGCTTGGTTTCTTTTCTTTCTCATGTGTCATATAGGAAAACTAGGATATCTTGCTTACTGTTATGCAAAGACAAAGTTAAACATGCAATATGGATGGCCATTCACATACTAAAATGTTAGATCCATGATATTGAATATTTTATTAGGATAAAATTCTTAGTTTTTAAAAATATGTTTTTTACTTATGCTTTATATATGATATTGTTATATGTAGTGGTATTAATAATATTCTTGAAACTTGAAAATTAGTTTATACATACACACACGTGAAATATATGCAAGAATGATTAAATATGAAAAGCTTGAAAAAAAAGTCAATAAACATAGGAATATAGTTTTAACTGTGCAAATAACAATGCATAAGGAGTATGACTTTGGTTGCATTAGGATTCCACTTGGACATAAAATAATGACCATTTGTGGACTTTTGACTTAAATATGGACTACGAATTTTGAACTAGATGTAGGCCATGAACAAGACCCAAACAACACTAAAAGTGGAAATAAAACAACAATTCAGGTTTTATGAGAAATTTGGTATTTTGAGACAACATGCACTTGTTATATATTTTTCATGAGCATTGCATTTATCATATGGTTTCTTATGATTTCTTTGGTAGGAATTGTGATTATTTAATATAATTTCTTTGGTAAAAATTGTGATTATTTAATATAATTTCCACATATGATGATTGACTTTCATACAATTTAGTTTCTATGTGGAATGTATGATTTTAGTAGTGGCTTTGTCATTACTTTGTTGCATATAAAAGTCTAATAGAAAGAATCATGAGGAAAAAGCAATTGAGGTAAGGTAAAATGAGAAAAAGTAATCAAGGCAAGATGATCTACATGAAATAGAGGATAGACCTAAAAAAAGAATGGTAGTCTTGATTATGTGATTATTATTATTATTTTATTTTTATAAATTTCCTTTAAGAGGCATTTTAGTTAGAAAAGTCTGATATCACAAGCAATCCTATTTTAACTAATGTATTGTTTAAACATACATTTGATATTCCAGTTTTGAGTAATCCTAGAAATCACTTTTGAAAGTAAACTTATACCATGCCTAGCATAAGAAGTCCCTGTGCCTACACATTTTTATGTCACCAGATTTGAAGGGCATTAGAAATATTATTAGATTATTAGGTAATTAGTTATGTAGGTAAAAGAAAATATTACGCCATAAATGAGGGGTATTACATTAAACCTATGGAAAATGAAGTACTTGCAGATACATGTGAGGTATAATGAGAAAAAAGATAAAAGGGCAATGCACAACATCAGGAAAGCCAACTCTAAAAGATACCAACTTAGTGCTTCTAGGTAGATGATTTGGTCACCGATCAATGAGTAAACAAACAAATAGAACATCTATGAGAAGTAGCTAGCGAGCTAGCTATTAGGAAAAGAACATTGGTAATGTCCATAGGATTGCCATTGAATAGTTGATCAGCCATTCCCATCCACCAAAAGTCAAAGGTAGGCAATATTCATTCCTAAATTAAACTTATAAAAAATCAAATAGTGAGTATTCAGGATTGAAACTCTAGGTAATTCTTGGACTTTCCTTTCAACCAAAGGAAAATAATAGTGGTGGAGGTCTTGATTTATTGAATGAGAAGGAAAACATGGAATATCTTGCATAAGACCAATTGTCAATTATAACAAAGAAGACTATAAAGCTCTAATTGAAGTTTGTTATTTCAAGATAAAAGTGATATCCATACCACTAAGTCACGAATGATTAAGTAACTTGCTCAAATTTCATAAATTTCTTCCCTGTTCTTGACAAGACAATCTTGGGATTAGCATAGAACCAATTTAAGCCATGAAGTTGAGCTAAAAAGGGGTGAGCTAATTAAAATTGCAAATACAAACATTATATAGCATCTATAGAGACGATGTTTACAGGAACTTGACAATAAGGCTCTCCATAAACAAGAAAGATTCATAGAGTGATGATTAGCTAGAAATTGATCAAATTAAACTAAGGAAGAAATCTATAAAGCCATTGTTACAAAAATCAAAATGGGTTAAAGATTGTATCTAGAGAACAATCCTAGGTCAACTTGCTCTAAAGAATGTGAAGTCCCTTATAGAGATGACTAAGAAATAAGGACATACGGTTCATACATTGTCCATTGATTAAGGCAATGGCAAATAGTTGGAACTCTTTCATGAATTAGGCAAAGTTAATGCATAAGAAATGATGATAAAGACAATAAAGTAGGAAAGCTACATATTTTGTGTGTGTAGGGCTAAAACCATTAGCTTTGGCATAACTTGATTAAAAAGCAGTGGAAGGAGTTGCCCCCTAATGAAAATTGATTACTAGCCAGTCCTTGTATGACAAAATAATTGATTTGATCTCTACAGGAGGTAGGCTAGCCAGAGCAGTGACATTAAACAAGGTTAAGGCTACCATTCCAAAAGGAGAAAAAGAAAGGTATTGCTCACAAGAGACCAAAAGGAGATTGTAGCAAGAAGAAGGCGAATGTCCCTTGAAATCTCAAATATGGATAGTTGCAATATTTTCATAATTCTTGTTTCTCTTCGTGTCTAGTTAAAATAAGGAAAGATCTTATCATGCCATAAGTGAAAGGCAGGTATAGAAGTTGGCCAAGAATGCTAACAGAGAGTAGTTGGAATGGCTTGATAATAATTTAGGATCGATGTTTGATAGCTAGGAAAAACTAGGAAAGGTTGAAGACTGCTAGTGCCTGCCTAGGCAGATGATATTAGAGGCCTTAAAGCATAGTCATCATTTGGAAATTTGACATTTATCATGGAAGAACGAAGTGGATGAAAAAGAGCTTGCAATTTATTGATGAAAGGAAGGTAGAAGAATTGGCATTTTAGGGAAAGTATGAAGATTGCTTTTGAGAATCAGAAAGAGAGCTTAACATGTCACAGAGAGCTTGAGAGACTAAGACAAACTAGTGAAGAAGGAATGGTGAACAGCTATTGGATTTTAAAGTTTGAATGAGCAAAATGATTAAGTGGTTGACATGATTGTTAGTCAACATTTGCAAAGGCAGCCAGGAAATTGGGAATGACTATTAAGCATTTAAAATCTTGAAGATATATTGCACCTCTTGATATCCGATCTAATGGCTAGAGCATATCAAAAGGTATAAGGGGCAACTACGGAGATTAGTTAGAGAATACTAACTAAGAGGCAATATTTGATAGAAATGCTAGTTGAAACTTTATCTGATAGTTGAAAACCTGCATTCCATATAACAAAATGCCAAAGATAAGAAAGCATAGATCCATCAAGTATGCAATCTCTGAGGGCAATTAGGCATTACCATTTTCAACATTAGGCCATTATAAAAAATGAACATGATGAGTAGGGACATGGCCAAGTGAAAAACATGCATAGTTGTTGAGAAAGCTATAAATGGAAGTGAGAACACAATGCAACACATACAAAAATCTCTCAAAATACTTGTATTACAACTTATTTATCTTTTAGTCATTTGTTTGTTTTATTTATGATTTTATTTACACCTTTCTTTACTGTTTTATTTATTATTTTTTAACTAAAATTTCAATCAAGTTGTAGTTAATTTCTTTTGTAATCCTTTTGTTGTAAGCCATTTCAATTCAAAATTTGTATAATTCATTATTATTGATCTCAATAATTATTTTTATTCACAAACTCTTTAGATATGCCATTTATGCATATTTGAGACTATGCTTAGCTACTTTTAGTACTTGGGGAAAACTTTTCTTTTTTAAGTAGAGATGTGTCCCATCTTCTTTTTTGACTAATGACACAAGGATTAAAGATTTATTTCTGAATTCAACTATGTGGTTAAGTCCTTTTGACCATCCAACAAGTTCCCTTTTGAGAAAAATACATTAATAATTTTATTTTTATTCTTAATTGAGTAAAGACAATATCAAAAACTTCATCTAAAACTCATTTTAGTCAATTAATGACATCTTAATATTTAAACAATGAGCAAATTACTATTATTTTTTATTAAATTTTCAAAATACAAATAATATGATATATTGTTTCCTCCACCTACTTTACTTGTCAAAAGTCTCAAGGGAGCTTTAATTTGTTTGTGAATTTGACAAGATTAATTGGCACTTTTTAAGATCAATTGCAATATCCTATGACTAGACCTGGTCATAGGCTAAATTCATTAAAAAATGGGTCAAACCTGCTTAAGAAAATAATATTAAAATTGGGCTTGAGCTTTGACGATTGTGTCACGCAATCTCAAATAAAATTAGGAAGCAAAATAAATTTTATAGTTAATGGTGCAACCTAGATCATTTCTCAAGGAGTTTGTACCTCAATTTGTTATGAAAGAGTATTCTAAGTAGTGCTAATTGGAACTTGTTTTGGGGGTTTGAAATGCTAGAATTTAATTGAACTAGATTTAATAGACAAGAATAAAAAACTTAAAACTAAATGAAGTGAGCAATTGAGAAAATGTGGTAGTTAGCCTTGCATTGGACTCCGTAGAATTCAATTATCCTTGCCCTTTTTAGTTTACCAAATTTGGATTTAATTTCTTGCTATTTAGTGTATTCCCTATAAAGATTCTTGAATAACCATCCAAGATTCAATTCATTAATTATTCAAAGAATTTGCAACCACAAGAAACCTTGAAAAATTAATTGATTGAATTAAGAACAAGAACACATTAAAATCAATCCTAAATGATCAATAAAATCTACTACACAATCCACTTAAGATGCTAATTAACCAATTAGATTAATTAATTCCTCAAACAATTAATTGCACAAAAATTTCAGCTAATTAATCCAACAACTATTGCATCAATTAACCAAAGATCAAGAGGAATTTAAAAGTGATTTGCATAGCACTAATTCTTGAATTTTTACAAACATGTGATGATCACAATTAAAATTCCAAAATCAAATTATATTCAATTCATAAAACAAACCAATCCAATAATTTCCAGCAATTAAGTTCCTAAATCAATCAACTAGACCTAGTCAAATTAATAAAAGATTTAATGCTGGAATTAGAAGATAGAGCAAAAAGTGTTTATCCAATTTGGTGAGAAAATATGGGGCTCAAATATGCATCTGGGAGTTTCCAAGCTTCAGCTAGTCACCATGGATAATTCAAGTTGCCATGGAGATTTTAATCGAAGGAAAATTGATGGATTGAGCTGCAGCCATGGATGATTCATGAGAGAATGCTCCCAGCTTTCTCGTGTTTTTATTCGTCCCGTCTGCCTACTCCTAGAGTTCTCGCATTTTTTTTCACTTACGTCCGCCTCTCCTCGAACGCTATTTTTCTTTAGGTTTTTCTATCTCTTTCCGTTGCCAACTCACAGCTCCTGCCTCCTACCTTTCATGCTTCAGCACCTTGTTTTTTCTTTTCATTCCTTAATCACGTGCCCTTTAGCTCACTTCATTAATCCACGTCATTCCGTAGCTAAGTTCCATCTTATGATTCATTAAAATCTCACGTGCTCAACAAATTCCTTTTGTGTGTCACGCTCAACCTCTCTAAACTCCACGTGTTCAGCTCCACTCCTTCTACGTGCTCCTTTGATTTTCCACGTTGGCCTTCATGCAGCTATGCTGTGGTTTCTTCTTCTCTCCACGTCTTGCCTTTAGCCCAGCTCTGTACCCGTGGAACTTCTTCCAGCTTCTTCGAGTTCAAATTAATATGTGCATGTGGCAGCCTCTTCTTCATACCAGAACCCATAGCTTCTTCTTTGTTTCTCACATGTCTTCATTTGGTTCTGCCCATGCATTCTCTTCATGTTTCTCTTCCTTTGTTCAGCTTCGTGGATTCTTGCTCTGTGTAGCTTCTCTTTCTTCTCTGCTTTACCTTCTTCGTTTGCTCTTTGCTCATGTGGAATGAGTTGCTATTGTGCATGTATTCTTCCCCTACGTTAGCTTGTTCTATTTTGCTCTTCCATGCTCTCAACTCGTGGCTCTTTGTACATGTTCTTTCTACTTGCCCTAAGCACCCAAGCTCGAGCTTCCTTCATTCATTTGCATGCTTTGTTTTGCTCACATTACTTCTCCTCCTATATTCGCTGCTGCCCCACATCAACTCTTTCATCTTTTCTCACGTGAACTTGACTCCACGAGCTTCCCAATCTGGTGCTACGTTAAATGACGTGGGCTGCTTGTGTTTGTACCCCATGCGAGTCTCTGTTTCTACTCTTTCTCACCATCCCACGTTGCTCGCTTTCTTCATACTCTTCACGTCAAAACAGTAGCTTCTTAATGACAACAACACGTGTGTTACTTCTTCGTCTATTCAGCTTTTAATCACATGCAGTCCCTTCTTCTCATGCTCTGCTGTTCTTCTCAAGGCCATTCACGTGTTAGCTATGCTCTTTCCTTCTCTTGTTTCCACATTGATTTAAGCTTTCCATTCTCCAATCTTTAGCTCCACAAAGAGTACACTTGAAGCTCAATCTTCACCTTCAATTCAATTTCCCACTCAAGCTGTTTGCCCATCGAAAATTCTGCACAAAAGAATGGAAAATATTCAATAGAATTATCCACAAAATTATTGAAAAGAATTTCATGCATTAAAACTCAATAAATTTGCCAATTAATTCACAAAGTGCATAAGTGGCTGATGAAATCAAATTGTATCTAATTAAACCCTTAAAACCATATTTCATCATCAAAATGCCTAAGTTAAGAGGATTAAAGTGTATAAAAATCATGCTTATCAAGCTTGGCTCATAATTTTTTTTACTTTTCAAGTTGTGCCTGACCCGAAAAAAGTTCAAATGAGCTTAGACTAAATCATTTTCTTCCTTTGACATTAGTTTTTTATTTTGGACCAACTTTTACTTTTGATAATTAGTTGCTTTTTTCCCTAAAAAAAAAAGAGAAAAAGACATGCTCTATAAATTCAAAAATAAAAAGATTAAGTCAATTTAAAAAATAACATTTAATATTACTAAATATAATTTAGATATAAATAATACCTACTTTTATATTTATCAAACTTATTTATTAATAAATGATACAATAAATACTATGTATATTATTCAAGAACATAATGTTTTTTTGGCTAAAAGAACATAATAATTATTCATAATTTATAAATCCAGTTGATCCTTATTTGATTTTATTTATTTTAATTATTTGATTTTATTATTTTTACATTTGATATGTATAACTTAACATTGAAGTTTTAATCATAACTATAGCAATACATGTTCTTTCTTCAAATTATAATAATAATAATAATTAATTTTTAAATTCTATTTGTGAAGAAAAGATAAAATAGAAGGAAGAAAAATTAAGATAGAATTTAAAAAATATCAAAATAAAATAATAATAAAAATAATTGAATCAAGTTTGAAAACGAAATCGTACCAAACTCATTTATATTTGAGTTTTTCTTTAAATAAGTTCATTTTTTTAATTTTTTTTAAAATTTATATCTACTATTTTTTAAAACCGAACTTATCAAATCAAGTGAAATTATGAACCCATGATGAAGATTACGCATGACTATATATACATGGAAGAGCAAGTAGCGTGATAGCCTCTTCATCAATTTGGATCCAAGTCCCCGCTTCGCCCATTCTAGTGAGAGAATAATTTAAGACCAGAAAGCACTAAAAGACAAAACCAGATTCCAATGAAGTGAATGTCCTTCTCCTTTCCTCGGTTTCCAGCCACTTGTTCACCCTCTCTCTAATTTTTACTCATACCTGTATTCCCGGGAAAAATAACTACCACAACCAACCACAATACCCACACTCACCTGCACAGCATGCTCTCACCATGCCAGCGGTGCGCCATGCTAGTTCACAAGACATCCCCATTTCTCCATAGATTTCAATCCTTTCACCCTTTTCGTCTCCGCTATTCCTCCAGATTCCGCGGTGTGCTTCACCAAATGGTTCCCAAGTTCGCCGTCTCATCCTCCTTGACCCCCGTTCTCACCCCAGAAAATGTGATTGCCGCAGCGGCGGCGGCTGCCACTAGCTCCAGCTCTGCCCATGGCGCCGTCACCTCCGCCATCACGCAGGTGGCCGTCACTGCTGTGGCAATCGCTTCAGGGGCTTGTCTTTCCACCAAGGTTGATTTCCTGTGGCCCAAATTGGAGGAACAACCAGGTGATTTGGTTGTTCTCTTTGTTCTTTTTTGCGCTTTTTAAGACCCGTTTTTGCTTGTTTTGGTTAGGGAATCGACCTTGGAAGCAGAATTCATGAAGCATATTTATACTAATTGAACGATAAGTTTGTTTTCTAAAATGTTTTGTTTTTCCTGGGCTAGTATAGATAACTAGGGATATCTTTGAGCTTCTTAAAGCATTTACTGACCATTATCTAGCTATATTAATTTAGTCATTTTGATAGTTTTTAATCAGAGACATTGACTCCTACATTGTTTTTCCCTGAACAATAGGGTCCACTTGAAATCTATTAAGGATGTTTGGTTCATTAAATTTAGGTAGCCAGTTCAAAAGTTTAAGATGAACGGATGAAACTATCAAGGATATTGTGATTTGAAAAATGACTGACTGGCTTGAACTTGATAGTTGTCTAACTCCAAGGCTTAGTGGTTGGAGGGTACCTACAGAACAGATTTTGTACTGAGTTGCTTGTAGAAGAAGGAAGATTACTTGAAGCTTTAACTCTTGCTATAATGGATTAGTCTCTCACTAATTTAGCCTCTGCCGTGTGAAAAACTCTTCAGAGTTTGGACTAGGTCTATCTTGTATTGTCTAAAGGAAAAGGAGAAAACAGGAGTGATGCTGTTGTATCACACTTTCCCAAAAAGAAATCTTGTTTTTGCTTGGGTTTCTGAGTTGTTATATATGTAAATTAGCCCCACATTTAAGTAGGACCTTTGCAGAGCCACAATTGAAAGCTTTGTGTTTGGCTGGTTCCAGAGAGATACCTAGTATTTGTGACAGCAAATGCAGAAAACCATATTGACTGCTATGACTTTATACCTAGGAAAAGTGAGTGATTAATAACCAAAACAAAAAGAAGAAGATAGAGTTTGACATCTCAGGAGGAGATGCGAACTATGATTTCTTGAGGTAGATCTTTTCCAGTTTTATCCTTTTGAAAATATCTCTGGTTGCAGAAAGGGAGAACCCTTAAGTGATGTCTGTTTTAAGTTTAAATTTCAAATGCTGCTAAAATTCATTTTTCATGTATAAATTTCCTTTCTTCCCATGTTCAAAATTTATGACTGCTGTCTTCTTACATAGGAAGATGTGTGGATTTGTCTTTCGCTTTTCCACATCCCTTTTTCAAGAAAAAAAGGGAAAAAAAAGGATTGCCATAATGCTCCTATGATTAGCTTATATGTTTTGGAGAGTTCTACTGCTTCTTGGGATTTCAATAATTTTCCTGAGGATTTAGTTTTGATAGACGACAAATATATTGAAAGGATACAAAAACAGAGGATAACAAGTCCTATTATTCCTTGCTATATTCTTGAGTCTGTTAATTTTCTGGTGTCCCTTATTATAAATTTGGTATTTGAGAAGTTTAGGTTGTTTTTCAAGTGAATTGATAAACCTGTGCGGTAATTTTCTTGGGAAGTATACTGCTTTGCTGGATCCCCAGTACACAATATGATCAACATTAGTGACCTATTGCAGGTGAGAAAATTGCATGAGGTTATTCTTATAGATATTCACATCAGGCTTTAAAGAAGTCTGGAGACTATTAGTTATTTCTTTTTGCCAAGCCTTGTGGCTTGGAACTTGTGATGTGGGACAGAGGTAGGCTGAGGAATTAACAAGCTAAAATTAGAATTTCTTTTTTATTGGGTGAATTAAGGCTAGATAATAGGCGGGTTGAAGGTTCGTTGGGTTATCTAAGGGGAAGAATAATTCTCCTCAAGGTTTGTCCATCCTAACTATATTTGGACTCACTGGTGCTCTGCTGATATAGTTGGGTGATTATTACTTGTAAGTTTTCTCTTGGTGCCATGATTACTTGATTTGCTGCCACGTGTCAGTGGAAACTATCGGAAACTGTCATTTGAAGAAGTTGTGCCCCTTGTACTGTGAAAGAGCATCAGTTGCCCCATTCTCTTTCCCTTCTTGTACTGGATTTCATAGTCATACACCATAAGTTTTGCAAGCCAAAAGTGCTGGAATGAAGCCTTCATCTTTTGATCCAACAAATATTTCTTCCTTAATGGACTTTCCTTCTCTATTATAAGAATAGAAAGGAAAAGAAGATTAGTGGTCAGTGTTGAATATTCTCCCTCCAATTTATAAATTGTGGGCTAAACCGACAAATTGCTACCACACTATTTCTAGCCAACCGGACCAAAAATACTTAGATTGCATTACTAAATGCTGATTAATGTATAATCAATTTTTATTAAGAAAAATTTACAGTGCTGGTTCTGCTACTTCATGATAGGTTCTATTAATTATATAATTTTCATCATGGTGTATATTAACAGCAATCAATTATTAACATGCAGGTGCCATTATACAGGATGGAGTAGATGTTACTGGCTATCCTATATTCAGTGATGCAAAGGTTTATTATCTCTACTTGCTTTAGGACTTATTCTCATGTTACATCATTAGCATACCCTCTCTGTGAAGGCAGGTGCAGAAGGCTATTGCTTTTGCAAGAAAAGCACACCATGGTCAAATGCGGAAAACTGGAGACCCTTATTTAACACATTGTATTCATACAGGAAGAATTTTGGCGGCATTGGTCCCATCAAGTGGTAAACAAGTATGCACTTCTCTTAGTAGTTATGTAACCTTCAAAATTTGCAGAATTTGTTATCTGTGTTATGTAATCCATTTATGTTCTGTTGAACATGGAGACGTCTGTTGTCTATTTTCTGCTGCAATTTATGATGTTATAATTGTTTGTTTTCAATAGTTTCTTAATCTGTAAGGCACCATAGCCACTTTTCATAAACATTGTCTGGAGGAATGCATAAATTTACCTTTCTGATTCAGTTACGGAACAAATCTTGAATGAATGGGTTGACTCTTAATGATCTATTGGTAAACTTGCTTAGCTAATATATATTTTCTGTTATTCTGGAAACTATCATCATGTGCAGATCGCCAAACTGGCAACATGAACACTAACCTTTCCCATATCTCCAAAGACAGATACATCCTAAGAATTCAAGCCTTCTTCTCCAACCAAATAAATACTGCAAACATTGTACATTGCCACACTGCTTTAGCCTCTTTGTTCCTTCCAAATCTTTTGAACCTTATTGTAAGAAAACCCTCCAGTTATCAAGGACACACCCAGTGTTCTCCAAAAAACTCCAAACAGTTTACTCCCTCAAATGCAGCTGCTCCAGAGTGTAAAAGAAGATGTCTAGCTAATTTTGAACTCTCCATACAAATGACACAACTATTAGGAGAAATGCTGTTTTAGGCCTACAAACCTGCAAGAAAGCATTAGCACTAATCCTTATCAGTATTGCAGTCTAGACAAGTGACTTTATTTAAAGAGGATAATCCATTCTACTTTAGATAGATTTATCAATCTTGTTTTATATTGAATATTCAAATATGGTGTAAGTTTATGTTCATTGATAGCCAAAGGGTTTTTATTAATAGGTACATGTAGAAGTTAACTTTTCTTTTCTTATTGTTGAATTGGGGATCACTTCATATTAAATATCAATAATATTTATTATAATTGAATTTAACATCTAAATTGAGAGGTATGCAAACAAGTTTTTGCATACACAGATATACTTTTAAATAGTTTATCATATTTGTTTCATGAAAGTAAAATAATTATTGAATTTATTTACATAAATTATCAGTGTTGACTGATCTGACCTTCCGAGTTTGATTTGGTTAGATATTGGCCAAATTCTGTTTCTCTCTTTATCTTCAGCCGAAGCAGGCTTTGGACAGAGAAACAGATTTTGTTTTGTTTTTAAAGGTTGATTGGTCATTGGCATGCTGACAGATCTTGAGGCTTATTTATGTTATCCATTTTATTGGTCTTATAAAATCATATCTGGAATTCCATTAACGGTGGTGGAGGAAGGGGGTATTGAATGCTGAAACCTTCTCTTGAGAAGAGTAAGGTGGCCACCATTGGTTTATTTTCTCAATCACCAAATTATTTAATTCAATAAAACTGTTCATGATGTAGTCAACCATCCCCCTATCTTGAATTTAATCAGCTTATTATGCTACTGGAATCTCTTGACCATACTTGGTGATTGCAACTATTCTTGCTAGCCACGTGATCTTTATTTCTCTCTCTCTCTCTCTCTCTTTGTTCATAAACTTCTGTTACTAAATGCTGCTCTATTTGAGGCAATATTATGCTAAGCAAAATTTATAACTATTTAACAACTAATTTCAAAGGTAGAGGCAGAACTTTTATTTATGGGGGCAAGAACAATTTGCTAATAAATGAAAAGAATATTTTAACAAAATATTAACTAAAGTAAAATTGATGGAATTGACTCAGACTGATATTTACTGTTAAAACATCTCTGAGAAACATAAAATTCAAATAAATGTAATTTTTATCACAGATTAATTTCTTTTGACTTGACAGATTCTTTTTCTATTTGCAGCTGATAGTTTGACGCATCTATATATAGAGAAAACTTAACAGTGTTATAATTGAAGGACATATACTTTAGCATATTTTATATATGATGATAAAAGCAAATAAATTTAGAAGCTTCAACCCAATAATATGCATATGTATATTGGTTAACTAATTAATATATTTACAAAAACATACAAGCACTCAAAATACTTCTTTGTTGAAAATTTATTTAGCTCTATTTTCTTTTTTTCTTATTTGTATGTTGAAACCTAATGGGCACCTGGAAATTCTTCTTGATAAATCAGCAGAAATATAGCCTTCTTCTCAAAGGAAGCCAGCAAAAGAAAAGAATATTACTAGCACTTCAAGGGGCTAAACCTCCACAAAATTCCCAAAATTTGCCTCCCTCCCTCTTTACACTTGCCCTCTACTTAGATCTTATAATCCTTACTAACTTATGCTTGAAATTTCCTCAAACAGTCACCATAAACCCTTCATTCTCTCCTTGATATTCCCCCAAGCCATTATCCAGTCATAACACACTGGCCTAGCAGCCTGCTCCCTTTTATGATACCATTTTACATTTCCCTTGTTCAGACCTTCCTAATTGGGGTTTATCTCAACCACTGTCTCTCTTTTATCTGAGCTGTTGAACAAAAACAACATGTAGATTAGGTGTCTTTATTTTCGCTGCTTGATTCATTTGATGTTGACTATCTTGCTAGATGAAAACCGGAATTTTGGTCATTTTGATTTCACGACTTCCTCACTGCTCAAAATAGAGACTCAGTACTAAACTTCATTTTGATTTAGGTACCATAATTGTACAGGTAGAATGATAGAAACATGGAAAGTTCAGATAAAGCTGCAATTTTTTTTTTTAAAGTTTTCTATTGAATTATTTAACTTGAGGGAGGCTTATATCCAGAAGATTAGTGGTGAAAAGCAAAGACTGAAATTGTGGATGGACTTATGTATGCTGTGAGGGTATTACATTGTGCTGGGAGTAAACTTCTGAGTGTAGCAGTGTATGGGCTGCAAGGCCCCAGTGGATAGGTTGACTTTTGTTTGCAGAACTAGTTGTATATTGTAAGATTATGTACAGGTTTCCAATATGTCTACAGAACATCATATCCAAATCAGTTAAGTGTCCTTGCCATCTTTTGACATTGCTGGAACAGCTAGATTAAATCTATTCTCTGAATTGGAATTTGTGACTATTTTGCAAGTATTACTGTCTTGTAGCTTTTGTGTTTACAAGTATCGAAGTAATTGCAAGTCAAAAAAATGTTTTCATAAAGCTGATTCCTTGATTTAGATCTTTGTGCTCTTTTTCAGGCTGTTGAGACGGTTGTGGCTGGTATTCTCCATGATGTGGTTGATGATACATGCCAACGGCTGCAAGACATTGAAGAAGAGTTTGGTGATGATGTGGCTAGGTTGGTAGCCAGTGTTTCTAGGTTAAGTTATATAAATCAGGTATCATTTCGACTATGAATGCCTTTTCATTATGGTTTGGTTGGAGGAGGTGGCACATTTTAGTGTGTCATCTTTGGCTCATTTTTATATTTCAAACTTGCAAGCATCTTGTTGGACAATGAAATAAGGATGATATTATCTGTGTTATATGTAATGGCATAAAATGAGGATTTTAGTCAAAAATTCATAAGAACAATACTTTAAATTAGGCATCTGATTTATACTAATTTTCCTTGCCTGGCAGCAAGCATGATTTAGTTGGTCACCGGCCAGTGTCTCTGTCTTTGTAGCTGGGTGCAGGGTTTCAAAATTATTGGTGGAAATATTATTTCTGATTATTTATTTTTAGACAGAGCACTGATTCTACCATGTGATATATGATATGCTCTTTTGTTCAGCTTATTGTCTGTTTGGAGAATGTCACATCTGGACAGTAAGAGGAATGGAGAGCTTTGCTCCTTTGAGTTGTTAGTATAGGGGTTCATCTAAGAATTCTTTCCTTTTCAGTTTTATTTAGCACATTGCTTACTTTCTGGTAACTCCCATCCTTCTTCCTTATTTTATTTTTTATCAAAAAATTAATGAAGTTATTTCATTCATAGGATGATTTTGTTAGATTGAATCTTGTTATGTACATTTTAATTATTAGCGTTCAGACTTTAGAATATTAATTTCTTAGTATTGTAGTATGTAATATGATGTTGTTTGCAATAGGGACTCTTCTAGGTAATGTGGGTTAATAGTAGAAAGATATATCTAAAATTCCTTCCTCAGTGAACTTCTAGTCTAACATGGATGACATGGAGCATTGGAGATGATAAGGAGCTTAGTGCTTCTGTACCTTAAGGAGCTGGAGGAAAGATATCTGAGTGGTCCAAAATATGGGCAGATTTTAGAAAATATAATGTGAACTAAATAATTGGTGGGAATAAATGTGCTTTTCAAGACATCTAGTTGGGGTTTTACCCATCTTCTGTATTGGGAAGGAAATTTGCTTTGAATTTTTTATATTTTATAAATTTTAATGAATAGACTCATTGCTAGTCCATGGATGGGAGACCCTAGAGGATAATTATTGTATATTTAGAGTGTACATGGGATGTGTATCCTTTGCATTTTTTGTTGAGAAACCTATCTAAGTGGAACTCCTAATGCATTAGGAGTTTATCTTTATCTAGAGTCTTAGAGTTTATTGTTGTTTTGGAGTCTTATTTATCATTATCTTTATGAGTTTATCTTGAGCTAATCTCTATTTTTAGATTATTATAAATATAAGAGGAGAGGGGCTGTTACAATGTGTGTGACAGTTCTGCGTGTATGCAAGCCGCCTCATTCACAATATTTAAGTTCTTATCCAGAATTTTACACCTTTTATAAATTTTTATCCTATAAAAGGAAAGTTCTGTTATATACAAATGGCAGATACGGAACTTTCACATATTTATATGCTTGTTCTTATCACATAACGATGATGTAATATTTTAATGTTTTGTTAGCTTATGGGGATTTCAATGATGGCCATGCATTCTGATGTTTCATTGTTTTGTATATCAAGTCCTTATAACTCTAAGTCTTCTCATAACTCTGCTGAGTACTGATGGGCCCCCAATATTCAAGGTTTACTCTACACGACTCAGGAGGGCTGTGAAGGTTGTTATGTAATGGTTTTGGGTAGAGTGGGAAGCAGACACATGTTACTTTTAGGATGGGTAGGTTTTGGCAATTTGGTTACAGAGAGAGGTTTGAAAAAAGGGAAGAGTTAGACTGGAGGGTCATTGGAGAAATTTAGAGTGGTTTTGGGAGAATTCTAGTGTCTTGAATAGCTAGAGTGTTTTTATCCTTACTGTTTGGTTTCTCAGTTTTCTGTAAGAGCATCCCTACCTTACTGGTAGATTGCTCCTTAGTTGGTTATTTCAATAATATAAAGCCTATCTGATACTATTTCTGAGTTGAGATAGAGAATATAATTTCATTGTTTATCTGTTTGGTTGCCATCAAGTACCCACTAATTACATTATGTTTTGCAGTTGTTACGCCGACATCGAAGGGTAAATGTAAACCAGGGTGCCCTTGGCCAGGAAGAGGTAGAGAATCTATGCTTGACATATGCATCAATTAGTTACTTGGCATACTTTTGTAGGATGTTAATTATCACTAACAAAGTTGAAAAAGAAAAAAAGATGCCTGCCTAACATAGCTATGACTATTACCAATATCTGTATGAGTGAAGATTGTAATATTTTCCCCTCTAGCTTTAAGTTAGACATTTTAACCTTTCCATATAGAGGTTTGAGATTTGGTCCATATCATACAAGGATCTGTACAATTTTGTTATGTTAATCTGATGGACCCATTAGGCCCAATAAGGAGTGGCGGGTATATGAAAGAAAAAAGAAGGATAGAGCCCATCAAGGGAAAGGGGTGAATGAAGGAGGGAAAAATGGGGAGTTACTACACATAACTAATTCTGACCTCATGGGTACATGTGGCAGAGAGAGAATGAGTGGAGGGGTGGACGGAGAGCAGAGAGTAAGAGGTGTGTAGCTGGAAGGGGGTATCGGAGGAGTGAGGAGAGAACCTGGCCTCTTGAAAGCCAGGAAAATGGGGAGTTGAGCTCTTTCTTTCGCTTTTGTTTGATTACTATGTTTATGCTATCTTCTGTTTTCTGTTTCCAATTCCAGTCATCAGCCTAAGAAGTGTATCAGTTTTTCCTTTTTCTCTTCATTATCAGGGGAGGAGGAATTACTGAGTTATAAAATAATAGAAATCTATTTTCCTGGGCTCCATCATAATCTCCCATAATGGAGAAAGATGCCACATTTTTATTAATACTTGATTCACCTGAGACTAAGTCAAGATGATAACAAAACTGTACACTTTTGAGATATGGAAAATAAAATTATTCTGGTATTGGAAATTAACTGCAGAAAATGTTCTGATGTGTTGCAATTTTAATCTACTAGGCAAGTAATTTACGAGTTATGCTTTTGGGGATGGTTGATGATCCACGTGTTGTGCTCATCAAGCTTGCGGATCGGCTTCACAATATGAGAACTATGTAATGACTCTAAGCTTCTTCAGTCTTTGGCCGTCATATGTAATTATTAGTGCTTTTATATATTTAGCTTTTTTCCTTCACTTTGAACATTTGATGTGAAAGCTATTTCTTGGTATAAAAGCTATTTTAGTCAATTCTCTGTAAGCCACATAATGCTTCAATTATTTATGTAGAAATTTAGAGTTTAATTTTTCTTTGAATTTATTTTATTAGATAGAATTAATGTTACATTTATAGATGATTAAAAAATAAAGTAGACTCCTACTCTAACTAAAAGATATAATTCTAAAAATAAGATAACTTTATTTTGATTAGAATAGGATAACTCTATCCAAATTAAAACGAAACACTTAAGTTAATCTTAAATGCATAAAAACATTATCCAAAACTAACTAAAAACAAATAAGGCTTAATTAAAATCAAACAAATAAAATAACTAAAAAATTAACTTAATTAAAATTAATGGAAATTTACAACAATTTATTTTGACTAAACAATGAAAACTTCTTGAGTTAACAGTTTTGTATGGATCATTTCATTGGTTGATAATATTTCCTTTACAGTTATGCTCTGCCATTACAAAAGGCTCAAGCTGTTGCAGAGGAGACCTTAATTATTTGGTGCTCACTTGCTTGTAGATTGGGTCTGTGGGCATTGAAAGCTGAACTGGAGGATCTATGTTTTGCTGTTCTCCAGGTCTGCCAATAGTTTTCTTCTTTGTTTGTTTGGCTGTGATAGTTATGTATAGTACTGATGTACATGAAGCAAGAGCAATGCATCCACGCAACAATGCAGAGCAATATAAAAGCTTTTTGCTTCTACCTTTTTCTAAAAGTCAAAACCTTGAATTGAAGAGAAAGTGCTCCAAAGTGTTGGGCAAAACCTGCTCCTAGTCAAAACACCAACACCTTTTGTAATAGATGGCAGAGATGGATTTCTGGTAGTCTTACTACTGCCACCTTTTTTCTTTTTTTTTGGGATGATTGTCAAGGGCGAAACTAAATCTTGGTTTTGAGGTCAGAGAGGAGATAGGCATGAAGATCCCCTTTTACCTTGTTTGTTAAACTAGTGATTCATGTTTTGAGTTGGATGCTGTTGATAGCTATAGTTAGGGCTTTGATCAAGAGTCTTACAACTGGTTCAAAGGAAATAATGATTTCCCACTTGCAGTTTGCAAATGATTTGATCATGTTTCTGCAAGATGATAGACGTAGCTTCATACATGCACTCTACAGCTTCTAATTTTGTTATAATGTATTAGGTCTGAAGATTAATCTGGCTATGAGTGGTGTGGCAAGGATAAACGTATATAGCCAAAATCTTTCTTTTTATGCTGCTTTGGCCGGGGGTCAGGTTTTACAGTAGCCTCTCCTTTATATGGGTGTGCCATTGGGTGGCAATCCACAGGCTACGTCTATTTGGGACCCAGTAATGCAGCGTTTGGATAATTGGAAGGGACCTTTTATTCCTTTGGTAGACATATCACTCTTATGCAGTCATGTTTATTCCACATGCCTATCTATTACATGTCTCCTTTTAAAATTCCAGTAGCTGGATCCCATAAGGTTGAGAGGATTACGAGAAATTTTGTTTGGTCAAGTGCAAGAGAAGATAACAGAGTTCATCCAGTTAGTTGGGAAGTTTGTTGCAGATCTAAGAATGAAAGGGGGCTTTGGTCTTGATTGTCAACTAAATGGTCTGAGTGCAAGAGAAGATAATAGACTTCATCTAAGTAGTTGGGAAGTTTGTTGCAAATTTAAGAATAAAGGGAGCTTGGGTCATGGAAATTCTGTGTTAAAAAACATTGGCTTGTCAACTAAATGGTTATGGCTTTTTCCTTCAAAGGTAACTGCATTATGGCATAAGGTTATTTGAAGTTAGTATGGCTTGAATTGGAATGGTTGGGATGCCCAACAATGGTGAATGTAACTCAAGCAAGTCCTTGGAAATTTATTTCACAACCATTTTCATCTTTTATGCCATTAATTTCTTTAAAATTGGATGATGGCTCAAAAATAATATTTTGGGAAGATACTTGGGTAGGAAATATTCCTCCTTTAGAAGCATATTCTCATTGGTATCGGCTTTCTTCTATGTATTGTTCTCCTGTCCAAACTTTCTTTTCTATTCACAATTCTAAGTGTTCTTGAAATTTCCTTTTTTTTTTTTTTCCATAAACTTGAATGAAGGAGAAAGTAGTGAATTTAGTCCCTTTTGTCTCTAATATTGTTCATTTTTCTTCAGGTCATGAGATTTTGGAATCTTGATTCTTCTGGTACTTCTTCTTGCATATCTTGCTTGTAGTTCCTTATTCATTCTCCAACAGGGAAAAGGTTTCTTCTTGATAAGCCAATTAACTCTGTTGTTTGGACAGCAATACTAGGATAAACACAAATGAAATTCTGCAGGTTCAATGGCCCCATATATCTCTTTCTCCTGATGTGTGTAATGAGCAGACCCAATTTAGAAACTTTAGCCTATTGATTTCTCCATTGTCATGCTGTGAGTTACCTTTGCATTGAGCTTTCTGGTATTCTTGGAGAGAGTTAGGTGTATCCTAGTACTTTGAATAAGTTTCTCCAAATTCAATTGAAAGGGTTTGGTAACAGGTAGGAAAACTTAACTGTGGCAATGTGCAGTTTATGAGATTCTGTGGTTTATTTGGTTGGAGAGGAATGCCTGCTTCTTCCAGGGCATTTCTTTGCTTTTAAATATGTTATGGGATAAAATTGTGTATATGCCTTCCCTTTGGTGTCTAAATGGGTTTTTTAAGGGAACAAGTATTTTTAACATGCAATGCTATTCAGTTTTATAGGGCTTTTGTTACTTTGTTCTATTTTGAGATTTTAATCGTATTTTCTGGTTTGTGGGTCCTCCAACAATTTGTACTTCTTTATCTAATAAACTTCTTCTATTGAAATTAAAAAAGAAAAAAAGAAAAAAAACCAACATGTTCAATCCATAATTACCATGCAACTTTGTAATTTAAGAAAATATCAAAGATGGCTGCTTGTCTCAGAATTAAAAAATAATAATAATAATGCACATGTCAGGAGGTAAAGTCTTAAGTAAAACAAAAGCTCATATTGTGTGTTTTTTTTTTTTGGGTTAACAGTCCTTTGCTTTTGTCTAAACTATTTGCTGGCTTTGATTATATAATCTCCAATTATTTACTATGAAAGTGAACAATAATAAGAAGTCATCATGTTTTTGGTGCAAACTGAAATAAAATTGGTAACTATCAAGTTGACATGAATTTTGCAGTGTTAGAATTGACATTAAAGTTGACATTTTTTTGTATTGTATCTTTTTATCAGCCTCAGATATTTCAGAAGATGAGAGCAGATCTGGCTTCCATGTGGAGCCCTAGGAGCGGAATAGGAAACCTGAAAAGGTTGTCTGTAAAAGGAAGCTTTCTACCTTCAGACAAGAGCAGCTCTACTTCTTTCTGTGATGAATCCTTGGTGTTCAGCGCAGATGTCTCAAATATGAAGGTGAGAAGTTCCTAGGCAGAAGCTCATTATACGTATTTGTGTGATCATGAGATTTATTGCATGCCTTTGGTTTCCTCTCTTTTCCTTTGGTAGTTGCTTTCTAGGTGATACTAGTGTTTAATTTAACACTAAAAGTGAAATGGTTTGGTAATGCTATATATAAAGGAAAAAAAAAATAAGTTAAAACCTACAATGTTTCTGCATTATTATCTTGTTCACATCATGATGAAGTTCTATGTAATAACTGCAGTAATATCTTCTTCACTTCACCATGTCCAGGGGAAAGGGTGAGAATGGTTATTTTTATCATTTCATCAGTTTTTTTTTCCCTTTTACTTTCAGGATCTTTTGGAGGCTGTAGTGCCATTTGATATATTGTTAGATCGGAGAAAACGAGCTACCTTTCTCAGCAGTATAGGGAATAATCTTGAGACTTGCATGAAACCAAAGGTAGTTCAGGATGCTGGTTTAGCTTTGGCATCGTTGGCAATTTGTGAGGAAGCACTTGAACGGGAACTTATTATATCAACTTCGTATGTCTTGATTCATTATTGTTTTCTGCTTGTACATCCTGATAAGCTTGCTTTGCTTTTATGTTTGTTGGTGGTGAAACAGTATTTGGTAAGGTCTATGATCATTTTTTCTGTTCTTGATAGTTTGCATCTGTATTTGCAGTTATGTTCCAGGAATGGAAGTAACATTATCAAGCCGATTAAAAAGCCTGTACAGCATTTATAGTAAGGTATTAACAATGTTGATGTCTTAATTTTTATAAATAAATAGACTAGTCATGGAAAATCTACTTATGTGTAGGGATATCAAATTATTTTAGGGGTTAACAATAGGTTATTTGTGTGATATTAGTAGAGTAGAGCACAATGTCAGAGAATAGTAAGAAACTGTCAAAACTGCAAATGGAAAGCAAAACAAGAGAAATGTGTCAAATGAAAAGTGAATAATTATGCAGAGCTTTTCTGATGAAAATTTAAAAATTTCCTGTTATTCATTATTCCATTCATCTAGTCATATTGATAGCTGAAATTTGACACAGCTTACTTTTGATGCTTTCTTTTCTGTTGAATAATGCCAGCACTAATCATCTTAAATTCATTGCTTGCAAGTTGTGCAAAGAGAATTTATATACATCCCATTTCACAGTTGAAGTCATGATCTTATATCATGTAGATGAAACGAAAGGATGTCAGCATCGATAAAGTATATGATGCACGTGCATTAAGAGTTGTTGTGGGAGACAAGAATGGAACTCTACATGGACCTGCAATTCAGTGTTGCTACAATCTTCTTGAAATTGTACACAGGTTGAAGTTCAATTTTAAGTTTTCCTTCAACCATATTAATCTAAAGATACATGATATAACCATTTGTATGAAGATATCCTGCTGTAAACCTATGTTGATAACATATATCTTGTTCTTGACTAAGAAATTAATCTTTTTTTGCAAAGTACTAAAAACTGGCTAATTTTTAAATGTAGTATATAACTTGGAAGCCCTCCATTCTTTTTCCTAAGTTTATATTTTGGATTTTCAGTGAGGTGGGTTTAGACTTGTGTGATTGGCCACTGTTTCAGTTTTAAAAATAGGGACTAATATTTGATAGGTTGGGCCTATAGTTCATAGGAATCATATTACTTCATTAACTCTACTGGTACCAGATGATGTCTTATAATTGATATGAGCATACCTATTGCAGGCTTTGGACTCCTATTGATGGTGAATTTGATGATTATATCATCAATCCTAAGCCTAGTGGATATCAGGTTAGACCTTCCCGTTCATATTTTTCATGAACTAAAATTGAAATAATCATCTTGTTGCTCTTTAGTCCTAATATATATGAATATAGTTATTTATTGAAGGATAACATCTTATGATTGCAGTCCTTGCACACAGCTGTACAAGGTCCCAACAACTCACCTTTAGAAGTACAAATACGAACACAGGTGCCAAAATATTTCTGCTTAAGTTGTTGAGGTTACTTCATTGTACTTAAGCTCTTGAAGTTTTTGTTTTATTATTTTGGCTTACTAGAGGATGCATGAGTACGCTGAACATGGACTTGCTGCACATTGGCTATATAAGGAAACAGGAAATCCATTTTCAACTATAAACAGCACAGATGAATCTGAAATAGAAGCATCCTCCTATTTCTCCAAAGATATAATGGAGGAAAATTCTTCAAATAACAATTTATTTAGTAAATATAAATCACTGAAGGTTGGGCACCCTGTCCTCAGAGTAGAAGGAAGCCACTTACTTGCTGCCGTGATCATCAGGTACATAACACTTTTTCATATCTAATGGAAGTTACATTATAATTCTGTCAGTAATTGATTGTTGCTTCTGCACTTTCATTATTATTTAGGGTAGAAAAAGATGGAAGAGAATTGCTAGTTGCTGTCAGCTTTGGGTTAGCAGCTTCTGAAGCAGTGGCTAACAGAAGATCCTTCCAGATTAAGCGATGGGAAGCTTATGCACAGCTATACAAAAAGGTTGTGTTGCTTAACTTTGGTATATTGACTCCTTAAGATAGTTGTCTAAAAGTTATTCAATTAAAGATCTTCTACAATTGAAATATGCCTTAAACCAAAATGCAGAGTTTCAGTGAAACTTATAGAATCCATTTAGCACTTCAAGATTTTATGTTTGGGGGGATATTTTCTTCCGGTTTTTTTTTTAAATTTCTTTGCTAGGGTCATTGCCTATTCTTTAGTTTGGTGGGATCTTCTCCAGATTTTCTGGATAGTTTGACATTAGGTTCTAACTTTTTGATGGAAAATGATAAGAGAATAGGAGAGATATTATTAATCACTTGTAAATCAGGAATTAAAAGTAAATATAAAACATAATATTTTATTAGAATTAGGATTAGGAACAAATATTTAAATTACTTTATTTTATTTTAAATAGCATTAATTATCAACTCAATTATCTTTTGTTAAGATTAGGATTTAATATTATCTTTATTTTAAATTATTAGAAGTAATCTTTTATACTCTATATAAAACCTTTAGTAATTAGGGTTAGCTAGCTTTTGATTGATTATTAATAAAATTATCTTAGCTTGTTAGTTGTCTATCTTCCTCCCTTCTTCTCCTTCCCTCTCTATTTCTCTATACATCTCCCCCCTTTCTTTAATATCTCCCTCCTTCACCTTCTCTCTCTCCTCCTTTTTCCCTATTCCTCTATTACTTCTATATTGTCCTACATCGAGTGGTATCAAAGCAAGGCAACAACTCTAACCACTTCCGCCACTGCATATTGTTGAATCATGGATTGTTAAATATATATTGTAAAGATTCAATGACAAGTGAAAAATAGCTTAAAATATAAAATGTGATATATGAAAATTCTTATATTATGCATAAAATACTCAAGATAGTAAATTAAATCCAAGAGTTAAGAGACGTACTTAAACATAGGCCATAGATAAGTTCATTGGTCATATAATTTGTAAGTAATTAATTCTTCAAATAATCTTAAGTAATATTCTTATTTTCTTTTTTGTTTTTTTTAAAAAAGAGACATAGGCAACTCTTAACAGCAATATAACACTATCATGCCCAATTGTTGTCTTTTCACGTTTTGAATTGCAGAGTCATACTATTTTGCCATATTGGCTTGAACGGCATGATTCATGGCTAATTTAGCCATCGATTTATATCATTGGCTTTGTGACTCATTACAAATCATAAGATTTGAATTGTTGATAGAACCTCTGCTACTCTACATAAATTAACAGAGCAAAATATGAAAGAGATGGGAAAATAACACCAGATAACACTCCTTCATTCAACAACAATCATGTACAATGAACAAACACTCCACAACACAATTGTACCACTCAAAAAATAACAACATCAGCACTTGAAATCAGCAATACAAGGATACAAAATCACAACATACAGATACACAGTGATACAGAAATGCAACGAAACAGAAACAAGTACTCCAAACTAGCATTTAAGATGCTAGCACTCTCCCAGATCTTTTCTCCAATTTTTCCAACAGCCCCTTCCTCCAAAAACTGCCCACAAATAGATCTCCGACCACCTCTTCCTCACTCCTCCAAATCACCAACCCTCAACTTCACCATTAGGTTACTTATTTGTCTGAAATTACCATTCTATCCCCCCATCCACCTCATCACCTTTGGCCCTTCTAGAATACACCTTAATTTCAGGCCCACTTCCTTCCTTTCCCCACTTTTTCTCTTTCCAAAAGGACTTTGTTCTTGCTTCCCTAAATAACCCAGCCAAGCATCTCATATATCCATATCTGGTTCCCTAAATCCAAAAGGAAAGAAACATTGCTTTATTTGAATTTCCTTTTGCTGAATTATCTTCACACCCTTCAACTTATTATTGAAGAAGTAAATTCTCCCTAGAAATAAACTTGCCAGTACTTTGGCTCCTCCATAACGTGGTTTCACTTGGGTACTTTCCATAATTGAACAAACTGTAGCAATTACTCTTTCTGAATAGCATCTTCATTTTTTAAACCAAAACCTTAGGAGCTAATTTCTAGTTCTCTTCCTTATGAAAGATATCCTTCTTGCTTAGAACTTGCTCTTTGGATGTTCTGATTTGATTATCGATGCTCTGAAGCAAATCAGATAGACTAATATCCTGAATGCCTTCTTAAATGAAGATTTGGAGGAAGAAATCCATATAGAGATTCCTCTAAGAATACAATGTGAGAGCAATACTAAAACGGTGTGCAGCCTCCACAAATCTCTTTATGGGCTCAAATAATCTCCTAAGGTTTGGTTTGAGAGGTTCACCATTGCAGTTAGGGCCCAAGGATATAACCAATGTCAAGCTGACAATACTTTGTTTGTTAAAACAGGACAAGATGGAAAGTTAGCTATTCTTATTGTCTATGTGGATGATATTTTGATAACTAGAGATTATACTAATGAAATTGAAAAATTGGAGAAGTCTTTGGCACATGAATTTGAAGTTAAAAATTTTTGGTGATTTAAGCTATTTTCTTGGCATTGAAGTAGCTCGTGACAAGCAAAGTATTTCCATTTCTTAGAGGAAATACACCTTAGAGTTTCTTGAGAAGACAAGTATGTTGGGATGTAAGCTCGCAAATAATCCTCTGGAAGCTAACTATAAATTAGGCCTCATGCAATAAAGTTTTCTAGTTGACACTAGTAGGTACCAGAGACTTGTAGGGAAATCAATCTATTTGACTCACATGTCTAGATATCAACTTTTTAGTCAGTGTTGTGAGCCAATTCATGAACTAGCCAAATGAGGAACATATGGAGGCTATGCATAGAATCTTGAGATACCTCAAGATAACTTATAGGAAAGGCCTATTTTCCAAAAAAAAGAGATCATAGAGCTATAGAAGTGTTCTCAGATGCTGATGGGCAGGTCAATAGGAGGTCTATTACGAGTTATTGTACATTTGTATGAGCCAATTCATGAACAAGCCAAATGAAGAACATATGGAGGCTATATATAGAATCTTGAGATACCTCATGATGACTCCTAGGAAGGGCCTGTTTTTCAAAAGGGGAGATCATAGAGGTATAGAAGTGTTCTCCGATGCTAATAGGCAGGACCAGTGGTAGATAAGAGGTCTATTACGAGTTATTGGACGTTTGTATAAGCCAATTCATGAACAAGCTGAATGAAAAACATATGGAGGCTATATATAGAATCTTGAGATACCTCATGACGACTCCTAAGAAGGGCCTGTTTTTCAAAGAGGGAGATCATAGAGGTATAGAAGTGTTCTTGTATGCTGATTGGGTAGGATCAGCGGTAGATAAGAGGTCTACTATGGGTTATTATACATTTGTATGGGGGAACTTATTAATTTGGAGGAGTAAAAAGCAACCAATTGTTGCTAGCCTACAATGCAAAACTTCAAGCCTTAGCTCTTGGTATATGTGAAGAGATATGGATCTTGAGACTCCTTAGAGACCTAAACTCCAATGCCAGTATGCCAACGACGGTATTTTGTGACATCATGGCAACCATTGAGATTGCAAACAATCCTGTCTATCATGATAGGATGAAGCATGTTGAGATAGACATTTTATCATAGAAAACATTGAGTTAGGTCTTATGGAATTGACTTGTGTTCCTTCCAACTCTCAAGTAGCAGATATTTTGACAAAGAGATTATCACGGAACAAGTTTGTGGAATTAACAACCTAGCTAGTAATGATTCATATCTACTCTCCAACTTGAGGGGAAGTGTTGTTTACCATTTTGTATTGTTGCTCTAGCTGTGTGTGTGGTGTTCGACACCCTCTGTTCTGGTATCACGTGTTTTTTTGTTAGTTGCTAATTTTGTTTTGAGTATCTGTTTTGTTTCCTTTTATTTGCAGTTAATGTTTTATTCAAACTAAGTTAATATTAGCTTCTTATTTCATTTTCCTGATTTTGTGGAATTGGATTGGTTGAATTACTTGCGGCCAACATCCCTTATTTGCCTATTTCTATCATGTTTCTTCTCTCAATGAAAAAATGGAGAAACCAGTTCCAATATTCTGGTTTTCTTCAGGGATATTGAGGATTGAATTCCTAACCAAGTAGTAAGCTCCACTACCACGCCAAGAACCACTTCATTCCAAAATCTTAAACTTTGAAGAAAACACTCATGATTGGTTATAATTTATATCCCTTTGAAATCTATTATGTTGTCTATCTAGTTTCTTATGCTTTGTAAGTTTGAGAAATGCCTTGTAATTGAGATCTGCCCAACTTTGCTCTTGACATTTGCTCTCCTTTTCTACCTAGTTGGGGATATAGGCAATATACTCTTCATGTAGGTTTTCTTTTTGTAGCTATATTCACTACATTACAATATTAGCAACACACTGATTCCTTTGATGGGACAATGCATTTTGGAAAAGCACTTAAAAGATATTATTTTCAAGGCAAACTTGGTCTCAATGTGAGTTACTTTAGAATTCCAATAATTTACATGTGTTCCTTTCTCTATCAGTAATAATAAAATTTTCAAGGGCCATACATTGTGTGGAGAGGGTTTTTTATTTTTCTTGAATGATGATCAAACAAAATAGATTATGGCTCGAAAAACTAGCAACAGTTAGATGAATTTAAAAGTACAAGTTGGTCAATCTTGTTCAATCTAGAATTATTTATGATGCTAGCATCCAGTTATTGAAATCCAAGATTGTTTTGAGAATTTTCAGTTTACCAAAGAAATATCCTTGGTCTTAAATTTATTGATAGTCTAGGAATGACTTGATAGATTGAATAAGATATTTAATCTTTTATTGTGTCATTATCTTTAGGCTAAAACCCCATTGTGGTCCTTATAAATAAAGTATTTCTTAATTTAGTCCTTTATAGAATTATCTTCTCAATTTAGTCAATCACAGATAGAGTATTTCTTAATTATTTCTTAAGGTAATCTTTTGTAGAATTATTTTTTCAATTCGGTCTCTCACATATGAATATTTCTTGGTTTGGCTGCTCACAAATGAAACAGTTATCAATAATGTCCTTATGTTAATCTATTATATATGAAATTAACAAATGTAATGATATATAAAATATTTTTGATAGATTATCATTTGGTCACCATTATGTAATATATAGATTGACTGTTAATTTAATTAACAATAGATTAAGAGGAGGACATTATTGATAATGGTTTTATTTATAAGGGACCAAATTGATAAAGCAATTCTATGAGAGACCAAAATGAGAAATGTCTCATCCATAGTGGATTAAATTGAAAAAGTAATTTTATGAGGGATCAAATTGAAAAATATCCCATCTATGAGAGATCAAAATAAGTTTTTAGTCTTATTCTTTATATTTTATTTCAAATCACATAACTTGCTCCCTTAACGCTGGCCTACTTCAGGTGTCTGATGAATGGTGGTGTGAACCTGGACATGGGGATTGGTGTACCTGCCTAGAGAGGTACACACTATGTCGAGATGGCATGTATCACAAGGTATGTTTAGCCAAGGATATAAATTATAAAATTGCATAGTTTCCTATCTGATTTTTATTTTTTTCAATTATCAACTATGTAGAGACAATGAAAAGGGTTTTTTTTTTTGGCTTGAAATTTTCTGGTTTAGGTATGCTGTGCATATTTGTCAATACAACTCAGTGCCTTTGCACGCTAACTGTATTCTTATTCTTAATTGAGTTGGACATTTATGTTCTGTGAAGGAATTACACATCACATGACTAGCATTACTATTGAATTTCTACCCTACAATTAGGAGAAAAGATAGTAAGATGAATTCATTTATTAATTCACCAATTAATTGTGATGTTGATCATATTTTCACATTGCTGTTGATATAATAGCCTGATGAAAGTTTACTAGACTTTTTACATTATAAGAGGGGCCTAATGAATATTTGATGATTGGACCCTACAGTCACGTTAAATCCTGTAGATTTTGCTGCTTATGATGTCATTCACTTCTTGTAAAAATGCACAAGTTTGTGAAAAATAGCCTTCTTACTACAGAACCTGGACAATATAAACAAATTCAATACTTTGTTCATAATGTTACATCTGAGTTTCTGAGTTTTCGTAGCGGTAAAGGTAAATTCAATTTCAGGACATAAATTTGCAAAATGGATCTGAGGTGTAAGGGGTTCGTGAGTCTTACTCCAAAGTTAACAGCACAAGATAAAGGGCATCTTGAGAGAGTTGAAGCAAGGTGATAAAAGTGTCACTCAGCATTATAATCCCTTTAGTCAAGTACTGGTAGCAACTTGACTTATATGAGGATTACCAATGGACCAACAATACTGATGCTGCCACATATAAGAAGATCATGGAGAGAGAGAGAATCTACAATTTCCTCTTTAGCCTTAACCTGAGCTGTAATGTAGCAAGGGGAAGAATCATGGTCACTTGTCCATTGCCCTCACTCTAAGAAGTGTTTGCTGAGGTACAATGGCAAGAGAGTAGGTAATAATTGACCCATGGCACCCAAAGCTTAGAACCTATTTTTGAGTGCTCTGTATTAGCTATTAGGAGCAACTTCTCATTTGTAATAACTTAAGAAGAAACGAGAAACCTTGGTGTAACCATTGTAGTAAAACAAGTCACACCAAGGAGATTTGTTGGAAGATATATGGAAAGCTTGCAAATCGGAAACCAAGGTAGCCTAGAGAAAACCGTGGTCTCATGGTAACTATTAAGGAAAAATCCCAATCATCTCCACTCCATATAGCCATGTTTAGCAAGGAACAACTAGAGGTTGTTCAGAAGATGATTAGTGCTCGTGAACAAGAGAAAACTATGGGTATTGGTGCAATGGCACAAGCAATATTCCCACAACTTTACATGCTCAAATTGGAAAATCTAATTTTTGGATTATTGACTCAAGAGCGTCTAACCACATGATTGGTAATACCTCTTTCCTAGTCAACTTTGTTCTTAATTTTGAGAAATAAGATGTGAGGATAGCTGATGGCACTCGTACTGAAGTTAGTGGTATTAGGGTTGTTCATTATGTGAGGGCTTAGTCCTAAGAGATGTTTTACTTGTTCCTCAATTAACATGCAACCTTTTATCTATTAGCTAGCTTACCAAAGACTTGAGCTGTGCTACTCACTTTTATATGGATGGGTGTTATTTTTGGGATTTAGAGTGGAGGAAGAGGATTGGTGATGCTAGGGTATGTGCTGAACTTTATTGCCTACAAAGTCCCAAAATGAAGAATAAAGAAGCAGTGATTCACCATGTGTCTTTTAATAAAATTAATGATGTATTGTTGTGGAATTATAGGTTAAGCCACCCAAACTTTCTTTACATGAAATGTTTGTACCTTGATTTGCATAATAAAACTTCATCTTTTCCTTCACGTGAGACCTGTCAATTTTCAAAGCATGTTAAAAACATCTATCCAACTCACACTTATCAGCCCTTCAAACCTTTCTCTCTTATACACAATGATGTGTGGGAACCATCTATAGTGTCAAAAACATTAATGGAGCAAAATCATTTGTTACTTTCATAGGTGACTACTCTAGGTTGACATGGGTGTATCTCTTGAAAGCCAAGTCTGAAGTCACAAAGGTGTTTAAGACTTTCCACAAATTAATCCAAAATCAATTTCAAACTCAAATTCAAACTTTACAGACTAACAATGCCCATGACTATTTTAAGTTTGACCTTAACTCATATTTGCAACATAATGGGATCATCTACCAAAGCTCATGTATCAATACTCCCCAATAAAATAAGGTTGCTTAAAAAAAAAAAAGGCAGATACTTATTAGAGGTGGCAAGGTCCATCATTCTTACCTCAAATGCCCCTAAACAATTTTGGGAGAAATTGTTCTTAGTCTAACTTATCTCATTAACAAAATGCCTTCTTGTGTCCTAAAAGTCATGACTCTTTACCAAAAACTCCTAGACTCCTACTCAACACCTGGAATCATGTCTAGACTTCCTCTTAAAGTTCTTGGATGCACTACATTTGTTCACAATGACCAAGGTGGGAAGTTAGACCCATGTGCAATTAAGTGTATATTCATTAGTTACTCTTCCACCTAAAAAAGGTATAAGTGCTACTCACCTTCCATTAAATGCATATACACCACCATAAACCTTACCTTCTTTGAAAATCAACCCTTTTTCTCTCAAACATCCCTTTATGGGGGAGACATGAGACCTAAATAGGGGATGGCTGTTTGGAAGCATTCCCACACCTGATCCAAGTAACCAAAACAGACCTGAAATTGACCAAAACAAACCTGAAACTCAACCTGAGACTATTTTCCCTAAAGAGCCTACTCTTGTAGCCTATCATAATGCTCCACAACAAAAAGGAAGGCTAGTTTAGACTTGATGACAGCAGGTACAAAGAGCTGAACATTAAGTTATAGGGTCAGTTTAGGAGGCTAGAAATAGCACACATTCTATGCCAGGTCAACCCATTTCCCTTACGCCAAGTTCTGAAGAAGAGTTGGATTTGCCTATTGCCTTGAGTAAAAGGGTAAGAAGTTGCACTAGACATGCCATTAGTAATTTTTTTCCTATGACAAACTATCTCCAAAGTTGTAGGCATTTGTTTATAGTGTGGACCTTGAGAAGCAATTACCATGAGGCAGCAAAATGGGAGGAGTGGAGAAGTGCCATCAAAGAGGAAAGAATTGCCTTTGAGAAGAAAAAGACATGGGACATAATTGATTTGTCACCGAGGAAGACCATTGTTTGATGCAAATGGATTTTCACAATGAAGTATAATCCCGATGGAAGTATCAATGGATACAAAGCTAAACTAATAGCAAAAGGGTTTACACAAAGCTATGGAATTGGTTACCCGAAAACATTTTCTCCCGTTGCCAAGTTTAACACTATTAAAGTGTTACTTTCCATTGTTGCAAGCCTAGACTGGCCATTCCATCAGTTGGATGTAAAAAAAACTTTTTTGGATGGAGATTTGGAGGAAGAAGTTTACATGGATATCCCTCAAGGGATAAAGTGTGGAGGTGGCCCTAAAAGAGTGTGTAAGTTTCATAAATCTCTATATGGTCTCAAGTAGTCCCCAAGGACGTGGTTTGAGAAGCTCACCACAGTTGTTAAGGCTTAAGGGTATACCTGATGCCAAACTCATCACATCATATTTGCCAAACAAGGACAAGACTAAAAATTAGCAATTTTAATATTTTATGTCAATGATATTGTAATTACTAAGGATTATGTGGATAAAATTGTCAGATTAAAGAAATTGTTGGCAAAAGAATTTGAAGTTAAAGACCTTAGTTACTTAAGATACTTCCTTGGCATGGAAGTTGCTTGGACCGAAAAAGGCATTTCTGTTTTTCAAAGGAAGTATAATCTCAACTTGCTTGAAGAGATAGGTATGTTGGGTTGTAAGCCTACAGACATTCCCATGGAAACTAACTACAAGCTCGGTCTCAGACTAGAAAGTTGCCTCATTGACACTGGGACATATCAGAAACTTGAAAGGAAGTTGATCTATTTGACTCACACCCAGCCAGATATTAGTTTTCTTGTTAGTGTGGTAAGTCAATTTATGAATAAACCTAATGAGGAGCATTTGGAGGCTATGTAGAGGATCTTGAGGTATCTCAAGATGACACCTGGTAAGGGGTTATATTTCAAAAAAGGAGACCATTGAGGTATAGATGTATAATCTAATGCAATTGTGCAGACTCAATTATTGATAGGTGGTCTACTATTAAGTACTGCACTTTTGTGTAGGGTAACTTGGTAACTCGGAGAAGCGAAAAATAACTCATGGTTGCTAGAAGCAGTACAGAGGTAGAGTTTTGGGCCCTAACACTTAGAATTTGTGAAAGAATATGGATTTTAAGGCTCTTTAAGGAGTTGAACTTTAGTGTTGGTATGCCAACAAAAGTGTTCTATGACAATATGGCAATTATTGGAATAGTGAAGAATCTTATCCATCATGATAGGACAAAGCACGCTAAGATTGGTAGGCATTTCATTAAAGAGAAGATTTACTCAAATCTCATAGAAGTATGTCTCCACTAGTTTTCAAGTAGCATGTGTTAACCAAGGCCTTATCAAGAGTATAATTTGAAAAGTTGAACAAGTTAGGAATGATCAATGTTTATTTCCCAACTTGAGGGGGAGTGTCATTTGTAGCGTGCTGCCTTACTTGATTAGTGGCATGTGTTGCTTTCCTCTTTTATATTGGTTATTTTGTTTTTATATTTGTTTATTTTGGTTGTAGCCTGAAGTCAACTTTTGTTTGATTGGCCAAACTTGGTGTGGCCAACATCCCTTAAATCTATAGCTTGTTTTTCATTCTGAATAAAACAGAATACAGAGCAGTTTCTTGAGCTCTGGTTTTCCACGGTATGGCTTGCTTCCTATAAATTGTCATTATCTTGTAACCGACTGTGTTTGATGAATGCTGATAGATATTTTGTCTAATCGGTGCTATGATTAATCGTGGCTTAAGTGCCAATTATTTGATATGCATAATGTTA